>CM034152.1:221595355-221984078 GCA_019776745.2 Taxus chinensis
AGGGGTTCAAGTGCAAGTATTAATGTTGCCACTATTCAAGACAGTCTGATAGAAGTTATTTTTTACTACAGGAGAAAAAATCTCATCAAAATCTATACCTTATTTATGTGCAAAACCCCTTGACCATTAACCGGGCCTTATATCTTTTCTTTCCTCCTTCATCTTTAACTCTGTACACCCACTTGTTCTGCAATGCTCTTTTGCCTTCCGGTAGCTTCACCAAATCCCAAGTCTGGTTCTCCATGAGAGACTTATGCTCCTCATCCATGGCTTGCTCCCACTTCTTACTGACATCTACTTGCATTGCTTCATCAAAGCTCTCTGGCTCTCCATTATCAGTGAATAATAAATAATAAAGAGAAGGAGAAAAACGTTCAGGTTCTTTTCTTACCCTAGAAGACCTCCTCATTGTAGGAGTTTGGGGTTCTTGTTGAGTAGGTTCCTGAACTGATTCATGGGTCACTGTCCCATGCGGAAGATCCTCTACTACTACATATTCTTTCTTGGATTCTTCCTTGTTTTCCTGCAACTATTGCTTATACATGAATTTCTCATTGAAAACCACATCCCTAGACCGAATGATTTTCTTGTCCTTAATACTCTAACATTTAAATCCAAAGTCATCACCACCATAACCAATAAAAGTGCATTTTTCTGATTTAGCCTTTATCTTGGTCCTATCATCCTTGTCAATATGAACAAACACCCCACATCCAAAGACTCTAAGAAACGAGTAATCGACTTTCTTACCGTACCAAGCCTCCTTAGGTATGCCTCCATCCAAGGCACTTGAGGGTCCTCTTGTTTATCAAGTACACAACTGTGCTCACCGCTTCTACCTAAAAATAAAGAGGCAATCCTGCATGTATCCTCATGCTCCTAGCATGTTCCATTATTGTTCTGTTCATCCTTTCTGACACCCCATTCTACTGCGAGGTTCCTGGAACCGTCTTTTACCTGCGGATTCCATTCTTAGAACAATAATCATCAAATTCATTGCTACAATACTCCCCTCCATTATCTGACTTGAGACATTTTAATTTAAGACTTGTTTCATTCTTTACCAAGGCTTTCCATTTAACAAAAGTATCAAATACATCAAATTTATTTCTAATGCAATAAACCCAAACTTTCCTTGTTGCACCATCAATAAAAGTAACATAATAACTTGAGCCCCCAAGAGATGATACTTGAACCGGCCCCCCACACATCAGAATGTACCAACTCTAACTTACTCTCTTTCTTCGTAGGTCCAACCTTGAGAAACCTTATTCGCTTCTGCTTCCCATATATGCAGTTCTCACAGAAATCCAAACCTGTTTCTGTATATCCAGGTAAATTCTTCTTTATGATGTCCATCCCCTTATGGCTCATATGACCGAGCCTATAATGCCATAATGTTGTATTTGCATCTGAAGCCACAATATTACAATCATTAGTACTATTGGTGGTTAAATACAAGGTTCCAACCTTCTTACCTCTTGCCACCACAAGAGCACCCTTGGTAACCTTTCCAAGAGTCAGCTATAAATATCACAGTACAACCATCACTTCCCAATTGCCCTGCAATATCAAGTTTCTCTTTAATGCAGGCACATGTTTGACATCCTTCAATAGCCATGTATTCCCATTCTGCATCTTAACCTGAGCAGAATCTTTTTCAACTATACTGCAAGGCTCATTATCACCAATAAAAACATGCCCAAAATCCCCTTGAACATAATCAACAAAATAATGCCTATGTGGAGTAGCATGAAGAAAAGCCCCTGAATCTAAAACCCAAGATTCAATAATATTATGCAAAGAAAGAATCAAAGCATCCTAGCATACATTACTCGATGCCACATTTACCTCCTTGTTTTCTTCCTGTTGTTTCTTCTTGTCTCGAAGCTCCCAACAATCCTTTTTTGCATGACCAGACTTTCCACAGTGCTAACATACTATCTTGCTTTTAGATTTTGACCTTGCCCGATCCTTTGATTTTCCACGGTTTCCTCTATTCTTCTGTCTCCCTCTAGTTTCCACTGTCAAAGCATTCGCTGAAGTAGAAGATTCACCAGAGTTTTTTCTTCACATTTCCTCGCTTAGAATCACCCCTACAACATCCTCAAACTTCAACTTTGAGTTAGTAGGAACCAAGTTGCTTACCGCCATTACCAGGCTATTCCAACTCTCAGGTAAAAAGCACAGAACTAATAAAGACCTAACTTCTTCATCAAATTCTATTGTAACTGAAGCTAGCATATTTTCAACCGTATTAAAATCATTTAGATGATCTGCTACTGAACCATTCTCATAAATCTTCATATTAAACAACTTTTTCATTAAAAATATCTTATTAGAGGCAAAGGGTTTTTCATACAACTTCCCTAATGCATCCATCAGTTCTTTTGTAGTCTTTTCCTTTGAAACATTAAATAATACTGAAGATGCAAGACACACTCGGATCGTTCTAATTGCTTTCCGATCCAACAAATCCCATTCCGCATCTGTCATACTCGAGGGTTTGTTCACCTTCTCAGACAGTGGAGTATAAAGATCCTTCTAATAAAGGTAATCTTCTATCTGCATCTTTCAAAGACTGAAATTCTGTCCGTTGAATTTATCAACCCCAGATCTTCCATCATCTGCCATAGCTCCCACTCAAGCTAAAAACTTTCCCCGTGATTCAACACTTTAGCAAACTAAACCAGGCTCTAATACTAATTGTTAGGAAATAAGAGATAAAATATGTAGAATAATCCCTTACAGAATCACAACAATAGAAACTAATACATAGAAAATATTATAGATCTCAAATAAAAGTGCAGAATAAATAACACAACACAGAGAGACAAGATTTAATGTGGTTCACCCAATTTGGGCTACGTCCACCAAGAATCACTTGCTCAGATTTTATTACAAGCCTCCACTCTCTCAATACAATACCCATATCCGTTTGGAGTTATGCTCAACAAACTCTACAGAATTCACACCCAAATTCAAAGCACATCTGCAATACATTTGCTTGTCTATCTATTATATGCATAAGACCATATAAATAGACAATTGCTTAAGCAGTTTAATATAAAACCGTGGGTATCAAAACCATGGGCAAAAAACTGTGGGTATCAAAACAATGAACAAAAACCATAGGTATCAAAACAATGGGTACCGAAAAACCATGGGCCCAAAAACAACCCATAATGGTTACCCATTACCCATGGGTTAATAAACCACCCATGAAAATTTGCTTCGGGGGCGAACCCCCTTGACCCGCTCACCGGCGAGCGAGACCACCATAAAAATACCCGAGTGTAACACATAGAAGGTGTACCACACTCTAACATGAAAACAGGCTCCACAAACATAACATTTTAGTGGTATCAGAGAAATGTTCCTCCCACTTAGAGGGTTTTGATTTGATGTAGCCACCAGAGTTTGGAACACACATGTGTTACACTAGGAGACATGCACGACTTGGAGCTAATTTTGGGACAAGTATTGGAGCTATGGGTGACAGAAGAGAAGGGTCTTGTAGTCCTCGAGATGAGCAAGCAGATCCAGACCGAGAACTACTAAGAGCCATGGTAGCGTCCCAACAATAGTTGATTCATTCCATGGAGCGTATCGGCTCCACTCTTGATAGATTGGCCTTAGGTGGGCCACGAGATAGACATGACAGGAGAGATAGATCTGTATCTATCAGGAGGCACAATAGATCTCTCCTTCTGAGATTAGCAGTGTGAGGGGATCACCTCACCGTGAGAGGAGGCACCCATACATAGGAGAGGAGGCCTACCAGGACATCAGATATACCTATGCAACCTAGTTTCTTGCCTAGAGATGATCCACCAGCAGTTGAAGACCCACTTGAGGGAGTGGACTTCTAAGACAGTGTTATGACAGCTACTGATGAATGGAGGAATTTACCACAACACGTGAGGGATTCCTTTCCCTTGCCTCAATATTGTGCACATAGGAGAGATAGCTTGAGGGCCAGATAGGAGCGGAGACCTAGAGTACAAAACCGGGAGCTAAAGTAGGTCACCAACAAGGTGACCCTATCTACCTTTGACAGTAGCAGAAACATTAGTGCCAGAGCTTGGATCCATAAGCTCGATACCTATCTGACCCTTAGACCCATGCAGGAGCAAGAGGCCATTCAATTTGCCACTCTTTATCTAGAGGGAGTAGCATACAATTGGTGACATCATGGGCTAGTCACACAGAGCCATGATCTTATACAGTCGTATACGGAGTTCAACGAGAGGTTGATTGCGAGATTCGACCGCAAGGATGTGGAGCTTTACTATAGAGATTTGGTGCAGCTTCGCCAGACTGGACACGTTGATGTTTACATCAACGAGTTTCAGCGGATAGTGGTGATGGTTCCTAAGATGCCCGAGAGGAGGGTAGTGATGCTTTTTATAGAGGGCCTTCATGACAGGATGCGAGGATTGGTCAAGGCTCTTAAGCGTAGGACGTTGCATGATGCCATCCAGATGACGTTAGATTTGGAGACATCCCCCACTTTTTATCAGCCCAATAAGAAGTTTCCCATAAGCTCCAAGCCATTCCAATGATCCACTGTGCAGCGGAAGAGTGCTCCCCCTCCTAAGATGGATCAGGAGACTCGTAATGAGTTAAGGAGGAAGAAGATTTGCTTTCATTGTAAGGATCATCGGGAACTTGGACATAATCACCTTGGTAAAGGCAAGGTGCACCTCATTGAAATGATTTCAAATGAGGATGAGGATCTTTCACCAGATACAGATACAAAGGATGACGATGGTGATCACGATGCACATGAGGAGTAACCCCAAATAGAGCTTGGGGAGAGTGATATACCAGGTTCATGCACTATTGCCACACTTTTTAGAGTCCCTAAGTGCCATCCCTTTTCACGGAAAGGAGTACTTGAGGGGCAACATGTTGTTTTCTTGATTGACAGTGGAGCTACACACAACTTCATCAACGAGGGGTTTGTGATGAAGCGTGGATCACATGTTGAAGAATTTGAGGGGTTTAGTGTACAGGTTGTAGATGGTTTTTCTATGAGTTGCACTAGGTGGTTTCCTCAGCTTAGTATTTAGTTGGGGGACTACGCACTGACTGATGATTTCTATGTTGTTGGTCTTGGTGAGATTGATATAGTTTTGAGAATTCAGTGGTTACAGTCCCTTGGGAGGTATGTGCAGGACATCAAAACGATGGAGTTGGCATTCATGGAGGATGGGAAGAAGATTGTGCTTAGGGCTCTTTCAGATGGTGGGCCTAGAGTTATTCTAGCACACAAAATGGAGTCCCTGGTCAGGCATGGAGAGGTTGCATGGGCAACCCAATGCCTTATTTCATCCAAGTCTTCTTCAGATAGCGGGAAACCATTTCATGTGGATATCCAGGCAATACTGGATAAGCATGGTCTTATTTTTGGTGATATTCCTCCAAGTAGACCACCAGATAGGAGATTTGAGCATGTCATCGAGCTAGAGGAGGGTGTCAAACATGTGATCACTACGCCTTATCGACATCCTAAGAATTTTAAGGATGAGATCGAGAAGGCTATCAAAGAGCTCTTGGATATGGGGCATATCCATCCTAGTTTGAGCCCCTTCGCTTCTCTGGTGTTGTTGGTGAAGAAGAAGGATGGAACCATGAGGATGTGTATTGACTATTGGGCACTCAACAAGAAGACCATAAAAAACAAGTACCCCATTCCCCACATAGATGAGTTGTTAGATGAGTTGTATAGAGCAATCTACTTTTCGAAGATTAATCTTCGCTCGGGGTATCATCATATTCGTGTTTGGGAGGAGGACATCCACAAGACAACATTTCAATGTCACTACGAGAACTATGAGTTCTTAGTGATGCCATTCGGTCTCACCAATACACCTGCCACTTTCCAGTCATGAATGAACCATCTCTTTAACAGGTAGTTGAGGAAGTTCGTGCTTGTGTTTTTTGATGATATCTTGATCTACAGCAGGACCTGGGACGATCATTTGAGACATTTGGATGAGGTTCTTGGCATCATGGAGTTTCAGTATCTATTTGTTAAGATGTCCAAATGCGAGTTTGGACTTACTTAGATTCTATATCTTGGACATATCATTGGGGCCAATGGTGTCAAGGTTCACCAAGAGAAGATACAAGCTATGCAGGATTGGCCACTACCAAGGAACATTTCATATTTACGGGGATTCTTAGGACTATGTGGCTACTACATGAGGTTTGTTCGAGGATACTCCAATCTTGCAGCTCCCTTGACAAATCTCACACAGAAAGGATCATTCAGATGGTCAGACGAGGCACACGTAGCATTTGACTGACTCAAGGAGGCTATGAGCACTTATCTAGTATTGTCTCTTCCAGATTTCACGCGGCATTTCATTTTGGAGTGTGATGCTTCGGGTTCAAGGGTTGGTGCAGTTTTGATGCAGGATCGACATCCCATTGCCTACAAGATTAGGAAGCTAAGAGAGAATGAGAGATTGTACTCCACTTATGACAAGGAGATGCTCGCCATTATGCATGCTTTGGCGAAGTTTAGATAATACCTAGTAGGACGGAAGTTTGTGGCAAGGACCGACCACAACAGTTGAGGTATTTCTTAGAGCAGAAGGAGCTTAGTGAGAGGCAACAAAAACGGGTTAACAAGATCCATGCATATGATTTTGACATAGAGTATGTCAAGGGGACGAAGAATGTATTGGCAGATGCACTTTCTAGGAGGCCACATCTTGCTACCCTATGTTCCTTGAGTAAGATTTCAATAGATTGGAAATCTCAACTATTAGTTGAGTATTCCAAAAATTCATTGGCATGTGAGATTTTGAATGGTAAGATTCAGGACGAGTGATACCAGGTAATTGCTGATTTGATTTACTATAAGGGCAAGATTTATTTAGTTCATGAATCTAAGCTCAAGGAGAAGATTCTTTGAGCCTTCCACGATGCACCACTTGCAGGACATCCTGGGTACTTCAAAACATATAGACAGGTTAGGGAGAGATTCTCTTGGAAGGGTCTCAAGGAGGACGTTCTTTGCCATGTACGTGAGTGTGTGACTTGTCAGCAGAACAAGGCAGAGAATACATTTCCTACAAGTTTATTGCAACCCTTGCCCATTCCAGAGTAGAAATGGGAGAGCATTTCGATGGATTTTATTACAGGTCTTCCAGTTGTGCAGGGGAACAATCACATTTATGCGATTGTTGACATGTTGACCAAATATGCACACTTCTTCGCTATTCCCACCAGCTTTAAGGAACCACATGTAGCTGAATTGTTCTTTAGAGAAGTATTCAGATTACATGAGCTTCCAAAGAACATTGTCAGTGACTGGGATATTAGGTTTTTGAGCACATTTTGGAAGGATCTTTTTAAGTTGGCAGGTACAGAGTTGACTCCAAGTACGAGTTATCACCCTTAGACTGATGGACAGACAAAAATTGTGAACAAATAGATAGAGGGTTATATTTGTAATTATGTTTCAGGGCAACAGAAGGCACGGGTAAGACGGTTGTACTTATGTGAGTATTGTTATAATACTACTTACCACATGTCTATTGGTATGACCCCCTTCCGAGCATTGTATGGATATGATGTGACATCCTTTGTTGATTTGGCCTTTGGGGATAATAGAGCTCCTAAGCCTCAGGAGTGTTTACAAGACAATCACGATATCATTAAAGCACTTAAGGATAATATCCAACATGCACAAAACCAATAGAAGATGTATGCGGACCGACACAAGATTGAGAGATCATTTGAGGTTGGAGACATGGTATTTCTATGTCTATAACCATATAGACAGAGTACTCTCAAGAGGAGTGGTGTAGAAAAGCTTGAACCTTGGTTTTACGGTCCAGAAAAAGTGGTGAGGAGAGTTGGAGAGGTAGCTTATGAGTTGGAGTTACCTTCTGAAAGTAAGATACATAATGTTTTTCATGTGTCTTGCTTAAATAAGGCCTTGGGGCAGCACGTGGTTCCTTCTATAGAGTTGCCACCATTGGATGATGAGGGACAATTGGATCTAGTACCAAAGGAGATCCTGGATAGGAGAGAGGAGGTTGCAAAGTAGAGTGATTCGAGAGTACTTGGTTCGTTGGAGAGACTTTCCATTAGAGGATGATACATGAGAAGGCGAGTCTATACTTCAGCATCCAACTTTGCAATTGCTTGTGGGCAAACAAATCTGGAAAGGGAGGATTGTAATGTCCCTCCTTCTCGGGTGACCTTTAGTGAAGACCTTTGGCCTATTTTGTCTACCTGACAGCCAAAGGGTGACTTAAGTTTATTAACTTTATTATATTGTGCTAAAATTAAAATATAATATTATAAAGAGCACATATAATAAATTAATAGACTTAACTTTAAATTAGAACTTATGAAAGTGCAATAAAATAAAAGCGCTTAATTAAAATGTACTTCCTAAGGGAGAATGTGATTTAGAAGTCCAAGGGTTACTTTCATGGGAATTCCAAAGGCCACTTTGGGTCCCATTTCCTATATAAAGAAGAAGGCGATTTGCCTAGAGGTATCAAGAAATATTTTATAACATTTTCTCTTGCATGAAGTTTTAGCTTTCGCATTAAAATTCCAAGGACGAAACCCCTTGTGGACGAAAACCCCAAGAGTTGAGAGGGTTTTTCACTCAAAAATTTCCATTGATCATTTGTGACTTCTAAAAATTCTGATTTTAATATGTTTGGGCTTCAAAAAATATGGCAATCAATTTGAGAGGGTTTTTCACTCAAAAATTTCCATTGATTGTAATTAGATTTTCAGAGTTATTTTCAGTCATTTTCAGCGGTGTATTTTGAGGGTATTTTAGAGAATAAATTGCAATAGTTCTTCTTCTATTGGATCGACCCAATTTGGGACTGAATTGGCATGTAATTTGAGGCATTTAAATATGATTTCTATTGTCATATCATATGTAGATTTTTGTGAAGTGAAGCAAAGAAATTTTATAATTTTTAGAGGATTTTCACAGTGGTTTTTAGGCAGTTTTATAATTAGATTTCAAATCTGATTTCTGATCATTTGTGACTTCTAAAAATTCTGATTTTAATATGTTTGGGCTTCAAAAAATATGGCAATCAATTTGTGAAAAGAATATAATTTTTTTAGAATGATTTGCATTGGATTCCCATCCAAACCCTAGTCGCATTTCCTTTATAAAATTCAACTTTGCCCTAGTTTAATTGCCATAGCTTTAAAAAATTATATCTTATTATTTTGTGAGTGGGAAAAATTCAGATTTAGGCAAAAGATCTTTTGGAGATCTTTCATTGGGGGTAATGTAGACATGTAATATGTAGGCCATAATGTTTGGGGTCAATTATGATATAATGACATGTGATTTTTGATGTTGACCCAAATGTATGGGGTTGAATCTGATAATTTTTACTTTGTGACTATTTTTTAAATCAATATAGTTACACGGAAGGCGTTCTAAGTGGGACTGAGCCCGGATGAATCTGACACAGAGCAGAAAATTTGCTCCTGCCTCGTTGGATGAAGTATTCATGGGTGGCAAACAAGTCTGTAGCCTGCGTAAATTTCCAGGGAGTGGAAGCTTTAGGCACTGACATGCACTATTTGGCATGGGAGTATTTGATGTCGTGCATCTCAACATCACCCACAATCTATTCTCCCCTAGTAAAATCTATGACGTGCATCAAACATCAACCGATGTAGTAGAGGATTTTCTTGTCACTGCCTTGAATGAGGGTCGTGATGTAATATTTGATGGCACAATGTGCTAGGAAACATCTGTGCTACAGACAATTGCCATGGCTTGAGATGTCCATCACAGACAATATCACAGGCACCCAGTGTATCAAAGAGGGGATAATGATTTTGGACAAGAAAAATATTGGGAACCAGTTGAGGATATTGATCCTCAGGAAGGGACTGAAATGATACATAAAGTTGAGGAAAACCATGAAGAAATATTGTGTAAAAAAACCTCACACGTGAAGGCAGTTAGGAAGACACCTGCATATGCAAGGAAACCATGCAGAATAAAGCTTGTTGGAGTCATCTGTGATGCACATCTTTTTGTAGTTCGCGGAGTGAGGCAGAAACTTGAATTTTGATTATCTTAGCTGATTAATTATCTTAGCTAAATGTTTAGATGCGATGCTTACATGATGCTTTTTACGTCTCCAATTACTATATATTATGGTCTCCCATGAGAGCAATAATGACAAAACGAGCTGTGAGGATTTGGCAGTGGTCTTAGTGGTTTTGCGGGTTATTGGTTTTGTGGGGGCTGTACTAGACGCAATGTTACGACCTGACGCCATAGAAATCTATGCGTTATAACTTGTTGGGTGGATTTTTTGATTTATAACTTGTATGGTGGGAAGAATTTTATCTTGTCTTTGGTTGTAGATATCTCCATTGCTGGGAAGCATTAGTTTTTCCTATTTTTGATTGTAGATATCTCTGTTGCTGTGTACGTGTTCCTGTTTCTGCGATGTGGGCATTGAATCTCTGCATGCAGGTCTCCGTTATTTTGGTGGGATTTTATTTATGTATTAAAATAATTCAATCAGATTATCACAGTAAAGGAGAGAACTCATGTTTTCCCTTCTGTTCTTATTTAACAGGAAAAGGTTAATGTTATGGTGTTGCATTTGGTGCCGGCTACTCATAACATGCATGTCCGTCATTTCTACAGAAAAAACCAACATTTATTACATTTTTTTTTTCAAAAATTTAAAGTTTCGTTTAAATAGAATGATTTCTATAAATTATTGCACTGTAAATAATATGGAGAGGTCTCTTTGATAGTGCCATTAACTTGTCTATGAGTTTTCGGTCGCCTATAACTAGTCCTTACATAGTTGAAAGAAATGATTTATTTTGAGAAAATATGGTAAAAAAAGGTTTTGCTTTTCCTTTTCTTTTACTAATTTTGAAGGTGTTGGATTTCTCAGTTTGTGTCCACATGAGCTGAAATATGCCAAAATATATGCAAGACATTTATAATTGACCCCATAAATATTGATGTCGTTGCTCAGGGTCAATTTTTTGTTTACTCCAACATTTTTTCAAAATGGTTTTGAATCATCTCAATTTTTTCCTGGTTTGAAGTGCAGGCTGCCTAAAGCCTGAGATGTCTGGACATCCGGAGACAAATTTATCCATATTACATTTAAATTCAATTGAGGTATTTTTTCATATCAAATTAAGGTTATGTGTATCTATCGAGGCATTAGTACTATTGGTTTCACCCTTGATAATTCTATTTTGCTTTTATGCAAATGTGTTTTCTACGAGCCTAATGTGGAAATGAAATTTAGCAAATAGATATGTTTTTACTCTAGAAATATTTGGCAAATAAATATTTTTTTACTTTAGAAATTTTTTGTTTGCCTTACGTTTCATTGGTCAGAGCTATTCCTTTCATTGCGTGACGTATAATTTTGCGGGAAAAAATTATTGTTTATTGATTCTTCTTGTGGTGATTGGTGTTGTGACATGCAATAGACACTTGACTTCCTGCATGAAGCTTGTGTGGATGATGGTGCACTTGGAGGCCGGAACAGGATTTATTTTTACAAGTTTTCATTCATCATGTCCTGGATTTTATATTTATTCTCCGATGTTAGGTGATAGAATCCTATACCTTTTGTTTTAAATGCAACAACCTTCTCTATTACCAACGTCAAAGCTTCCTGTCCCTATCAGACTGGAAATTTCTGCTAAGGTTTGAAATGTTTGATTTATATTAGACATAATATCCCTTCGACCATCACACCATAAAGATGTGGTTATGAGAATCTTGTCTTGTTCATCAACTGCATCTTCTTCCACTCTCAGTTAATCTACATATTTTACTGTACCATAAGGATGGTCGTCTTAAGTTAATCTTTATCATATGAAAAGTCTTTAGCATGTACATGTTTTTACTTTACATTTTTTCCTCCACATGGGATGGTACTCACTGATTTATAACCAATGAGAAATGACATCATCTTGGTGGTGCAATTTGTTTCATCGTAGAGTAGATTTATGCTTCGTTTGATATCATTTTATGAAATGACACCTTAAGGCATATATCAGATGTCAATTAGAGGCCACCAAATAATTTTTATAAGGAAATGGGTAAGTGCAGGAAGTTGATGGACAAATATAGGGTCATCCGTGGACATCATATTGCAAAAAACAACAAAATCTCAACTTGTAGGGATTATTAGCTATACACGCACTCTAAATTAGAAAAATTTATATAAATATGAATCGTAGCATTCGGAATCTAGTTTCTAAAATACTAATTTTTGTAAAAAACGGATAAGTTTAGCTATATTAAACACTTAAAATTATATGACTTAGTTTTTTTTTTTGAAAAAACTTATAAGATTGTAGTCTGTTTGCCCACATTTTGGATGACCAAATCTTATTATTATTTTTTTTCCTTTGGTGAAACGTTAGATGTAGTTGTCTATCTTGGGATGGATTTTATTTTATATTTTTTTTAGGAATATTTTTTTTTTAATGATTTTTTCCGTGAAAGTGGTTTGAAAATATTTAGAAAATGGAGCGCTTTCCGTTTGCCCACCATAACTATATCAAAAAATATCGAAATCAAATTTTTTTTTTGAACGTGTATAGAATTTGTCCACGCTTGGGAAGGTATAAGTTTTATCATATTTTGATAAGCGAAACAAAAGTTACAATCTTAAATGTAGACATGAACATTCACGGGAAAAAATGTCTTAAAGACCTATTGTTAGTAAAAAATTATAAAATGATATTTATCTTATTCTATTCACTTTAAAAATAATATTTCTATGAAGCTAAGAGTCTCCCCTACGTGATAGCACCATTTTTGTGAAATTTTTTCAGTTTTTTAGCACGGTTCAAGTCTTTGGAAGAGCAGATTTGAGGTTTTTTGACCTTTTACACTTCATAATGACCTTCCATAGCTTTGGTTGGTGAAAAACAAAGATTTTCCGAACCTTAGGTTCGGCAGATAGATCCGCGATCGTGCTTTATAAACCGCGAGCGCGCTTTATAAAGAGCGATCGCAGTTTATAAAGCGCGATCGCAGTTTATAAATCATATTTACACACATCCCAATGCTCGAATTACCATGTGATTTTTTACTCTCTAACCTTACCGTATGATTTACTGCGAAATTCTGTCTTTTTCTGCACGTTTTTCTTATCATCGGAAGCAAAACATCATGGGAGACAAAAAACGAAGTAAAAAAAGGAAGTCATTAAGTAAAAAAGCACCAAATGAATTAGAGGCCAACAAAATTCAAAATGTTGAGTGAATGCGGAAACTTCGTGAATCTAGAAGAGGTTCATCTTCAATCCCAACTATTGTAAGCAATGAAGAACTAGATAATGTTTCTACTATCAATGTTGAAGTTGAATTAAATACTCGTGATGAAGAAGTTTTTACTGTCAATGTTGAAGAAGAATTAAATACTCATGATGTAGCAAATGTTGAAATTGAAGGAGACGATGAAAATGTAAATAAGGAAATTCATGTTGAAACTGTAGACAAGCAAAATTTGACAAAAACACCTCCTAGGATTTTACGTAAGAAACCTAATTTTTTTATTGAAATTGATGAAAACATTTTGAAACCAATGTCTGACAAACTTTCTGAACGACAAATCAGAAGAAAAGCCACTGAAATTTGGGATAATCATTTTGAAATTTTATATGATTTCCAAAGATGTCAGTTGTTGGTTAGTTTGATGAAATTGATTAAAATGAGACCTACATTAAACACCTTAGGATTGACAACATCTAATATACGTCGACAAACCTCTACAATTGTTGAAAACCTTCATGATGCATATCACACTATTGGTGTCAAGAGACGCACTAGGGATAGTAATATTGTGCGTCGTGTACTTGCTACTAGTGTTGTAAGTGAATCAATAAAAAAACAACGTTTGATTACGCAAACAAGTCAAATGTTGTAAGTTAATCGAAAAACTCTAATGAAAGCAATTGAAAGACGTAATATCCTTCAATCACTCAATAATGCCGATTTTTGGGCATTTTCTGCTAGAGCACCATATAAGGACAAAAATAATTTTGATGCTATAAGAGAAGTTGTTATTAAATTTTGGCATGATAACACTAGAGTTTCACCTAATACAAGAGATGTTATAAAACGGAGAGTTGGTTCTACTAATCGTGAACCACATCCAAAGCATTTCTTAGATATGACTCAAACTCAATTTTTTCATAAGTTTAAACAAGAGAATCCGGAAATTAAAATTAGTCAACGTTTTTTTGAAATGTTGAAACCATTCTATGTGAAAATCAACTATGCTCGCACCACTTGTTGTTGTAGGCAACATGTTGAATTTGCAATGCATTATACTAAATTTTTACGTATTCGTTCTAATTTTCATTCTGAAACTATGTTATTTGAATGTGGTGTTCAAGTTCCACCAATATCTTCCAGGGATTTCATTCCTACTATATTTTGTGAAAAAGAAGTTGGACAATTTTTTTATAGTCAGGATTGTTTAGATGGAAGTTGTAGTACATGCGGCGGATTACCTAAATTGGAAAGTTGCATCCATGAGAAAATTGAAGGTACAATAGGAAATAATTTAGTTGAATTTGATAAGTATAAATCAGTTGCATACCAGTTGAAAGATGGAAAAGAGTCGAAACGGTGTGAGCTAGTTACAAAACAAATACCCATTTTTCAATTTATGAGAAAATTTAAGGATGAAATTGTTTATGAGTATGCGAGGCATACAAATAGAGCTCGATGGTTGGATGAACAATTCAAACTATGCAAAGACACATTTCTTATTGGTACCATTGTTTCAGTGGTCGATTTTGCAGAGAATCACACATTGCGACCATAAATGGAGGTTCAATCGCAATATTACAACTCAGTACAAGTTGCCATTTTTGTGCATATAGCATTTCTACATTCTCCTGACAGTATAGAGAATGATCGAAAAATCTTAAGAGAGTACCACTTTTATATCAGTGATAATTGTACTCATTCTACTGAATTTGTGCAAGGGTGTTTCCAGTTATTTTATGGAAACTTGTCTGATAGGGACATCCACTTCAAACAACATTATATATGGTCAGATAATTGCACGTCGCAGTTTAAGAATGCACGAATGTTTTATTGGATGAGCAGAATGCATGTCAAGATGGGTGTGCAACATATTTGGAGTTTCACTGAGGCTGGACATGGAAAAGGAGAGCATGACGGTGCAGGGGCATGTGTGAAAAGAGCTCTTACAAGAGAAGAGTTGAAGTACAAAGATGGTGCTGAATTAAAAGATGCAAAGAGCATAGTGGAATGGTGTACTGACAACATGGCCCGAGGTTCTTAAGAAAATTCCACAGTTTGCATATATTTTTGGTTGATAGAGGAAAAACATATTGCTAACTACGAGGATTGTATGACACTCACTAGGTCCAGTGATATGCACTCATTTTGTAGCTCAGACGCTACTTCATGGGCCATATGGACAAGAAAGTTGACATGCTTTTGTGCATCTTGTATCGAATTTGTCACTGCTGAGTGTGATTCACAAGAATGGGTGGAAGGATGGATTTGTAGGCCTCTAACTCCGCTTCCTAGTTATCAACCTCCACAAGCATTACGACTTGTTTTTGCAGATAAAGTTACAACATCCAAGGACTTTGACGAAATTTTAATTTTGGTGTGACAAGGTATGAATATGGTTATACTTATTTAATTTTTGTAAATTGAGTTATATGTCCATTGAAATTTTAATATGTAATTTAAATTTGATTTTTTCAACTTTCCTTGGTTATTTTTTTATAGGACATGTGTTTGCAGTAATTGCAACAGAAGACAATGAAGAAGGAACAGACTATTTCTTATGTCGTTGCATCGAGGAAAGAAAGAAGTTGACTTCTCCTGTTATAGATGGCGAAGATATTGAGTATCCTATAGGGTCAGTGGTAGTTACTGGAACTTGGCTTCGACGGTATCCATTAAAAGACTCCTCTGTTTGGGTGTTTGAAGACTTTGAGACACACAGGAAAATACTCTTATATTCACATCTAGTTCTAGCGACAAATATTCAGTTGTATAGATATCGAGGAAGGCCTAATAACAAGATTCTTTGGAAGGTTCGAGAGTCAGATCATGAAGCAATCTTGTCTGCTATTCAGAGTAGATCCGATCCTGATGGTTCATTGGAATGAATTTACAATGCGAGCATGTCTGGTATATATATAATTTCTTTTCAATATATATATATATATATATATATATATATATATATATATATATATATATATAATTTTTTAGAAATTAAAGATCTAGATTTAAGTTTGAATATATATTTTATTTTAAATTTGTGTATTTTACACGTACATTATATCTATCTAGATAGTATATATGGTTTTGATTTGAAAATTAAATTTCTTTGACTAACACTTTTATTTAGGTTAGTGGTGCCATAAAAGCTTCCACCTTCACGTGGTTGGCACTGTTAGTAGATAATTTTAAATTCTCGAAGCTAAGAGAAGCTTTCATTGTTTGAAAAAGTTGTAAATTTTGAAAAAGTCAAGTAAATTTTGAAAATGTTGAAAATGTTGTAAATTTTGAAAATGTTGTAAATTTTGAAAAAGTTGTAAATTTTGAAAATGTTATAAATTTTGAAAATGACTCCTCCCCAAGTGTTTACAAGACCATACTTACGTGTGTGCACCGAAATGAGAAGGAAAAAACTGAGAGAGGCTATTGTAGAGGGTCCCTACGCCGAGGTGTCGGATCAGACGAGGCCTCTCTAGGTGCCACGGAGTCCGAGTAGTCACCCGTCGAAGTTGAACGATATTTTAGTCTCAGGGCTCTTAAGGGACTACGTCCGAACGAAGTAGCCCGAAAGCAACGACTGTTTCCCGCACCGAAACACCATCTCCTCTAGCATTCATCTGGCCACCCGGATGTGTTGGCGCAGTCCGTTTGGTGCCACGACCCACCGTTTGTAAAATATAGCGTTTGACAACCTTACATTGGCTCCAACTGCACTATTTCACGCGTTTGCAAATAGTAGGACATCGAGAGCACCGAAATGAGAAGGAAAAAACTGAAAGAGAATATTGTAGAGGGTCCCTACGCCGAGGTGTCGGATCAGACGAGGCCTCTCTAGGTGCCACGGAGTCCAAGTAGTCACCCGTTGAAGTTAAACGATATTTTGGTCTCAGGGCTCTTAAGGGACTGCGCCCAAACGAAGTAGCCCAGAAGCAACGACCATTTCGCGCACCAAAACACCGCCTCCTCTAGCATTCACCTAGCCACCTGGACATGTCGGCGCAGTCCGTTCGGTGCCACGACCCACCGTTTGCAAAATATAGTGTTTGACAACCTTACACTGGCTCTAACTGCACTATTTCGCGCGTTTACAAATAGGATAGCGAGAGCACCGAAATGAGAAGGAAAAAACGGAGAGAGGCTATTGTAGAGGGTCCCTACGCCGAGGTGTCGAATCAGAGGAGGCCTCTCTAGGTGCCATAGAGTTTGAGTAGTCACCCGTCGAAGTTGAACGATATTTTGGTCTCAGGGCTCTTAATGGACTGCGCCTGAACGAAGTAGCCCGGAAGCAACGACCGTTTCACGCACCGAAACACCACCTCATTTAGCATTCACCTGGCCACCTGGACGTGTCGGTGTAGTCCGTTCGGTGCCACGACCCACCGTTTACAAAATATAGCGTTTGACAACCTTACACTGGCTCCAACTGCACTATTTCACTCGTTTGCAAACAGTAGGA
Source organism: Taxus chinensis (assembly GCA_019776745.2). Taxonomy (NCBI): domain Eukaryota; kingdom Viridiplantae; phylum Streptophyta; class Pinopsida; order Cupressales; family Taxaceae; genus Taxus; species Taxus chinensis. Next base: position 221,613,108 of record CM034152.1, read on the forward strand.
CAACGAGAGCACTGAAATGAGAAGGAAAAAACCAAGAGAGGCTATTGTAGAGGGTCCCTACGCCGAGGTTTTGGATTAGACGATGCCTCTCTAGGTGCCACAGAGTCTGAGTAGTCACCCGTCGAAGTTAAATGATATTTTGGTCTCAGGGCTCTTAAGGGACTGCGCCCGAACGAAGTAGCCCGAAAGCAACGACCGTTTCGCGCACCAAAACACCACCTCCTATAGCATTCACCTAGCCACCTAGACGTGTCGGCGCAGTCCGTTCGGTGCCACGACCCACCGTTTGTAAAATATAGCGTTTGACAACCTTACACTAGCTCCAACTGCACTATTTCACGCGTTTGCAAACAGTAGGACAACGAGAGCACCGAAATGAGAAGGAAAAAACTGAGAGAGGCTATTATAGAGGGTCCCTATGCCAAGGTGTCAGATCAGACGAGGCCTCTCTAGGTGCCACGAAGTCTGAGTAGTCACCCGTCGAAGTTGAATGATATTTTGGTCTTAGGGCTCTTAAGGGACTGTGCCCGAACGAAGTAGCCCGGAAGCAACGACCGTTTCGCGCACCAAAACACCACCTCCTCTAGCATTCACCTGGCCACCCGGACGTGTCGGAGTAGTCCGTTTGGTGCCACGACCCACCGTTTGCAAAATATAGCGTTTGACAACCTTACATTGGCTCCAATTGCACTATTTTGCGCGTTTGCAAACAGTAGGACAACGAGAGCACCGAAATGAGAAGGAAAAAACTGAGAGAGGCTATTGTAGAGGGTCCCTATGCTGAGGTGTTGGATCAGATGAGGCCTCTCTAGGTGCCACGGAGTCCGAGTAGTCACCCGTCGAAGTTAAACGATATTTTGGTCTCAGGGCTCTTAAGGGACTGCGCCCGAACGAAGTAGCCCGGAAGCAACGACTGTTTCGTGCACCAAAACACCGCCTCCTCTAGCATTCACCTGGCCACCTGGACGTGTCGACGCAGTCCGTTTGGTGCCACGACCCACCGTTTGTAAAATATAGTGTTTGACAACCTTACACTGGCTCCAACTGCACTATTTCGCGCGTTTGCAAACAGTAGGACAGCGAGAGCACCGAAATGAGAAGGAAAAAACTGAGAGAGGATATTGTAGAGGGTCCCTACGTTGAGGTGTCGGATCAGAAGAGGCCTCTTTAGGTGCCACAGAGTCTGAGTAGTCACCTGTCGAAGTTAAACGATATTTTGGTCTCAGGGCTCTTAAGGGACTGCGCTCGAACGAAGTAGCCCGAAAGCAACGACCGTTTCACGCACCGAAATACCACCTCCTCTAGCATTCACCTGGGCACCCGGACATGTCAGCACAATCTGTTTGGTGCCATGACCCACCGTTTGCAGAATATAGTGTTTCCTTATTTATTTAAATTAAATTACAATGACTTGGTTGTTATGTTATCTCTTGTTGTCATCAAGTGTCCTTGTTAGGATGATAAATGGGGCTCATGAATCTTATTTTCTGCCTTATCCTTAACACTTGGTTTTGTTATAATATTATGGGTAATATTGTTCTATGGTTTTCTTTTCCTTTCTCTTCTTTCTCTTCTTTCTCTCTTTCTATGAAGACCATCAGTTGTGCTACCTCTTGATTCAGCTCTCTGACCTCCTGTGAAACCATAATTATCTTCTCTTCATCCTTTCTTCTTTCCTTTTCCTCTCTCTCTCTCTCTCACACATATTGTACCTCATTAGCTCTATCAACCTTTGAGTCACATTTCCTGCTAGTTCTTCTTCTTCTTCACCATATATCAAGTCTGATTCATGAGGCCTAATAACCTTCAATTACCTTTCTCTATGTTTCTTCATCTTTTCTATTTTTCATATATGTTCTTGAACTCTCTTATCCTTTCATGTAATTGCTTTAGTCTAGCATATTATCTCTCTGATACTAACTTCTCCATCCAATGTGGCATTTTGTAACCATGACTTCACTCTTTACTTCACCCATCATTTTCATCTATCTCTTTGTCTCTCTTCTTGGACCACTGTATCAACTTTATCTCAAATCCTTTTAGCTAATCCTCCTTGATCTTCAAGTTATGATATACCACATGTTGCAGTTCAAAAAATTTATAACATATGTATTCAATGGTTTCTATGTTTCCCTAAAAACTTGAAACTCTGTCTTTTGATCAAGTTCAAACAACTCCTTTTCACTAGTTAACATGTACTCCAAATTTAATATTATCCCTTATCCTCTATATGGTTTCTTACTGATATTATTTATCTAACTCTAATGTAGATACTATGAGCGTAATCAAAATGGTCAACTACCATCTTCAACTGCCAAGTTCAATATCCATGTTGGAAGGTACTTACAACTTCTTCATAGTTTTGGAACTCAAAATACATGAAGCAATCAGCTAAAACAAATGTACAAATACATTTGAAAATAACTTCTAGGTTGTGATGCAAATACAAATACAGTACAAGCTTATGATGCAAATAAAAATAATATAAAGATATGTAGCCACATATCATTCAAATTTAACAATATTTCAGGATTATTATGAGTTACAAAAGAACAGTACGGCTACAGGATTGGAAAATCAATACAGTTGTACTTCAAGGATTAACTCATATGTACACAAAAGTTACAAAGAATGCAGACCCAATTTTGGGTATAGGTCTGTACAATATTATCAAGATGATAAATTGATGAATTCCATATTAACTTCAAGGATTAACTCATATTGCACACTTTTCCAAATACAACAGGATGATAAATTGATGAATTCCATTAAATATATAAGCTTTAGTTACTAATACTTAAGTTGGCAATAGAGCTAACAATATTGTTTTAGTTTGAAAAATAAAAATTCAAAATGCCCATGGTGAAATATACCACAAATAATAATAAAAAAGATACTAGAAAATATATAACTAGAAGTAATACACTAAATTCACCTCAAGATTTAAAAGACCTGAAATAGTTCAAATTTATAGCCTCGGAAACAAAACCGTAGCAGAGATATCCATAGGAGTTCCATATATAAAGGAATCACTTTTATCAAAAAACAAAAACTATGATCTATGTATACTTTTGAACACTAAATTTTATTTAATAAACAATACAAATATTATTAACCTAGTTTGGGTACAGATAAATTCACAGATAGAGAATACTCGGGGCATCTACAAGTTCCAACGAACAGAGATCAAAACCCACTTTCTTAGAGTTAGCAATAATACCAAAATAACCAAAATAAATATGATTTAACCAACACACATGGATATATATATATATATATATATATATATATATATATAAGAATCAAACAAAGTGTGCTCCAGACGCACACGTCTCTGAAAATATATATGTACATAAGTTCATAATGTATGTATACATCTCGAACTAAGCACGTGTCATAATGTACATATGGGACCACATGCGGTTGCAAAAGGCTATATATAGTACAATGGACTGTGAATCTACTCATGACCACATATGTACATCTAGGTGTCCACTATAAATCTACTCATGAAACATCTTCCCTCTCTTCTCCCTGCTAGAAGTAGCACGTCCACGACCTGGGGATGTAGTGGAGGGAGATGCCACTATGGATTTCATCCGTGTGGTCCTAGGTGTCTCTAAGCATGCCTGCAACCTAACCTGCACATTTATAAACAACAAGTTTTTAACACCCAAAATTTTAAAATACATTCAAAATTTAGAAACTTCTACAATTTAGTTAAAATGCATGTGAAATCTTACCGCAATGTCATGATCCTTATCAATTTGTTGTTGACGCGTCGCAAGGACAACAATAGTATCACGAGGGGTAAGCTACATACAAATAATTAATTTTCAAATTAAATATTTCACATATATATACCTACAAAATTTGATATTGTAGATTTAAGTTTAATAAGAAATAATGGAGGTCTCCAAAATTTAACAAATTTAAAAAATTGTGTACCTCAGTTAGTGGATCTGCAGATGCTATGGCAGTATCTACAGCACCCTCCACAGTCTGCATATATGGAGGAGTCTCTCTAGCAATCATAAGCTATACAAAAAACATGTACAAATCAATATTAAAATCTACTTAAGAGCTTAGCAATCCTATCGAAACCTATTGAAAAAAATAATAGTAAAGGAACTCAAAGGTCCCTACACTCTAAACATATCTTTTCACGTTCATCAAGGAAACACCAGATCTATATATAGGTACATGAAAAATTTACAAGCACTCATTCCACATGTTGAGCAGGGTTCATTTTAAGAGACCTCCTGGAAATCGGAGGTGGAGAATACCTGGTGAATATCCCCGGAACCGGTTTCACGGGAAGGTGAATTTTTTGGGGGTTGTATGAAATTTTTTCGCCTGATTATCAAGCACTGCAACAGAAGGCTGCAGACGCGCGACGGGAGATTTTGCTGTCGCGCGTCAAAAAATGCAGTGACACGCACAGCATCCACGCGTCACTGCATTTTTTGACGCGCGACAGCAAAATCTTCTGTTGTGCATTTGCAGCCTCCGACCTCTGCTTTCTCATCAAAAAATCTCCGTGTCACGCATCAACAAACTCTTTGTCGTGCGTCTGCTATGCGTCAATATCTGTTGTACCTCCTTGTCGCGCGTCAAAAAAATGCAGTGACGCGCGTCAACAGGCCTTAGTGACGCGCGTCAATAGGCCTTAGTGACGCGCGTCAACAGCCCCTAGTGAAGCGCGTCACTAAGGCCTATTGACACGCTACAGCAAATATCCTATCGCACGTCTGCAACCTCTGCCCTCTTCTTGCTCATCGAAAAAAACTCCATGTCGCTCATCAACAAAATCTTTGTCATGCGTCTACTATGTGTCAATATCTACAGTATCTCCTTGTCTGCAAACCCTCCTTGTCGCGCATCAATAACTTACCCCCTTGTCGCGCGTCTATAATACGGGATATATCATATTGTTGAAAAATGTGAAGTAGAAGTGTTCTACCTGGCGAATAATATAGGTTTATATAGGGGATATTTTTTAAGGGTAGGTGAAGCCGACCCCTAAAAAAAATTAAAGTGTAATTTTTAGGCGAACAGGTCACTAGCCTGTGCCAAAAAATTCGCCTTTTCAAAATTTTCAAAAATGGAATATTCGCCATATTACGAATATTCGCCACTAAAATTTTCCCTGATGTTGAGATTTTAAGAAGGTAAAAAAAATATACAAAGGAGGGAAATTATACATTCATTCCCGTCCCTACTATACAATCTTACCCCAGGTGGTACATTCAAGACATGTAAAACCAATATATGATTACATTGTATGGCTAGTTATATCAAATGAATCGGCATTTCCTACTAAATAATATATAGGTTGAGTATAAGAAAGTGAAACTCATGTACACAGAGGTCCAAAGCATGCAATCCGTGCGTGAACTTCCAGTAATTAGAAACAAAGTGTAAAGAGATTTATTAACCTGCATAAAACTCATGTGAGGCGTGCCAGTAGCCTCAGTTCCCTGAGCAGATGATGACCCGCCAGGCTCCTGTGTATATAAAAGAGAAAAATATTAATACATGTACAACATACACGTGAAACAAATTATAATAATAATCTAGTACAATTAAATTATTTATTAAAAATGTAAGTTTGTACAACTTGAAACTTACGTTTGAAACACGCCTAGCCGCAGTAGCTAGCATGTCGACACCGGATGTTTCCTTCACCGGCTCTTGCTATTTAAAATAAAATAAAAAATTAGTTTTTTACATGTATGTACATGACGTACAATCAAATATATATATATATATCTTAAACATGTGAATTAAACTATTATATATATATATATATATATATATATATATATTATTTAAATTTATTTAAAATTTACCTGTGAAAGACCAATATCAGTGGCTCCAGTTCCAAAAACACTCCCCAGCATCTCATCTATAGAAAAGAAATCATGTGAACTAGCAAATGATGTCTCGCCTGCAGTGCATATGGCACCACATGATCCACAATGGTGTGGTGCACTAGAACTGGCGCCTCCACCAACATCATCAGATGCAATCTGGGTGCTATGCTGGGTGAGAGTGTTAGTGAGCTCCCTCAATGCATGCAATGTGTCAATCTCCACAACATCCTTCACTGTAGGAGGGATAACTGAAGGTAGTGGGGGTTTTGGGCCATGGGGGATCCTAGGCTGAACTACGCGTGCACCAAGTCTACTCTGTGCAGAGCCACCTCCTCAACCAAAAAAGTCAGAAAAGTCAAAATAATTTGGGACCTCATTGAGCACAAACTCACAATATAATTTCTTCAAAAAATAAAGAGGAACCTCATTGTTGTTGCATGGTGGATAGTCAAAAACCATCCACCATCGGTCCCAAAAATTGTTTTTGATTCTATCATCATGGCACCAATGGATTGGGAACCGTTTGCAAGTAACTGCAGGGGGGCATTGGTTCTAGGGTCGGTAAATAATGCACAAATTCGGTCTTTTCCAATTTTTTTGTCTTTGACAACCGCATGGGATAGTTTATCCGCATACCACCGCCTACAGTCACTTCTAAAGGTGTTCCATCTATGTATTTGGTTGGTTACAGACTCGACTTTGCCAATCAATGTTTGCAATGTATTGGCTAAAGTCATACGGGATGGATTTGTAGCATGATTTTGTCTTATATTTTGAATTAGGTTCTCAATGGCAATTTTATTTTATTGGATTCTTCCAATGATATTATCTTGTGTTCCTGCTGGCTCAGTGGGGACAGAAGGAGCCACAGGAGGCGGATCTATGTTTGGAGGAGGGTTTTGAGGAATGTTCGGAGGGTTTTGAGGAATGTTTTGACGGTTTGCACGATTTCGAGCTTGCCGACCAACTGATAAAACAAGAAAATTGTATACATAAACAAACATTTCAAAAAACCCATGAAAATGCAAAAAAAAACCTAAAATGCAAAAAAAACAACCTAAAATGCAAAAAAATGATTACAATCGGGGACTTACCTCCTCGTCTTGGCGGCATGGTTGAATATATCGCTATCCAGAAGTCCGATGAGCAATTTTGAGATGGTATTGAAAGCGTGAGTGAAAAACGTTTAAGAAAAGTCGCGGTTCGAAATGAAAAATGAGTAAAATAACGAGTCGCGGGACTGTTAAATTTTGTCTCAGAGTTCCGCGAGTGCGGTTTTAAACCGCGATCGCGGTTTTAGGTTTGGTAATTACCGAACCTAGAATAAAGGAACCACGATCGCGGTTCCTTTATTTCAGGTTTTTATGTCCACGGAATTGTCCACCAACTTCGTGCATTTACCCATATATATTAACGTTATTGGTTACCAAGTAGTGATTGTTGATTACCAGTGGCTGGTTGATGTTTAAAATAAATTGAGCATAATGTATGAGATTTAGAATAACAATTTTAAAGGTTTTTTGAGCCATTTATTTAAGTGAAAAACACATATGAATCCCATAGACCATGCTAAAGACAATGGACTTTTCTGTATGGGTTTTGTTTTATATGGAATCCTCATAGTGCAAGGAAGTTGAACAAAGATTGTTGATTTATTATATGAGATGCTTCTTTGCTTGTGAATGGAACAATCAATATCATCAAATTTTTTCTGCTATTTCCATCACTAAGTTATGGTTACAAATGTAAATTTCATTAACTCATTGCCTCGAATATCAATTGTGTGTTATTTTATATAGAATAACAACGAAACTCGATGATAGTCTCACAAGCTATAAGAAAACAACAATAAATAGATAAGGCGCCGCTTTAGCTCCCACCTCTCATCCTAAGAGAATAGAAAGCTACATTTCATGAAAACATGAAGGATATAAATGTAGTGTAAACAACCGATCATATTTTGCATTGTTTATCATGTTACCCATAAATATCATATATCACATATTGCTTTCAAATTGTGTTTGATTGGGTTTGCATTCTTGTTATTCTTAATTTTTTTCACAGTAAATATTGAAAAAGTGTTTTCGATTTATATATATATATATATATATATATATATATATATATATATCATATTGTAGTTTATATATATATGTCTCACCCTTGATTAAACTCACACCCCTGCAATGTCAATCTGTCAACTCTAGATCCACTTCTTCTCCAACTACAACTATGTCTATTATATCTATTTATCATTCTAGACCATGAAATATGATTTTTTTTACTTGTGTTTAGATTTATCTCCCCTTAAAAAATATCGTGATGTTCTCATCAACATACGTTGGCTATACTTCTTTTCGCATTTTAACTATGACTCCTTTGCCTAGTCATCGTCTCCCTTTCCATTCTACTCTTTGCCACTTCTTTTGCTTGTAGTTAGTACCACCTTTCACATTTTTCATGCCATTATTCCAAAATTCTTTCTCCTCCTATCTCCCTCCCTCCATCACCTTACCCTTTCCCGCCTTATACTTTTATTCATCAACCATCCGAGATTGGGAATTAATGAACAGAAGGGATAAAACGTTTCATACCTTGCTCTGTGTGCTTGCATAAATGTAATTGAACATAGATTTGATGGTTGAGGGCTCCTTCTTCCACATTTAACTTCAATTACACCCAAAAAAGCAATATGTTATAGCTGCAATAAATAAAACTTTGTACATACCAGGTCGGATGGATAAAGCGACATTGGATTTTGCACAAAGAGGACAAATTATATGTGAGTTAAGTAGTATTTATGATAGGAATTTTTTTTGGAACACATTCTTATATTTAACAAGTGTCACTTAGTAGTTAGTTGTTCTTTGTATTGTAATTTATATTAGGAAGTGGTCCCATCGCCTTTAAATTTTCTAAGTGGTTTCGTGGGAGGCTAGCTCTTAAATTTTCTTAAGTTGGTGTGGATAGTAGTTATATCGAAGGCGTTTACACTGGTAGAAACTTAGAGTGCATCTGAATATTCGTACTAATGCACTGCCAATCTGTACTGCCCGTCTCACTACCATATCAATGACCTTGAATTCAAGCGTGGTTGTCCACGTGCACGTCTAATTGACAATTGTTTTTGGCTCAGAGGGTGAGACAATGGATGGGTTGCGCATGGTGGTCAACGTGGTTTAAGGGTGTCATCATGTCGAAGGGGGAGGGGGAGGATCGGTCATGGCCGCCCACCCCTCCTTGTTTCATAGCTATAGAAGGGCCCAATTTATTTAAATATATATTATAATATATAGTTCATAATATCTCGATATTTTTTTAAATATATAATTTATAATATATAGTATATAATATATAATATAGTTTATAATGAATATAGTTTGGAATATATAGTGTGTGTTTTATTTATTTTAAAATATATATTATAATATATAATTTGTAATTAATTAGTTTATTATATTATATATATTTTTATATGAGGTGTCATTAAATATAGAGTTCTTAATATATAGTTGTTAATATATATTTTAATTTATAGTACGATGGAGATAAAAATCATACAGTTGAGTATATATAACATATATTATTTGGGCATTAACAATTTAAGTTGTGGAATATGTGCAAGGCAAATAGGTGTTTTATTTGCATTGCATTATTTCCAATTCTCCTTTTGTGTCTTTGTCTTACATGTGATTAATTAAAATTAGGATAAACTAATGTATGCTAAAACAGTTAATCTAATATTAGGAGGACTAAAATGTTGTAAATAAGTATGCTAAAGTAATATAAAGCAGTCGAATAATAAAATAAAATAAAATAAAACCCTAAGTATGCAAAGATGTAAAAGGAAATGACTTAGCTTGTTGCCGAAGATTGTCACAGAGTGTCGTAGGTTTGACAGTGAATTCCAAAAGGAGGAACAGTTGCACAAAGGTCCCGTAAAGGCTGGATCTGGAGGATCTGAAGGGACTGGAGTGCCTAGGAGGATATTGTGGTGCCCCAGGGCACCTAAGTATCTCCAGATGCTCAAAATTTGATTTTGACAGGGTCGCAAGATGCTTTAGAATATTCCCTGTTTGTTGTGTTAGGTTCGCTGGACTGCGTCGAATGCATTAGAAAATAAGTGATGACCTGCAAGAGGGGAGGAAGTATCAAAATGATAGAACTAAAGATATAAAATGATTGGGTCAGACCGACCTCAGTTGCCAAACTAGTGGACTTATCACCGAGCGCTGCACTACATTTCAGACCCCGATGTAGTTCTGGTGGTGTGTGAAAAAATGGTGCCCTAGGTGCTCTTGTGCCAATGACACAATGTAGATAGCGCGCAGTAGCTAAATGTAAAGATGTAGTAGCATGTGTGCATGTAATAGAATAGAATACCTCCCCTTATGAAGTGTGTGTTGCTGCAAATCTCCTAGCCTTGATGTATGGATCTATGTGGATGCAATGGATGCAACTCTAGATGGTGCGATAGTAGTTAATGATGCTAGGACCTTCATTATGACTTCATAAATTTATATTTATAGGGTTATCAAGATTTAATTTCATAATTAACCCCGACAAGGCCGACTAGGAAAAAGATAAGTATGAAAAGCGGTCACAAGGAGCCCAAAAAGTGAAGGGAAATCTAAAAATGGATCGAGGCACCCCAGGTGGGACTAGGGCTCCCTAGGGTGCCCCAGTACAAGGTAGGGCACCTCGGTTTAGGATAAAATGGTGGGAAATGATGAAAAAAACTAGGCATGCATAGGTAAATGTATGGAAATGAAGAAAATAAATGTAAAATAATGTGGCTAAAAAGGTGGGATTGATTAATACTTTAGTCACTTTAGAACCTTCTAAATAATAGTATGAAACCAAGATAAATAATGTCTAATGTGTAATATTTTGTGACTACAACGTGACAAACTGAACGTATCCAATATATGCCCTTAAATCCGTCAATAAAATAAAATTCAATTGATAGAAAATATTGCTCCTATGATCAATTGTTGGAAAAACTTGATTATCGGTTATTGCTCGTTTGTTTCCCACATCCTTAGTGCGAACAAGACCACAATTATAAAATGAATTGCAAATAACATGTATTATCTGGGATTGATAGCATATATTATTTGGGTGGGAACAATATGAGATGTCAAATTCCATTTATGTTTTCTCCTTATCTAATGAAGTAAATAACATCCTATCAAAATTGTTTATCTACATTTCACTCATATGACTACTGATGGAAGCTCTCAATTGGTTATTCTTATTCACACATCATTTGTTTCCTATAATTAATCAAGCTTACAACTAAAAAGGGTGACAACAAATTTCTACAATAATTGGGTATTATAGTTGAGTCTCGATCCCGTCACATGTTTGATTTTTCCCTTTCTATTTTGGCCCATTGAAGTGCTAATTTCACTCATGTGAATAGTACAAAGAATATCAACACTAGAAATTTCACTTACATCAATAGTGAGAAGGAGATCAAATTTGCGGATTCGTTCCCTCGTCGTCTTACACCCCACCCGCTATCTACTTCAAGTGCTTGACAACATGGCATGTGTTTGTAGGAGAGAAAGTTTCATATTTGTTTCATGTTGACTTATCCCTAATTTTTCTATTATCCTCTCTCGAACCCCATTTTCATCACCCATCTCCTCTCCTTCTAATTCATTCCATCAAATTTCACTTCTTCGACTCATCTCCTTCGACGTTTCCATCGCACATTTCATGTATGATTCCTAGTTATAAGAATTTTAGTTTATTATTATGTTTTTTCTAACACATTTAATTTATTATTATTTTCTTAAATGTTTTATTGTTGTTATCTAATTTATTATTGAATTTTCTTATCAATAATATGTGTAATCGATTTTTAACTTATCATAATTTTATTTGTTTAATCTATAGTGTTATATATAAGATTACCTTTATGATTATATTACTGAAATCATATAGCTAATAATATTAAATAATTAAAATTAGTAAGAAATATATTTTTAATATCATTATAATGATTAAAGTTGAAATAGAGTCGTAGTTAAATTCGTACTTGAAGTCGCAATAAGTGTTGAAAATAAAGTCGCAGTTAAAGTTGTCTAAGTTGAAGTTCAAAGATACTTCTAATGTCAAGATTTAAGTCATTCTTTAAGTGAAAGTCATAGTCACAATTGTAAGCGACATTAATGTCAACCTTTAGTCTTAGTTACGTCATAGTTCAAGGTAAATTTGTACTCGCAATTATAGTTGAAATTCCCACCTACATTTAGTCATTGCTCATGACCAATTTATAGTCGTAGTTTAAGTTGTGTTATATGTTGTATTTGATAATCAAAACTACGTCATCATTTAAGCTGTGTTATACGTCATCATTTAAGTTGAAGTTTAAAGACACTTACAATGTAAGAGTTTAAGTCAAACTTGTAGGCATACTTATAGTCAACATTTAAGTTGATTTTTAATGGCAATCTATGTTGTTGATTAAGTCAAAGTTATAGTCACAATTATAGTCAAAATTGTCTTTGTAACATTGTGCTAATGTTGCTAAGGTTGTATGACAACATAAAACTTTGGATTGCCATATATGTCAACCTTAGATTAACATAATGTTGATGTGTTAAAAAGTGTAATATAACTTCGCATATTTAGTTGGCCTTAAGTCAACTGACGACTTAAACAATGTCTTCAACTCTACGATTTGGAATTCAAAAATATCTTGTTTGAAAACTTAAAGGAGACTTAATGGTAACTTAAATTGTGACTTATTTCCATCAAGATGTTGTAATGAAGATTATATTCAGGTATTTATATGTCCATGGTGCATTTTGGTGGAAGCGGAGGATATATTTGTTTGTAATTATAGTAGTTGTTTATCATGTAGTTTTTCTTCAGCCACTCTACGTGCTCTGCTACTCAAATCCTATCATGTTCATTTCTTTATTGGAGATAATGTTGACTTTGAAATTGTGGTAGGTTTCCATAAATAGAGCATGTGACCAATCAATTTTAAACATACCCCACTGAGTTTCCTAGTTTTTCCCATTCAATAAGCTCAAATATGCTCTCATGGCTTGTTTGTCTAGATATATAATGCCTAATGTCCTATGGTTGCTATAAAATTTAATGGGCACACTATCCACCATGAATAAGAATTTTAACAATGATCATGGTAAATAAACATAATAAGGTCCACAACATGGTTTAAAAAACTTCTTTTTGGTGTTTATTATTAAATAGATTCTTTGTTTATCTACAAACATATACCTTTATTCTTACCCCCACCTACAAAATTATTGTTATCGTCTAGATACCCTTTATCTTTCCTTAGACATGGGTTCCAAACTATGCACTTGTATTTGTAAAACACACAATATAGAACTTATAAATCTTTGTTTTTTTCACCTATGTATTTGCCTTGATTGTTATATCATTTGTTGGCTATATCTCTATTGATCTTGTGCTCCATGATTAAAAAAAATCCATATTCATAAGGGAATAAAAACATTGTCACAATAGTTATGATAATACAACTCTCTTCATCACTACACATGTACATTTTCTATTGTTTACCACTATATCTTACACCATTTGTTTTCCTAACATCTCAACTCATATAAAACATTGTCGTCTATTACTTGGTTCCAACCTCTACATTTCCAAACTATGCACTATTATCTCATTTTCTCTTCATTTGTATTACCATATTCGAATGTGTATTCATGTGGATTCATACAATCATATTTTTTGTCTCCATTGTTTTTGCACTTATAGTTCTAAAACACACAATGCATCATTGATAAACATTGTGTTTACCACCTACACATTTTTTCAACATTTTTATACCATGTGTTGTATATATTAATATTCATTTTTTGTTCCATGATAATTTGGCTCTATATTCATAAAGGGATAAAAACAATCACGGTGACTAGTTACAATAATATGGTTTTTTCCATCACTTTCCACATGTACATTTTATATTATATACCAATATAGGGCTGCACCCTTTACTTTCCAAACATCTTAGCTCATATCCCAAAAAATATTTTGTTGCTTCATACCTTATTTTTATGGTATAATAATATTTAATTGATGTTTTGTTGTATCTATACAATACAATTCATTATTTAATGAAGTTTTTTAAAGTATTGTTTATAAATGCATATGTTTTATTCTTTTGGTCTTTAATTTAGGACCAAACATTTGTATTACACATAGTTGTGCATTATGATATGAACAACGAACAATTCAAATTTGTATGGATTATTTATGGTCTTAGTAAAGAGTGATACTTTTAAGTCTTATATAATCACTAGTGGCAACATATTGAACATTCCATATTACATTGCTCTTATGGATGACATTATCTCTTTTTCAGATTTTAATATGGAGATTGTGGTGGTTGAAATAAATTTACAATTGTTGTGTAGAATTTTTTTAATGAGTTTTGTGACACCATCAATGTTAGTGGGTTGGTTTTGTCACTTAGCAAGCTCAAAGTCAATCCAAATTAATATCAATCCATTAGTTTCATTAGTATTGGGACCACAACCTTTTGTATATGATAATGTAGACACCTAAATTTGCCACAAAGTATTATTATATACTACTTTTTAAAAAATTACACACACACACACACACACACACATATGGGCTTTGAAAAATGAAATAAACATCTAGTGTTTCCTTGTCTTTTGGCTTGATTTATTGATGTATTTGAATGTTATTATGTCTTGTCACATAGATCTATGCCCTTTTTATTAATTGTTTGATCGTTCCTAGATATCTTGATGGAACCATCCAACAACATTGTTCGAGATTGGCAGTTCTATCTGCGCTTGCTTCTGGATCCCTTTTTTTTTTATCATTGATCCTTTTGTCACTCTTATGTACTTTTGTTTCATATTATGTGAGCCAATCTTTTTCCACCACTAAGTTCTATATATGTATGTATGTATGTATGTAATATCTTTGTGTGTGTGTGTGTGAGTGTTGGGGGTTTTAATCATATCGTCACCATCTAGAAATTATTAAGCATTATCTTAGAATACCCCAAGAGAACATCGCAATGCGGAAATTAATATTGGTCAAACATTATATTTCTAAATACAAGGGTTATTACTAAAGCACATCTATTAATTAGTCATTATTTATGTTAATGCATGAGGACAAGGGAGTTATATTTTCATACACCATTGCACATCCACTTGGAGAACTACATGAGTTTGAAATGTAATGTAGTGTTTGGTCTGAATCACATGTAGTAACCATCAAGGTTAGTTCAACTCAAACACTTAACCTTGTTTTTTGTATCTAATGTCTATTTTAGTGTTGGTGCAGGAAGCTAGGGTTTTTGGAAAAATATAGGTAAAGGTACGATCATCACAGGAATTTTGAACATACACATCACACATAGGTAGTCCAAGCATAAACAAAACATCACAAAAAAACCAAAAATAGATTATCAACGGGAATAAAAGTGTTAAACAACTTAGTATGAAATTGATAGTTTGGTTCAAGAGACATGTAACACACAAGGAATTTTTGGACACACTTCGAGACATGAAAAGAACCTAGATCATTTGAAGAATCACCCAAATCACCTTCTGAATCAACTAAGTGGTCACTCCAATTATAATTTCCCTCTTTCTTGCTTACTTAGATGCATGTGAATGTAAAATCATAGCTTCCAAATTTGTATATTTATGATTATTATATAATTATATAATTCTTCCTAAATTAGTAATACACACCTATTATTAATTTTAGACATATGTCATTTAGTGAAGCCATTTATTGTTAGAATCCTTAACCTATCTTGCGTACATTTCCTACCCTAACTAGGAATTTTGTTTCCAAAACCAAAGCTTCGCTAGGGTATCCATTTTTCACTTGATGTGTGATTCCTATCATAATACCTTTGTTCTCTTTTGTGATTCCATGGCTCATTATGCCCATGTCGTGCCATTATTTTATACTAAATGAGATTACCTCTATGTCTTTCGTTAACCTCTCTATATGTGAGGAGGTTAGTGAGGGTGTTGATATTCTTTATACATATGAGAAAGAAATTTATCTTACAATTTATGCAGAAGAGTCACCACCTCCTACCCATGTTATGACCCATAGCTTTAGGTATGAGAAAATCCTGAAATCTTCGTGCTCACCTAGTAGATTTCTTCTCCTCCATTAGAGTCAACTCACTCCTTTTCTCTCCTTGACCCTTCCTTTACTTGTGATCAAGCAATGGTATCAAGTATTGAGGATACACATGATACATGTTATAATGGTAGTCATTGTGTTTATGCTTATGATGATGATTCTCCTGAAATTATAGTGATAACGAATTTTTTTCTTTATTGAGAATCAAGATTAAATAAAATGACACTCTCTTCTATCCCTCTCTTGAAATATAACAAAATAATATTACATGAGACATGTTTCCTTCTTATCATAAATTAGGGAATGATATACATTGATATTCTTACCCTTCTTTCCTATTGCAATGCAAATGATATAATTGAATTTTCTCTTTCCTCTTCTCCTATTGAAAGGGTAAATGATACAATTGAATGTTGTCCTTATCCTTCTACCATGGAAATGGAAAATGAAACAATTGACTGTGTTATGTATTATATTCCTATTGAAAGCAAGAATGATTCACATGCTTGTGATAATTCTCTTCCTCTTATACATGATAATGTGATAACTGATTGCACCATGTCTCTCTCCTATTAAAATAGAAAAGGTTACAAATGTTACTCTTGATTTTATTGAAAATAATACACATGATTTTATCATTTATGATACAAATTAATCGCATGTTAATATCAATGATGATTCTCTAGATATTATATATGATACTAGACCAATAATTCATGATGCCACATCCTTGCCTACCTCTAGTGGTTCCTATTGTGGATCCCTCATCTCATACATCTTCTTCTATGTAAGGAATAGTGTTAATTTGGAAACCATCAATGGAAACGTCCAACCTCTTAATGGTCCTCTTCATACCTTTTCTTTTCCTCCTCAAGAGGTCATATATCTAGTGCATGTTGTAGGTGCTTTACAACACAAAGTCCATACCCTATCTCTAGAAAGAAAATCATAGAATGTGCAGATTGATGTTAATGTTATATATGAGAATCCAATTATTCCTTAAATTATTTATTCTTCATTCTCTATAGACTTCATCATACCTAAGTTTCAGTTATTTGATGGGATTAGTGACCCTTACCTATATCTCAAGGACTATAGACTTTTCATGACATCATATTCTAATGATAGGGTCTTGGTAAAATTCATTCCTCATAGTTTTACATGACTAACCTTAAATTGGTTTCATCATTTCCCTAGTGGATCCTTGAGTACATTTATAGAGATTGAGGAGGAATTCCTCATGCATTTCATTGCAAACAAATTCCCTCAGGTTACTTGTCAACGCTTCCCTTCATTACATCCAAGTAAATATGAGCTAGTATGGGACTAAAACCTACTTTTCAAAGTATGTATGCAAAAAATAATTTATCAACCCACTGATTTGGCAGTCCAATATATCTTTTCTTATGGCCTTATCTATCATAATAAGGATAAGTTATTATATGATACATGTGACTCATTCCACAATATTGCCTTCAAGTTATTACTTTGGAGAAATAAATTTCTCCTCTATGAGAGTTAGTGCCTACACACATTGATGATCATATTCCTAATATAACATATGATTCAAGTAAGTTATAGACTATTCTTCTTTTATTTCAATACAACTTAAGGCCTTACATAAAGAAATTCTACTAGTACTCAACCTAAGGCACCCATGAGGCCTCCTATAGTACCGAAACGAGAACTAATTTGCTTTGACAAGGATCGAGATAGGAAACATGATATTGTTCATACCTTATTGGATAAAATTTCTTGATCATTCTATCATATAATTTTTAACATCCTCCTCATTAGCTTGAGAAGGTAAAATTCCAACCTTATTACAACTATGAAAACACTAATGGACATTGTGACAACAATTGTTACACTCTAGAGAAAATATTAAAGAAAATTGAAACTAAGGGAATTAATTATTTTAATATGTGTCATTCTTTGTCTCATTCTATGACACATCACTTTATGGAGACCAAGATCTCCCGTTATACCCCTTTAGGGAAGCCACTAGTTTTTTTGCCTCCTACTAGTGATGCTACTCAGAGAGGATTCTCCCCCATATGGTCATATTAATTACATAAATATATATGTGTACCTAATGTTAATACATCTCTATCAGAAAACAATAATACAACAATAAATAATGCAACTAAGTCTGTAGGGAAAGCTAAATCTATTGAGAAACAAATAAATAATTAGCAAATATCAACCAATTACAATGCATTATCGTAGTATAGGACTTCCATCTGTACAATGACATTCTATATCATATATAAATATACATCACATCAATTACTCCTCAATCATTCTAATTTAATGCTACTAATTAAACATCTCATTTAAAAAAATAAAAAACACAATGCATAAATCAAAATGATCATATATGTCTATAATGCCACATTAAAAATCATATACAATGAGAGGCATGGCCTTTACAATAGTCTATCATACATCATCATCCTTGGACTCATCCAAGTTAGATGAATTTTCACTAGCAAAAGAGGTCAAATCCTTTCCTCATTCTTGTCATTGTTGAGTGCGTGATTGTAACCTATTATCGCACTCTTTCCCAAAACCCTCCTAGCTCTAGTAGGACCCTCAATTAATCTATGTATAGTGTCATATATTTTCTGAAATTATCCTACAAGAGCTCTATCCTTGGCGGGGACATGAGCTATCTATCTAGCTCTTCCTTTTGATCATCTCTCTACCTAACTAATATTGTACACGTCATGGAAACTATTACAACTGGGTCAAAAATATAGGCGTGCTCACCTTTTGTGTCCTTCATGTGCTCCAAAATTCAAACCTCTACAATATCTATAGGCATGTTCTATGTCAACATGCATATTGAGGCATAAAAAATGTGCTCCAATACTTGTCACTTACAATCAAAACACACATACCAATCATTAGTCATATGGAGGAACACATGTTGGTGGTTCCCTACACTGCTAGTGTTGGCATGGCTCCCCCACCTCCCCTTTCTCTTCCTATGGATGGGGGAATAACTCCCCCTCTTGTCATACCTACACCCCATGTGGTTTGACATAATACCATTATAAATAAATGCACCCATCAGGTGCCCATCCACCACCAAGTGTAAGCAATTTTATAACTAACATCACCTCGTACTATAGAATCCACTTATGGGTCCACCTCATCAGCTAGTGGTGGGGTTATCTCTTCCCTTGTAAGCCTTGGCATTTCTCCCTCCCAATGTAAATCTCATTGTGATCACCTCCATGGATAGGGCATTGGGGGAACTGTACAAAATAAAATAAAGACGTAACCTTCTTCACACCTGACTTCCCGAGGTCGTGTCGAGATAACTGGTGTAAAATAGAAATGGTTGTGTATGTGTGATGATGTTGGATAAGCTAATGAGGTAGCCTTATATCTTCGACTCGTAAGAACATGATATGCCAATCTAAGGTAAAGAAGGCTCTCCTAACTTGAAGTGTCATGATTGATCGATCTGATATGATAGCTGCTTGGATACTCCAGTCAATATCAAGCTTTGTCGAGATTCTATTCACTGGTTGTTGAACATGTGGGAAGTGACCTACAGGTGCCTCGTATAGATTTCTAGATAAGGTCGTAGAAGTAAAAATGGGAGGCGTAATGAAGCCACAAGGACTATGGGTAATTTTATGGTCTAGTCCAGAGAGTATTAGCCTGATCGGCTGTTATGTTCAATAATGAAAGCTATGCAAAGATATCAGGTGGTAGTGGTGATGATCTAAATATTGATGCACATAAACCAATGTTGATATCTAATTGGTTAGCAGGTTTGTTGGGTTACGGGAACTGAGGATCACATCCAAAAACTCATGGAGGATGTGGTCTTGTTATGGTCATGCGCATAATCAAAACCTGTTGTCAGGAGCAATCCAATAATGGTAGGCTTGATTAGTGTGATGTTTAGCGTGTTTAGCTGTTCTATTTTCTCAGAGAATGTAGTAGGTGTGCGTAAGACTGTCAAACGTAAACTTGTATTAATGTCTATTATCAACTCTGGCCCGTTGGGTTGTGGGACCAAAGAATCATAACTATATGTCTTTTCTTGTTGTGGGCTGTTGATGGTCATGAAAAATGTATTGAAATGATCTTGATAAAAAAAAATAAGTATCAAAGGAAATCTAATCTATGTTTTTGGCGTTTTCACAATATATCAGAGTAAAACAAAGAAAGCAAACTAATCTAACAAAAGTAAATGTTTTTTTATCTTTTCTAGTTTTTAAACAATGTGTTCTAATCTAATAAAGAAAATAAACACAAGTAATCATCTGGATGTAGCTGGTTAATTTTGAGAATATGTGAATCTAAATCTAAAACAAATAACCTAATTTAATCAAAACCCTTCAAACCCTACCTCAGAGTTGAAGAAAAAATCATAACCTTAGAAGAGCTATTGTTCCCCACAACTTTCCTAGTAATGTCAAAGAGAAAAATTTCTAATTATTTCATCTACTTGTAATTACTTAATCAATTGAAATGAACAATTTTACTACTCTATTTGATATGTAATTGAAACTAATGATTCAAAATTGACAATTTGGAAAATGAAGCAAACAAACAAGTAATTCCAACCTGGATAAGCAAGAGCTTTGGAAAATCCATTTGTATATGTGTCTTTCCCCTCATTTTGTTCCTTTCTTTCTTTGTGTGTTCATATGCGTCCAAATAATTAGGAATGCAAGAACAACAACAAAAGAAGACGCTTGAGCAATGGTTGCTTGAAGGCAGTCTGGTTGCAATGCAAGTAGAAAAGAGATAACACAAGAGATATGAGCTTGGCTATGCAATTCCTAATAGGATTGTGAAAACAATACTATGCAAGATACATAAAAATTCTCAGGACTTTTGCTTGAACACAAGCATGGAATATATAAGAATTGGGGTTGGGATGTGCCTTCATGCACAAGGCAAGAAGAGACAATTCCAACTATTGAGTTGTGAAGCTCAATTACTTCAGATTAGCATGTAATGTAAAACTTGCTGGAAAATACAATAACCGTCATCGGTTAGGGGGAACCAACATCAATAATCCAGGACAGACATCTGTCAAGCAAGGAGGAACCAATATCGGTTATGAAGAATTGACTTCAGTTACCTGTGCGAGATGTTTTAATTAACTCTCTGGAATTAGATCTATTTTTAGCATTAAAATATATATATTGATTGTAATTGTGTGGCTAACTGCCCTAATTCTATAAATGACTATATAAGCATGAAATCTAGGGTTTATAAGTAAGTATTAACAATAATTAAGAACTTGCAAAAGTTTGTGAGAAATAGAATTCTTGGTGATGAAGCAAAACCTTGAGAGAAAGAAAGTATTGTACATCTGAGAGGTGTAGAAGATTGTAAATATTCAATTGTATATCTTGTCAAAGCTTTGGATAATAGATTAGCTTGTTTCTTGGTGGACGTAGCCCACACTGGGTGAACCATGTTAAATCTGGTGTTGATTTATATCTCTTGTTTTGTATATTTCTTCTAGTAGAATATCCACTTTTATTTGCATGTATGCTTAGATCTGATATATTATTTGTACAACTGGTGTGCTAACCCCAAAAAATGGTATCAAAGATTTGTTTGAGGGTTTTGTGTGTTGAAAATTTTACACACAAAGGGTTTTCTGATTAAGTGAGAGCTATAATAATGGCAGAAGAAAACAAATACAAGGTAGAGAAATTTGACGGCCGAAATTATCAATTATAGAAGATGCAGATTGAGGATTATCTGTATCAAAGAGATTTGTATTTACCGTTGGATGAGAAGTCGAGACCTACAAAGATGACTGATGAAGAATGGAATATTCTTTATAGAAAGGCTTTGGGATCTATAAGATTTATCCTGATAACATCTGTGGCTTACAATATTACAAAAGCGACTTCTACTACTTGCTAATTTATATGAAAAACCTAGTGCTGCGAATAAAGTTTATTTGATGAAGAAACTATTTAGTTCTAAGATGCATGAAGGTGGATCTGCATCTAGTCATTTGAATGATTTCAGATCTATTGTAAATCAGTTAAAATCAGTTGATATACCGTTTGATGATAAAGTGAAAGCACTTTTATTTTTATGTTCTTTGCCTGATAGTTGGGATAACTTGGTAATGGCTGTTAGTAATACAACATCTGCTAATAATATTTTAAATATTGATGATCTGTGGTTAGTATAATATTGAATGAAGAATTTTACAGGAAGAGTACAAAGGAATCATCATCTGGGAATTCTTTGAATGTAGAAAGCAGAGGTAGGAAGAAAGAGAGATCCAAGAGTAAGAGTAATGGGAAATAAAAGTCAAGGGATATCAGATCTAAATCGAGAGGTAAGGGAATTACTTCTTAGAAATGTTGAAAGAAAGGACATGAAAAGAAATATTGTTGGTCAAAGGACAAAGAGAACCAACAACCAGACAAAGGTAAAGAAGTAAATCTTGCTGCATCAAAGGTAATACAAGATACTCTTATTCTTTCTTTAGATAGTAGAATTGAATCATGAGTTTTAGATACAAGAGCTTCTTTCCATGTAACCCCTGATAAGGATTATTTCAGAAATTATGTCTAAGGTAATTTTTGGCATATTTATTTAGGTGATGAGTAACGTTGCAACGTTATTGGTAAAGGGGAAGTTCATATAAAATTACAGAATGGAAATACATGGGTATTGAAAGATGTGAGGCATGTGCCAAACCTCAGGAGGAATATTATTTTTGTAGAGAAACTAGGTGAATCTGGTTGCATGGTTAATTTTACAAGAGACTCTTGGAAAGTCACCAAGGGTTCTTTTATTGTGGAAAGAGGTAAGAAGGTAGGAACGATATATTTATCTACTTTTGTTACTGATTTTTTTCTGCATTATCTACTTCAGACTCAGATAGATGCATGTGGCATAACCTTTTGGGCCATATGAGTAAAAAAGGAATGCAAATCTTAAAGGCTAAGGGTAAGTTATTAGATTTAAAAGATTTAGATTTTGATTTCTGTGAGCATCGTGTCTTTAGAAAACAAAAGAGTGATATTTCCCATAGTTGGGGAAACTAAGAAGGAGCAAAAATTAGAGCTTGTATAATCATATGTGTGGGGACCAGCTAAGGTAGCTTCTCATGGAGGATCCCAATATTATGTTACTTTTATTGATGATGCTACAAGAAAGGTATGGGTTTATTGTATTAAACATAAATCTAATGTTTTTGAAACTTTTAAAAGATGAAAAACCCTTGTTAAAAATGAATCAAATTTAAAGTTAAAGTTCCTTAGATCTGACAATGGTGGTGAATAATGTAGCATGATTTCAATGATTATTGTTTAGTGAATGAGATACTTAGAGAAAGAATGGTTCCAAGAACACCACAAGAGAATGGCGTTGTAGAAAGAATAAATAGGATAATCCTGGAACATGCTAGAAGTATGAGGATATATTCTGGACAACCCTTACAGTTTTGGGCAGAAGCAGTTGATACAATGTTTTATTTGATTAACTGTGGGCCTTCAAGTTCACTAGATCGAGGAATACCAGAGGAAGCTTGGACTAGAAAAAAGGTAGAAATTTATTTTCTTAATGTTTTGGGTTCAGAAGCTTTTGTGCATGTTGATAAGGAAAATAGAAAAAAGTTGAATGTAAAATCCAAGAGATGCACTTTCATTGGTTATGAATCTGGTGATTTCGGTTTCCATAATTGGGATTTAGAGAATTCTAAAATTATTAGGAGTTGTGATGTTGAATGGAATGAAAAGAAAATGTACAGGGATCAAATTTTGGTACCCAAGGATGAACTGGTTGAGAAGTTTGTGAATGAAAATGAACTCTCGGATTTAAAAGTATTACCTACAGGGTTACAAAGTAACCAGTGTTAGTTTACCCCTGACCAACATCGGTCAGCAGAACTGGTATCGGTTACAGGTGACCAACGTCAGTCACTGTCAGATTTGGATACACATGTCTAGGAGGTCCAGATTGAGCCTCCGATACCCCAAACTCCTATAAGAAGATCACAAAGGATAAGTAAACCTCCAGAAATATGTACACCTTTATTTTATTTATTATTGACTGATAATGGTGAACCAGAGAGCTTTGAAGAAGCAATGCGGGATAAGATCCATATCTAGTGGGAGCATGGCATGGATGAGGAGATGGAATCCTTGGAACAAAACCAAACTTGGGATTTGGTTAAGTTTCCAATAGGTAAGAGGAAATTGTAGAAAAAGTGCGTTTACAGGATTAAAGAAGAAGAGCGTGGACATAAAAGATACAAGGCAAGGCTTGTAATAAAGACAATTACATAGAAAGTAGGTATGGACTTTGGTGAAATATTATTTCTTGTTGTTAAGATGACTTCTATTCGTACTGTATTGAGTTTAGTTACAATAGAGGATTTGCATTTAGAGCAACTAGATGTGAAGACGGATTTCCTTCATGGTGATTTGGATGAAGAGATTTATATGCAACAGCCGCTTGGGTATGAAGTCAAGGGTAAGGAGAAATTAGTGTGCAGGTTGAAAAAGAGCCTATATGGGCTCAAGAAAGCTCCAAGACAATGGTACATGAGGTTTGATAGTTTTATGCATGAGCATGGTTACTTGAGATGCGAATCTGACCATTGTGTTTATTTCAAGAAGCTTGAAAGTGGGAACTGTATTATTTTGTTACTGTATCTAGATGATATGCTTATTGCAGGATCTAGTATGCAAAACATTAGTGAGCTAGAGGGAAAACTAGCTCACACATTTGCTACGAAGGATTTAGGAGCTGCAAAAAGAATCCTTGGTATTGAAATACATAGAGATAGGAAAACCAAGAAATTGTATTTGTCTCAGGAGGATTATATCTACAAGGTGTTAGAAAGGTTTAACATGCAGAATGCAAAACATGTTAGTACACCTATGGATGGACACTTCAAATTAAGCAAAGATCAATGTCCATCATCACATGAGGAGGTCAAATACATGACACGAGTGCCATATGCTTCAGCCTTCAGCAATTGGGAGTCTCATGTATGCTATTGTTTGTACCAGACCAGACATTGCACAAGTAGTGGGAGTTGTGAGTAGATATCTAGCCAATCCAGGTAAAGAGCATTGGAAATTAGTCTAATGAATACTCAGATGTTTGAAAGGGACATCTAGAATGTAATCATGCTATGGAGGTTCAAATATTTCATTATGTGGCTATGTTGATTCAAATATGGTTGGAGATCTAGATGGTAGAAGGAGCACTACTGGATATATTTTTCACAATAGGTGGGACGACAGTTAGCTAGATTTCAAGATTGCAGAAGGTTGTGGCTTTGTCTACTATAGAGGTAAAGTATGTTACAGCTACAGAGGCTAGTAAGGAGATGATATGGATGAGTAGGTTCAATGAAGAGTTGGGAAAGGACCAAGGTGATTGTAAACTATTCAGTGACAGTCAGAGTGGAATTCATTTGGCAAAGAACTCAATGTTTCATTCGAGAACGAAACACATTTAGTTGAGGTATCACTTCATACGGCAGGTATTAGAGGATGGACAGTTGAATCTGGAAAATATTCATACAAGCAAGAACCCTGCGGATATGCTAACGAAGCCATTAGCAAAGGAGAAGTTGGAGCTACACTCCACTTCTGTTGGTGGAGGAGTAACATTAATCAAATGGCTAAGACCTAGCACTTTTAACAGAGCAGCTCGATGAGAAGGGGAGTTCTTTAGTAGATTTAAAAATGAAATGTGTGAAAAGGTCTTAATTAGATCATTGATTAGATCATAAGCCCCTACTGGCTTTCTTAATGCATCATGAGCATTTTTTGACAAAACCGGATAAATCGAGATTGGCTGCAAAGAATAATCCTTGGCTCTTGTTGCAGCGTTAATATGGGGTTCAACGTCTAACTCAACCAAGCCCACAATTTTTTATTGTTGGCGACCGTCCAAAGGAGGTGCCACCTCTGGGTTTGACAAAATTGAGGCTTCATGATCATGATTCCCTATTACAATAAATTTATTCGAACTGTTGGGATATAATCTACCATCCTTTGGACACATGGGGAGAGGATCATTGAAGATCCTTAACGGTGTGTTCTACGGGGACACTGGTCCCATGTAGGTTTTTTGACTGGGTGCAGCTGGGTTTTCCAAAAACATGTCAACAAATAACTGTCTTTGGTCTTCTAGAAAACATTATAAAAACTTATTTCAATCATGACATGTTCTTACGTCGTGCCTGCGAACCCTATGGAAACCGCATTATAAGTCAGGATCGTAATCTTGAGGCCTTTGTTTTGTACCTTGTTGTGGTCTGAAACTACAATTATTGTTTCGTTGTTGATTGTTATAATTAACATTTTGTAAGCCTTGCCCTTGATTCTGGAATTGGTTGGGGTATTGACTAGGGCTTGGGGTTGACGTTCACCTATTTTGTTGAGGTTTTTGGGGATGATTAAAATCCACAATGTTTACCAAGGGTGAGAAATTATTATTTCTCTTATTATTTCCATTATTGTTGTTATTATTTGTAGCACATGTATTGGTAGGATTAACAACATTATGCCTTTTTAGCTGGTCAGTCACACCATCGGTTGTGACTCCATGATTCTTATTAAGGATCTTTGGTCCTTGATTATTATTTGTATTGTTGGAGTAGCCAGGAGAATTTTGAGCAGGAGTGACTAACTTCCCATTTGCTCCATAGGTCTTACGACCATTGTTAATGGCCACTTGGTCGATCCAAAGAGCATCATCTAGCACCTCTTCATATCTCTTTAGCAGGAACTTTTGAACCTCTTCATTTGTTTCTTTGTTGAGAGAGTGAAGGAAAAAATCTCAAAGTTCTGTTTGATCCATGTTTGGAGCACTTGCGGAAGAGTAGAGAACCTGTCGCCACTTCTGAATGAAGTGGGCTGTGGATTCATTGTGTTCTTGTTTAATATGAAGGAATTTCCTAATTCCTGTTCTCAAAAGCTTGTTCATATAAAAATCTTTGATAAACTATGGTACAAGTTGATTGAACGAGTGTATTGAAGCCTCTGGTATCCTATAATACTAGTCTAGAGCAATACCTGAACTAGTGTATTAGGGAAAATTTATGTGACGACTGCGTCCCATGGGAGCAGCTCTCGAATTACCGTTGCATAAGCCTTGATTTAAGGCATTAGGATCACCCTCCTTTTTGAGCTTCAGAAGAGCAAGAAAGGGTCTCAGGAGCATGACTGTTCAAATGGAGAAATCTAGGGGTTCCTTGAGATATTCAGAGTATGTCCCCATTGTATATGTTTCCACCATTGAAGACCCTTGTTGGGGAGGTGACAGCTACATTGGTTTCTGAAATGGGGGACAACATAGACATTTGGTGGGGCGTATGGCACCCCCTATGGTTTTCCATATGGACCTAGGTAGGTATACATGTCCCCCCCGCGAAAGTTTAGAATACATGTGTACATAGGGGGGTTGATTACCTTGATATGGAATTGAAGGCACGAAGCCAGGGAATTTTGCATTTCCAGCTGGTATGGCATTTGATAATGCACTTCTACCTAGTGCCTGTTGCAAGAATATCTATACATGCCTTGAGGGGCATGCCCAAGGTTCTCGTCTCCGTAAGCAGATCTCCAGGGTTTTTAATATTCATGTAAACTTTAGGATTATGTGCAATAGGCATTTTCCCATAATTTTGTGGGTAGGAAGGAGTCCGCGCTTTCCCTGTATATGAATTCTGTGTATTTTGGGAAAGATCTAACTCTTTGACTTTATCTACCAAAGCTGAAATGACATCGCCTATTGATAGGGCGGGTGCCTTGCTTAGGTACATTTGGCTGAACCCTTGGAGGTTGTTGAGGAGTAAGGTATCCTAATATGAATTGTTCACAATGTTGCCACCCCTCATTGGTTGTATTGTCAGTTGGTGGTGGGGTAGTGTTATTGTTTTGAAGCAAGACATCACCTTGTCGTTGCAACCTATTAAAATATTGGTTCATGTTTTGGAATTGTTGTTCACATCCTAGCATATCATGCTGAATACCCCATCCTCATCTAGATGGGGGAGTTGATTGGATTGCATGCTAATGGGATGTCAAAACAATACACGAGGAGATGAACTTGTTTCACTAGTGAATGTCATGTTATTTGAACTTGATTGTTCGAGGGGATAATTCTGAGTGACTTGATCAAGTTCCTCAATGCGTACAGAAGAACCAACATTTGTTCCCTGAAGCAGAGGGTTTTGAGTGGATGAGTGGTTGTCTGCCCATGTTGAAATGGTATGAAGGTGATTGTTGTGGTATACTTGATTGGTAATGGTACATGTCAAAACTCAGGATGGGGCCGACCGTACTTTTTCATATCCTGACATATTCGGGGGGTATAAGAATACCCATGGAATAATGGATGGACAGAGAAATTGGAAATGCATTTAGACACTAGCTCTTCACGTCGGGTTCACTAATTTGTACGGATGAAAAATGAACATGTGATCTTCAACTACACTCGACCCCCCGAGGTCGTGTCGGAGTAGCTGATGTTGAATGTGTGTGGCTAACCATATGAGGATCAGTGACTAAGTCTGGTAGTGTGATCTCCTGGTAGTCGAGTTGGCAAAGGGGAGATTAAGAGGATATGAACGGGGTAGCGTAAATTCCCTTATGGTTTGTTTTCCTAACTGTATCTAAGTGTTAAACTAGTTTGAAGTGTCCATGTAAAATAAACGAAATTAACAATCTATGCTACTGTTGAAAGGAAACTAATCTAAAAAAATCACAGAACTAAAATATTACAATCACAAACAACAATTTGTTTCTATTCTAAATAATTAAAATATTTCTACACTTAAACTAAACAAGTGAGATAACCCGGTGTGGTTATTCACCTGTGCTGAGTGTATTGAAACTAAACTAACTTAAAACACACACTTTTCTAAATGATCTAAGATGTGTATACAACCTCCTACATATATTCTATCCTTCAGATCCATAGGGATGGGAAGAAGAGGATCCGTCACTGGGAGTTGCTATGAAAGTTTCAAACCCTGTTGGAATTTAACTAATTACTTGCAAATGAAACGAAATTTATTTCTACTCTATTTGATATGATATAACAATGATAAATTCCAGGAATGAAGGAAATAAAACAACACATCCAACCTAGAATTCACAGAACAGAGGTAAATCCAGTTGTGCAGTAACATGTCCCCTCAGTTTGTTCCTTTCTTTCTCCGAGTGTTCATGTGAGTCCAAGAGATTGGGAATGTAAGAGCAACAGTAGGTGGATGGCGCTTGAGCAATGACAGCTTGATGGTAGTCCAGATGCAGTGTAGGCAGAAGAGAGATATCACAAGACTATTAGAGCTTGGCTATGCAATTCCTAGCAATATCATAGCAGCAATACAATGCAAGATACACAAAATTATCAAGCCCTTTACTTGAATACAAGCATGGAATATATAAGAATTGAGGATGGGAGGTGCCTTTATGCACAAGGCAAGAAGAGGTAGTTAAAACTAATTAAATATATTTAAAAATAGAAGAGGGAAGAAAAAACTAAGCCATCAAGTCTATTTTTAGGCAATTTGGTTCACAAACGCACCCTAAACATCAAGTTAGAGCATTGAAGATGTTATTTCTTAGTTGTCAAGGACACGCATGAAGAGTTTTGGAAAAGTGGGTCAGGATGGACAACCCTTATTATAGGGAGGCGGGTGCTAGGACCGTTGCCCTATTCACAGAAGCGGTCCTAGGCACCGTCGCCACTGTGCACAGAGGCGGTCCTAGGACCGTTGCCCTGCGCACGGAATCAAATTCCCAGGACCACCACCCTACCTGGGAGGCGGTCCTGCCACTTATAGTATCCAATGCCTTGTATCAATAAATGATAGCGGGATTGTTCTATGTGAAAGTGTGGAAAAGATAAGTAAGGATGTCTAGGCTAGAAATAAACACTGCAAATTGGTTTTGGAGCTGGAACACCTTCTAAAATGACATGAATCATCATTGGGGACTTTTGTAACCATTTTCTGACAATGTAGCACATGTAATTTTGGGTGCATACAGGAACCGACATCGGTTAGGGGGAACAAACATTGGTTACCTGTGTGAGGATGTTTTAATTAACTCTCTGGAATTAGATCTATTTTTAGCATTAAAATATCTCTATTGATTGTAATTACATGGATAAGTGCCCTAAGTCTATCAAGGACTATATAAGCATGAAATCTAGGGTTTAGAAGTAAGTATTAATAAGAATTAAGAAGAACTTGCAAAAGTTGGCGAGATAGAGAATTCTTGGTGATGAAGCAAAAGCTTGAGAGAAAGAAAGTATTGTACATCTAAGAGGTGTGGAAGATTGTAAATCTTCAATTGTATATTTTTTCAAAGCTTTGGATAATAGATTGGCTTGTTTCTTGGTGGACGTAGCCCACACTGGGTGAACCATGTTAAATCTGGTGTTGATTTATATCTCTTGTTTTGTATATTTCTTCTGGTAAAATATCCACTTTTATTTTCATGTATGCTTAGATATGACATATTGTCTGTACAACTGGTGTGCTAACCCCAACACCAACTAATTAAAGCATATGCAAAAATAGAAAAGGGAAGGAGAACTAAGCAATCAAAACTATTTATAGAAAAATTGATTCAAAAACACATCCTAAAAGTGAAGTTAAGTGAATCGTCGCATGTTAAAAACACACATGAATAAATATGGAAAAATCGGTTAGGACTGTCACCCTGCGCAGGGCAGTGGTCCTAGCACTAAAGGCCAAAACATGCACAAAATGAAGTGGGAAGCTGAAAAAAGCCTGGAAAAGGTAAGTAAGGACGTCTAGACTAAAAATATATAATGTTTATGGGTTTAGGAGCTTGAACCTCTTCTAAAAGGACATGAATCATCATTGGGGACTTTTGTAACCGTTTTTCGACAATGTAGCACACGTAATTTTGGGTGCATACATATTTCCCCCTCAGAGAAGCATCTTTTCCATGAAAAGTCATAAAACGTAGAGTTCGAGTATGACGTTCCTGAAATGGGGAGTTAAAATCTATACCTAACATGCCTGTGTGTCGAAATGCTGTCGTCCAAGCTCTCGATACTAGCAGAGGGAAAGAAGACTCGAGTGCAAATAGATAAAATATCAAAAAATAAACACTAAATCAAAATGACTAGAGGACTTACCATTTGTGCAGGGATATAGAGATATACCTACTCTAACACTCCAACCCTGTGAACACATACACTCAAAATGAGGTCAAAACAAATTCATTTTCTAATTCATTTGTGCTTATTCGATTTGTTGATTTTGGAGCTCTAGACCCACGGTAACCATTTTCAACGAGAGTACAGCCAAAATGACCATTACGAGATCGTGATCATGCCTCCATGAGCGGGAGATCAACCAACACATTCTAAGGTTGTTTTTTTTCAATTTTACGTTTTCAAGCCTAAAATGTAAAAATGTTAAAAAGTTTACCTAGGGGGGATTATTTTTAAAATTTATTGTCTTAAATGAGTCTCTAGGGGGGCGCCCATAGGGCAGTCTTTTATTTGGTTCAAAATGGTATTTTTTTGTGTTTTTGAGCATTTTCTAGGGCTAAAGATGTATTTGAGAAATCAGTCCAGGACCGCCACCCTAAGTAGGGTGGCGGTTCTGAATAGAATGACCAAAATGCATGCTTACTTGATTTTTTTTGGATTTTTGATATTTTGTCATATTTTTAGTGAGACATTACTAACTTGCTCTTTTTCTGTGTTCTGATGGATGCAAAAGGAGTACATTCATTGGAGTCATGAGAGGGAGTGTGATTCGATCTCGAGATTTTGGATCAGTTGACTCAGGATGAGATGGAAAATCTACAGAGGGTGGGTACTTGGAGGATTGTAAGGGTGCCCCATGTCACTCTTGCTAGTCCAATACTGTGTAACTTGTTTTCTTACTGGTATGCAGACTGGAACACTTTTCGGTTGTCAGGTGTCAGGGGTGAGTGGACCATCACCTTGGAGGATGTAAACCACATTCTTGGACTCCCGATACTTGGGAGGAGAATAACCGTGAAGACAACAAGGTCTAGATATGCGATCACTCAGTGGGCCACATACATGGGGATGTAACAATATTTTCTGGTTAGAAGAAGGGGATTAGGGTCCGATCTATTTTGACTGCTCCTATTCCTATCATCCGCAGAGCCATCATGGGCATCCTGTCCTCTCAATTGATTGGGGACAAGGGAGGTGACACGCTGCTTTATTGTTGGGCTCCTATTATTGCACATATCGAGGGGCATGGCCGTATATATGCCTAGGGAGCATACATTCTAGGCACTGCCTATCATGACTTGTACAAGGTAGTCAGGCTAGAGGGGCAGTAAATGAACCACCCATGCTTGATATGAGCGCATCACCCTTTATGGAAGGGGAATACCAGTATGGGATCCGGGAGCCGTCAGGGCTACCCACTGGATAGGGATGTCGGTTCTTCGAATGCCACATCATCGAGTATCCTCTCTTTCTACGGTAGACATGGTTGTTACACCCTACCAGGACATCGCAGGTTTATGGGGGCATGAGGAAACTATAATGGTAGCTTTTTCTACCATAAGACAATTAGTTGAGAGGGAAGGGAGAGTTGCGATTCATCCATTCGACCGGGTTCCTCAGTAGTTTTTCCTCCCTTATGTTGACATGCTTCCTCCAGTGGTACCAATATATATGACTATTTAGCAAGCCCGAAAGGGTCCTAAAGGAGATCTTGGATGGAAATTTGTTACCCCATGTGTGCCTATTGTAGTTAGGCATGTGGTCCATGCCCAATGGGTAGTTGGTGCTCCTTGAGCACCTTTACTCTAGATTGCGGCTACTCCCACTCACAGCAGAGAGGAGGATGAGTCCATTGATGTATACTCCACATTTGAGGAGTACATAGGAGATGGGACTGAGGAGGATTTAGTTGGAGAGGAGATGAGGGAAGAGGGGTTAGTTGGTGAGATTGGCGAGGCAACCCACATGGAGGAGCAGGAAAGCGACCCAGAGTGGCATGGCACTCAGGATATGCTGAAAGTGACATGGGAGGGACCACCTCCTTGAGATGGAGGGGGAGATGATGAGTCCATGATGGGATAGCATCTTGCCTCTAGCTTTGGGGAGGCCCCACAACCACCAGCAACCAAAACCACTAACCCTACCTGGATGCCCAGAGATCCAAGTATGTCGATACTCTTCTCTTGACCTTGTTAATTGGAAATTTTAGTTGGTATTTTTTTTTTTTTTGTAATTTTATAACTCATCGTTTCTTCTTCTTTTATTTCTTGCAGCGACTGCATAGGAGTGGCAAGATCTGATTCTACGGGTGTGCGTGGACACCCTGCTAATTCCCTCAGGGAAGAATCGAGACGAGTTGATTGTTGATTCAGGCCAACCACTAGTAGTTGGTAGAAACACTGACATGTTTGAACTTGTCTAGAGGATAGCGGAGGTGGTGACCTCTCTTCGTAATTAGGTGGCTTGGTATGAGACAATCGAGCAATTGATGAGGTGGAGCCATTCTCATAGCGAGACCACAGTAGCAACCACCACCATGAGAAATCACACCACGTGGTTCATTCTCATCATCGTCATAGCCGTAACAGGAGTCCCAGATGCGGTAGTGCACCATCTGAGAGATCCCAGAGGGATTGACAGGCCATTGGGCATCTTATTTCTTTGTTGTAAATTTTTTGAGCATTATATGATTTTTTTGTATATTTTGGGCTCATTCAGAGTGTTTTGACCACGCCTAGTGCGTGATGGAATTGTATACAAACCTGACTCGCCATGATATATACAAACTCTTATTTTTGGTTCAGTAATCCATTGTATCCGAGTTGACTTCCTTTCAGCTTATCTCACATGTGTATTCTAGATGTTTATAATTTCTACTTTTCTATGCTTTTCAGAATTTATAGAGTGGATGTGAATGGTAATAAAATGATTTATTTTTTTTGTATTTTATAATGCTGATATATGATAATGCAAACACAGTGTAATGCTGAACTTTAGTTTCTTTAAACAATATTTGGTACTTTGTATTGTTTTAGAAAAAATTGGTTATACAGTGATGTGATAAGTGAATGAACTTTCCCCACTCCTAACCCCACGCAACCAGTAAGATGTGAGGGCTCAACACCGAGAGCCATAAAGGGCACAAGTTATGAATGTTTTTGAATGGTAATGATGAGAGAAAGACAAGGTTTTGACAAAACCAAATTGAGACACTACAACCTGACTCTACTCAAGTTTGCTTCATAGTTTAGAATGTGAATTACTTTCCAGTTTATCTAGACTTAGATCCACAGATGGCCACTTGGTTGACAAAATCTGGTTTTGGCGTTTTAAGCATTTTTGGAATTTTGGACATCTAACTCACTTTTTAATTTATGATTTAACAATATTTGAATATGTTTCTTATAAGTTTCAAGTTTTTCAAAGAGACCCCCTACACCTTGCCCCATGCTACCAGTAGAAAGTATGGGCTTATCACCATGGACATGACATAGGGGAGTAAGGGCATTTCTCTCCTTTCCCAACCCTACATCACTAGTAAGAGACGCAGGCTCAACACTGAAGGTTGGTAGGGCAAAGAAATGTGTAAAATAATTTTTTTGTGGATTTGCATTTGACTTATTTATCTAGGCAAAATGGCTAGAATGTTCTTATTTCCAAAGAGATGTTTATGGGATATATGCGACACCGTGAAGCTTATAGAACATACTATAGGCAAAGACACCTAATCTAGAAAGAGACTATAACTAGAACTAAGTATGCAGGCCTTGGTATGGTTATTGTCAAAAAAAAATCCTATCCTATTTGAATCAATGCAATTATTTGGGCACAATTGATGACATTGGGGAGATTTGTAGAGGTATGATTTGAATGTTTTAGAATTTTTTCAGAATTGCTATAAGAATAAGTCCCTTGATCACACATTTTACAAAATGAACTGGCAGAGTAAAATGCAATGTAGATGCAGTAATGTACATATGAAAATGCTAATGGATCATGCATAATACCTCTTCAGGTGAAGAGAGTTCACAGATTCGTTAAAATCCTCACCCTCTAGTGTACACAGGTGAAATTCCCCATTTTTTTAGTCTTCTATTACTTGATATGGACCCAACCACCTGGGTCTAAATTTCCTTCCTTCGCCGGTCTTTTTGTCTATTCGGCTGTCAAGTCTTAGAACCAAATCTCCCTCATATATTTCATGCTCATAGACTTTCTTGTTGTATTTCTGAGCCATCCGATCAATGTTAACACTATGCCATTGTTCAGGGCTGAGTCTAGCCTCATCAAGACTTTCTAGCTGAGAGAGTCACACTTCTTAATAGCCTTCTTCTCCCAAAATTCCTTACAATGATATATTGATACTAGGTATCTCGAATTTGAGCGGTAAAACTGCTTTTGCATCAAATACCCAAGAGAATGGGGTTGCCCATGTTAGCGTTCTTACGGATGTCTGATAGACCCACAAGTCTGGAAAAACTTTAAATGTCAATCTCATTTGTTCTCCTTGACGATGTTAAGGAGAATAGACTTCAATGTCTTATTCGTAGCCTCAACCTGTCCATTGACCTGAGGATAATAGAGAGAAGTCATGTGGTGAATTATTTTGAATTTTTCACACAGTTCATGTACTTCATCATTTTTGATGGATTTTCCATTATCCAAGATAATGACTTGTGGGACCCCGTACCTATAAATAATTTGGTTCAGAATGAACTTTGCGATTACTGATCCAGGTACGGTGGTAAGAGGAATGAATTCTACCCACTTAGTAAAGTACTCTATGGATTTGATTATGAAGTTATGGCCATTTATTGATGAGGGAGAGAAATTCCCTATCAAATCCAGGCCCCATGTGGAAAAGGGCCATGGTGTTGCAATTGGTTGCAGAGCCTGTGCCGGTATGTGAATCTCATGGGAGAACTCTTGACATTTATGACATTTGCACACAAACTCTACTATGTCATGTTCTAGCGTGGGCCAGAAATAGCCCATATGATGTATCTTCCAGGAAATGGCGTGGCCGCCGAAGTGACCTCCATATACTCTGCTATGTGATTCATAAAGAATATTTTCAGATTCTTCTTCGTTAACGCATCTTAGAAACATTCCATCAAAGGCTCTACGATAGAGCACTTGTTCTAAGATGACATACTTGGCTGTTATTATACGTAACCGTCTTATTTTCTACGAGGTTGACCCTTCTAGATATGTATGGTCCACTATGAAATTAATTATGTCAGTGTACCATGGACACGCCGAAATGGGAGGCTTAGTTTCAAAAAAATACACACACTCATCAGGAAAGTCTAAATTTACTAGATCACCTCCATCAAACAGGTTGTCAGCCAATGAGTCTACAATGATTTGTCCTTTGACAGATTTTTGATTAAAATATGTTAACTCAAATTTCCCATCAGATTTATGAAGCGTCTAACCTTCTTAGATAAGGATCCTTGTGTGAGAAACGTCCTCAGGTGATTTGATTTAATGATAACCCTTGTTTATTGGTTTAACATGTAATGTCTTAAGCACTTTGTCATGAAGACTATAGCAAGGAATTCCTTCTCTGCTTCTGTATAACATTTTTCATAATCAAGCAATGTCCCACTAATTAAATATGTTGAGTTGTGGATCTCAATTACTTCAGTTTAGCATGTAATGTGAAACTTATTGGAAAACACAGTAACTGTCATCGGTTAGGGGGGAAACTGACATCGATCACCCAGGATTGACATTGGTTAGGTAAGGAGGAACCGACATCGGTTAGGGATAACCGACATCAGTTACCTGTGTGAGGATGTTTTAATAAACTCTCGGGAATTAGATCTATTTTTAGCATTAAAGTATATCTATTGATTGTAATTGCATGGCTAAGTGCCCTAAGTCTATAAATGACTATATAAGCATAAAATATAGGGTTTAGAAGTAAGTATTAATAATAATTAAGAAGAAATTGTAAAAGTTGGTGAGAGAGAGAATTCTTGGTGATGAAGCAAAAGCTTGAGAGAAAGAAAGTAGTGTACATCTGAGAGGTGTGGAAGATTATAAATATTCATTGTATATCTTGTCAAAGCTTTAGATAATAGATTTTCTTGTTTCTTGGTGGACGTATCCCACACTGGGTTATGGAGAACTGACTTCAGTTACCAGGACAGACATCTATCAAGCAAGGAGGAACCGACATCAGTTATGGAGAACCGACTTCATTTACTTGTGCGAGGATGTTTTAATCAACTCTCAAGAATTAGATCTATTGTTAGCATTAAAATATATCTATTGATTGTAATTGCATGGTTAAGTTCCCTAAGTCTATAAATGACTATATAAGCCTGAAATCTAGGGTTTAGAAGTAAGTATTAACAAGAATTAAGAAAAACTTGTAAAAGTTTGTGAGAAAAAGAATTCTCAAAAGCAAAAGCTTGAGAGAAAGAAAGTATTGTACATTTGAGAGGTGTAGAAGATTGTAAATCTTCAATTGTATATCTTGTCAAAGCTTTGGATAATAGATTGGTTTGTTTCTTGGTGGACGTAACCCACACTGGGTGAACCACGTTAAATCTGGTGTTGATTTATATATCTTGTTTTGTATATTTCTTCTAGTAGAATATCCACTTTTATTTGCATGTATGCTTAGATCTGATATATTGTCTGTACAACCGGTGTGCTAACCCCAAAAAATAGTATCAAAGCTTTGTTTGAGGGTTTTGTGTGTTGAAAAATTTACTCACAGAGGGTTTTCTGATTGAGTGGGAGCTACAACAATGGCAGAAGAAAACAAATACAAGGTAGAGAAATTTGACGGCCGAAATTATCAATTATGGAAGATGCAGATTGAGGATTATCTGTATCAAAGAGATTTGTATTTACCATTGGATGAGAAGTCGAGACCTACAAATATGACTAATGAAGAATGGAATATTCTTAACATAAAGGATTTAGGATATATAAGATTTAGTGACAACATCTGTGGCTTCCAATATTACAGAAGCGACTTTTACGGTAGGGTTAATGAAATATCTTACTAATTTATATGAAAAACCTAGTGCTACAAATAAAGTTTATTTGATGAAGAAACTATATATCTCTAACATGCATGAAGGTGGATCTGCATCTAGTCATTTGAATGATTTTAGATCTATTGTAAATCAATTAAAATCAGTTAATATACCGTTTAATGATGAAGTGAAAGCACTTTTATTTTTATGTTTTTTTCTCGATAGTTGGGATAACTTGGTAATGGCTGTTAATAATACAACATATGCTAATAATATTTTAAATATTGATGATGTGGTTGGTATAATATTGAATGAATAAATTCGCAGGAAGAGTACAAAGGAATCATCATCTGGGATTCCTTTGAATGTAGAAAGCAAAGGTAGGTAGAAAGAGAGATCAAAGAGTAAGAGTAATGGGAAATCAAAGTCAAGGGATAACAAATCTAAGTTGAGAGGTAAGGGAATTACTTCTTGGAAATGTGGAAAGAAAGGACATTCAAAGAAATATTGTTGGTCAAAGGACAAAGAGAACCAATAACTAGACAAAGGTAAAGAAGTAAATCTTGATGCATCAAAGGTGATACAAGATGATCTTATTATTTCTTTAGATAGTAGAATTGAATCATGAGTTTTAGATACAAGAGCTTCTTTCCATGTAACCCATAATAAGGGTTATTTCAGAAATTCTGTCTAAGGAAATTTTGGGAATGTTTATTTGGGTGATGATGAACCTTGTAGTATTAATGGTAAAGGGGAATTTCATCTAAAATTACAGAATGGAAATACATGGGTATTGAAAGATGTGAGGCATGTGTCAAACCTCAGGAGGAATCTTGTTTCTAAAGGGCAACTAGGTGAATCTGGTTGCATGGTTACTTTTACAGGAGACTCTTGGAAAGTCACCAAGGTTGTTTTTTTTGTGGCAAGAGGTAAGAAGGTAGGAGCGTTATTTTTATCTACATGTGTTACTGATTACTTTTCTGTATTGTCTACTTCAGATTTAGATGCATGCATGTGGCATAACCGTTTGGGCCATATGAGTAAAAAAGTAATGCGGATCTTAAAGGCTAAGGGTAAGTTATTAGATTTAAAAGATTTAGATCTTGATTTCTGTGAGCATTGTATCTTTGGAAAGAAAAAGAGAGTGAGATTTCTCAAAGTTGGGATAGCTAAGAAGGAGCAAATGTTAGA
The DNA here is from genome assembly GCA_019776745.2 of Taxus chinensis. Taxonomy (NCBI): domain Eukaryota; kingdom Viridiplantae; phylum Streptophyta; class Pinopsida; order Cupressales; family Taxaceae; genus Taxus; species Taxus chinensis. The sequence continues at coordinate 221,652,337 of CM034152.1, forward strand.
GCCTGTACACTCAGATGCTTGGGGACCAGCTCAGGTAGCTTCTCATGAAGGATCTCAATATTATGTTACTTTCATTGATGATGCTACAGGAAAGGCATGTGTTTATTGTATTAAACATAAACATGATGTTTTTGAGACTTTTAAAATATGGAAAGCCCTTGTTGAAAGTGAATCAAATTCTAAATTAAAGTGTCTTAGATCTGACAATGGTGGTGAATACTGTAGATAGTATTTCAATGATTATTGTTCAGTGAATAGGATATGTAGATAAAGAACGGTTCCAAGAACACCGTAAGAGAATGGTGTTGCAGAAAGAATGAATAGGACAATCATGGAACGTGTTAGAAGTATGAGAATACATTCTGGATTAACTTTGTAGTTTTAGGCAGAAGCAATTTATACAACGGTTTATTTGATTAACCATGGGCCTTCAAGTTCACTAGATGGAGGAATACCATAGGAAGCTTGGACTGGAAAAGAGGTAGATCTTTCTTTTCTTAAATTTTTTGGTTCAGAATCTTTTGTGCATGTTGATAAGGAAAATAGAAAAAAGTTGGATGCAAAATCCAAGAGGTGCAGTTTCATTAGTTATGGATCTAGACATTTCAGTTTCCGTTTTTGGGATTTAGAAAATTCTAAAATTATTAGGAGTCGTGATGTTGAATGGAATGAAAAGAGAATGTACAAGGATCAAATTTTGGTACCCAAGGATGAACCGGTTGAGAATTTTGTGAATGAAAATGAACTCTCTGATTTAAAAGTATTACCAACAGGGTTACACAGTAGCCAGTGTCAGTTTACCCCTAAGCAACATCGGTCATTAGAACTAGTATTGGTTACAGAAGATCCAAACCGACATTGGTTATCAGAATCGACGTCGGTTACAGGTGATCGGTGTCGGTCACTTTAAGATTTGGATACAAATGTTCAAGAGGTCCAGATTGAGAATCCAGTACCCCAAACTCCTGTGAGAAGGTCATAAAGGGTAATTAAACCTCCAGAAATATTTACACCTTCTCTATTTTATTTATTATTTACTGATAATGGTGAACCAAAGATCTTTGAAGAAGCAATGCAAGATAAGACCCACGTCTAGTGGGAGCATGACATGAATGAAGAGATGGAATCCTTGGAACATAACCAAACTTGGGATTTGGTTAAGTTGCAAGTAGGTAAGAGAACATTGTAGAACAAGTGGGTTTATAGGATGAAGGAAGAAGAGGGTGGATAGAAAAGGTACAAGGCAAGGCTTGTAATAAAGGGATTTGCATAAAAATTAGGTATTGGCTTTGGTGAAATATTTTCTCTTGTTGTTAAGATGAATTCTATTCATACTGTATTGAGTTTAGTTGCAGTAGAGAATTTTCATTTAGAGCAACTAGATGTGAAGACAACTTTCCTTCATGGTGATTTGGATGAAGAGATTTATATACAGTAGCCGCTTGGGTATGAAGTCAAGGGTAAGGAGAAATTAGTGTGCAGGTTAAAAAAGAGTCTGTATGGGCTCAAGCAAGCTCCAAGGGCAATGGCGATGTTTGATAGTTTTATACATGACCATGGTTACTTAAGACGTGAATTTGACCATTGCATTTATTTCAAAAAGCTTGAAAATGAGAGCTATATTATTTTGTTATTGTATGTCGATGATATGCTTATTGCAGGATCTAGTATGCAAGACATTAGTGAGCTTAAGAGAAAGATAGTTCACACATTTTCTATGAAGGATTTAGGAGCTACAAAAATAATCCTTAGCATGAAAATACATAGAGATGGGAAAAACAAGAAATTGTATTTTTCTCAGGAGGATTATATCTATAAGGTATTAGAAAGGTTCAACATGTAGAATGCAAAACCTGTTAGTAAACCTATGGCTACTTAAAATTAAGAAAATATTAGTGTCCTTCATCACACGAGGAGGTAAAATACACGACATGATTACCATATGCTTCAGTAGTTGGGAGTCTCATGTATGTTATGGTTTGTACTAGACCAGACATTGCACATGCATCGGGAGTTGTGAGTAGATATATGGCCAATCTAGGTAAAGAGCATTGGAAAACATTATACTGGATACTCAGATATTCGAAAGGGACATCTAGCATGCAGTTATGCTATGGAGGTTCAGATATTTCATTATGTGGCTATGTTGATTCAGATATGGCTAGAGATTTGGATAGTGGGAGGAGCACTACTGGATATATTTTCATAGTAGGTGGGATGGTAGTTAGCTGGATTTCAAGAGTACATAAGGTTGTGGCTTTGTTTACTACAGAGATAGAGTATGTTGTAGCTACAAACGCTAGTAAGGAGATGATATGGATGAGTAGGTTCATTAAAGAGTTGGGAAAGGAGCAAGGTGATTGTAAACTGTTCAGTGACAATCAGAGTGAAATTCATTTGGTAAAGAACTCAGCATTTCATTCGAGAACGAAACACATTCAGTTGACGTATCACTTCATACGACAGGTATTGGAGGATGGATAGTTGAATCTGGAAAAGATTCATATGAGAAAGAACCCTACGGATATGCTAACAAATCCATTAACAAAGGAGAAGTTGGAGCTACACTCCACTTCTGTTGGTCTTTGAGTTTGAGACTTGAAGAGGAAGAAAAAAAGATAAGGATCCAAGAATGATGTTGTACAGGTATGGTGTAGTAATTAATCTCTAAGTGGGAGATTGTTGAGTTGTGGAGATCAATTACTTCAGTTTAGCATGCAATGTGAAACTTGCTAGAAAAAATAGTAACCATCATTGGTTAGGGGGGAACCGACATCGGTTAGGGCTAATCAACATTGGTTACCTATGGTTACCTATGTGAGGATTTTTTAATTAACTCTCGGAAATTAGATCTATTTTTAGCATTAAAGTATATCTATTGATTGTAAGTGCATGGCTAAGTGACCTAAGTCTATAAACAACTATATAAGAATAAAATATAGGGTTTAGAAGTATTAACAAGAATTAAGAACTTGCAAAGGTTGGTGAGAGAGAGAATTCTTGGTGATGAAGCAAAAAGATTGAAAGAAAGAAAGTACTATACATTTGAGAGGTGTAGAAGATTGTAAATATTCATTGTATATCTTGTCAAAGCTTTGGATAATAGATTGGCTTGTTTCTTGGTGGACGTAGCCCACACTGGGTGAAACACGTTAAATATGGTGTTGATTTATGTCTCTTGTTTTGTATATTTTTCTGGTAGAATATCTAATTTTATTTGCATGTATGCTTAGATCTGATATATTATTTATACAATCGGTATGCTAAACCCAAAAAAATAGATTGCATGTTATCTTTTATTATCATCTTCTTGAGCTAACATGTAGGCTAATAAGACATTCGTAGCTTGTGAATACAGGATCAAGGGGTGATCCTACATAGACGACATGAGCATGGGAGGAGACAACAAAAATTGTTTAACTGAATCAAATGCCTCATTTCATTCTTCTATCCAATCAATGCAACAATCCTTTTTCAAAAAATTATTGATTGGGTGAATAGTAAAGGTCAAATAAAGGATAAACCTTCAGATTGCACCGAGTTTCCCAAGGAAAGATCTGATGCCAAACTCGTCTGACAGTGGAATCATTTCCAGTACAACTCAGATTTTGGTTGGGTCTACATCATTCCCTCGTGAGGATATGATGTATCGCAAAAGATTTCCTCATGTTACACCGAACACACATTTTTTTGGAATCAACATGACGTCATATTTGATTAAGCAAGAAAGGATAATACAAAGCATCGTTGGGTGATCGCAGTGTTTTCACGCCTTAGCCAGAAGGTCATGCACGTAGGATTCCACAATCTTATGTATAAGATCATGAAATATATAAGTCATTTCCCATTGGTACGTGGCACCAACATTCTTAATCCGAAATGATATGACAACATAACAATATGTTCCCTAAGGATTTATGAACATACTTTTGGCCTGATCCTCCTTAGAGATTCTGACTTGATTGTACCAAGAGAACCCATCCATGAGAGACAACAACTCAAAACCAGCTATTGCATCAACAATAACATCGATGGATGGTAATGGGAAATCATCTTTGGGACAAGCCTTGTTGATATCCCGAAAGTCTATGCAAATGCAGATCTTTCCATTCTTCTTGAGAACGGGGATGATATTAGACACCCACTGTGAGTAGTCAACTGACTTGATGAACCCTACCTGTAGGAGTTTCATCACTTCTTCCTTCACCATGAGGGAAATGTTTGGCTTCATGGGTCTTAACTTTTTCTTAATTGGCGTAGAATCTGGCTTAGTGATGAGGTTCTGAACTACAATGTGTGGTGCAATTCCAATAATTTCCTTGTAGATAAATGTGAAATATTTTTGATACTCCTCGAGGATACAGGGATGTATTTCAACTTCCTCAGGAGTTAGAGAAGATCCCAGTTTCAATATTTTTGGTTCCTCCTTCATCCCAATGTTTATATCGATCATTCCCTCGATTAAGGAGGTATTTACTTCCTCAAACTTAGGTGGGGCTGGAGGTAACTCTAAATCCCCTTCTTCTCCTACCTCATAAATTTCGAGTTCCTTCCCAAGGGAAGATTCTATCATGGGATTTCCAAAATAGGAAGAAGAATGTGGAATTAGGGAAATATCAACCTTGTGATGAGTAAGATGAAATTCTACAAGAGCTTTTAGACATCCTAGAGTTGCTTTATCAATGTCAACATTATCTGAAATGACTGACTATCTCTCAGTTTCTATGTATGTTAACATTAGAGTTATCGGTATTTTATGAACCAAAGGTTAAACACGAACTTATACCGTGAAGTTTATATCTTCCAATTCATTACTTGGAGTGAAGTGAGAAGCGAAAGTTGGTATTGAGTCTATGAGGAGGTTCTGCTCTCATATAATTACTTCAATTGATATGAAGGCAAACCCCTTAGTTAGATTTAGCATTGTTGTTTTGTAGAGTTGTAGATGCTCAACTCTAGTCTCATATGGCTCAGATATCTAATTTACGACAAGTTGTGAATTTCCCAACACCCTGATATTAAGAGCACCCATTCTTTTGGCTACAATGAGACCAAGTAGAATAGCTTCATATTCAACCCCATTATTTGTACATTCAAAGTTTAAATTGAAGGAAAAAGGCATAATCCTTCCCTCGGGAGAGGTAAGAATTACACTTGCCCTGACGTCAAAATGACACTTGGATCCATCAAAATGGAGAGTCCAACTTGGAAAAATGGATGTTGGATCATCCTTTGCATCCTCTTCTTTTACCTCAGTTACTTCAACCATACAAAGTTCATTTGTTGGAAGAGAACTGAGTCCTAGGGCATGTCCCATACCCATAGAATCGAAAGGAAGGAGAATAGATAAACCTTCTCCAAAAGATTGATAATCTTTGTTGTGGTTCCTAATGACACTGTCTCTACGATGACGGTTTCATCCTTGACTGCCGAAATGCCTTTGATTAAACCCGTGACTTCTAATTCCATTGTAGGAACCAAATTTTCCTCTGGCACTGAGCTTGTGGGTTTATTTAACTGATTTGTAGGAAGATAAAACTCAGAGTGGACCCCTGGCCTCTTTTTCAAGTTAGCTATATGTATGTTGAAGGGTTTTGGATCACCTTGTGCCACAAACACCTTCCCTAAATGTAGGAACCTAACTTCCTGAAACAAAGTGGAGGGAATTGCCTTCATGTGATGAATCCAAGGATGTTCAAGGATCACATTATAGTTGGTTTCTTGATCTATTATATAAAAATTGGTTAGTATTGTCTTAGGCCCGAGGGTGACTAGTAACACTCTAGTTATGATCGACGTTGCCTTGAGGTTGTCATATTCTCTTGGTGTATTTTGCGTTGAAGAGCAATTGGTCTCTCCATATCCTAACTTTTGAAGGAAAGAGAAGGGGGACTATGTTAACCGCTTCCCCATCATCAATCATCGCACACTTTACATAGTTGTTGTAAATCCAGACTTGTAAAAAAAATGTCGGATCACCCCTACGAGCTATTTCAGCGTATGTGGGCATCTTGTTGGTGTCAAATACGAATCAAACATCTCTTTCAGGCTGCCCCGGAGGGCAGAAATCAAAGTCCACATGGTTTATTTATACCTCTAAAGGAGGGGTGACATTAATCAAGTGGCCAAGACCTAGTGCTTCTAATAGAGTGGATTTGTGAGCAGGGGAATTCTTCAATAGATCCAAGAAGGAAATGTGAGAGAAGGTCTTGGTTAGATCACTGATCAAGTCATAAGCTCCTACTAGCTTGCCTAACGTATCGCGAATGTCATCTGATATAGTTGGGTAGATTGGGATTGGATGCAAAGAATAATATTTGGTTCTAGTGGCAGCGTTAATATGAGGTTTAGTATCCAACTCCACTAATCCCAAAATTTTTGTTTGTTGGCAACCATCCAAAGGAGGTGCTACTTGTGGGTTTGACAAAGTTGAGGCTTCGCGATCATGGGTCCCTATTACAATACCCTTATTTGAGCCATTAGGATATGTTTTACCATCCTTTGGGCATGTGGGGAGAGGATTGTTAAAGATTCTGAGTGGTGTGTTCTGTGGGGATACCGGTCCCATGTAAGTATTCTGAGTTGGTGTTGTTAGGTTTGCCAAAAACATGTCAACAAATAATTGTCTTTGATCCTCTGGAAAACACTGTAGAAAATTGTTGTAATCACGGCATGTTCTTGTGTCATGCCCGCGAACCCTATGGAAATCATAATATAAATTAGGATCATAATCTCGAGGCCTTTGATTTGCACCTTGTTGTGGTCTGAAATTATGATTATTGTTTAGCTATTGATTGTTATAGTTAAAATTTGGGAACCTTTGCCCTTGGTTTTGGAATTGGTTCAGATACCTACCTAGGTATTGGTTAGGGCCTTGGGTCTACATTTTTCTTGATTGCTGAGGTTTCTATTGTTGTTGTTGCTGAGGACAATTAAAATCTACAACGTTGATTGAGGGTGAGAAGTTATTGTTTATCTAATTATTGCCATTGTTGTTGTTATTGGTAGTATTCATATTGGGAGGAATAACAACATAAGGTTCTTCTCTTATTAACACCATCCAGTTGTGACCCCATGATTCTTATTAAGGACCTTCGGCCCTTGATTATTGCTTGTGCTATTGGAGTAACTGGGGTTATTTTGGTTAGGAGTGACTAACCTTCCATTTGCTCCATAAGTCTTACGACCACTGTCAATGGCTACTTGGTCAATTCAAAGAGCACCTTCTAGCACCTCTTCATAGCTCCTTAGCAGGAACTTTTGAACTTCTTCCTTTGTCTCCCTATTGAGGGAATGGAGGAACAAATCACAAAGCTTTGTCTGATCCATATTTGGAGCACTTGCAGAGGAGTAGAGAACATGTCACCACCTTTGAATGAAGTGGGTTGTGGACTTGTTGTGCTCTTGTTTGATATGAAGGAATTCTCTAATTTCTGTTCTCAAAAATTTGTTCATATCAAAATTCTTAATAAATCCTGATACAAGTTTCTTGAAGGATTATATTGAATCCTTTGGTATCCTATAGTACCAATCAAGAGTAATACCTTCTAGCATCTTAGGGAAAATCTTTGCAACAACTGTGTCCCATGGGAGCAGCTCTTGAATGGCCTTTGCATAAGCTTTGATGTGAGCGTTAGGATCACCCTCCCCTTTAAAATTCAGAAGATCGGGAAAGGGTCTTGGGAGCATGATTTTTTGGATGGAGAAGTCCAGAGGCTCCTTAAGATATTTAGAATAGGTCCCCATTGTGTATGTTTCAACCATTGAAGATCCCTATTGGGGAGGTGGAGGTTGCATCAGTTGCTGAAACGACACAACATAAACATTGGTTGGGGCATATGGCATCCCCTGTGGCTGCCCATATGGACCGGGGTAAGTGTACATATCCCCTTGTGGTGATTTAGAATACATGTGTACATAGGGGGGTTGACTGCTTTGATATGGAGCTGAAGGCACAAAGCCAAGGAACGTTGCATTCTGGCCGGTATGGCGTTTGAGAATGCACTTCTGACTGGTGGTGCCTGTAGTAGATATCCTTATGTGGCATGAGGGGGCATACCCAAGGTGCCCGTCCCAGTTAGAAAATCTTTAGGGCTTGGAGCACCCATATAAACTGGAGGGTTTTGCACAGTAGGTACTTGTCCATAATTCCACAGATAGGGAGAAGTTCTTGTTTTCCCTGCATATGAACTTTGAGCATTCTGGGAAAGTTCTAACTCTTTGAATTTTGCAACTAATGCCAAAATGACATCCCCCATTGATGGGATGGTGTTTTATTTCGGTGCTTGTTGTTGAACTTTTGGAGGTTGTTGAGGAGTGTGGTATCCTACTATGAATTGTTCACTATGTTGTCACCCCTCGTTGGCAATATTTTTGGTTGGTGGAGGGGTAGCGTTATTGTTTTGGAGCAGAACATCACTTTTTCCTTTCAACATATATAAAGCTCGGTTCATATTCTAGAAGCATTTTTCACTCCTGACATATCGTGATAAGTACTCCTCATCTAGATGCGGGAGCTAGTCTGATTGCATGCTAATGGGTTGTCAAAACAATACCCGAGGAGATAAACTTGCTTCCCCAGTGAAATTCATGTTGTTTGAACTTGATTGTTCGTGAGGATATGTCTGTGTGATTTGGTCAAGTTCCTTAATGTGCACAGAGGAACCAACATAGGTTCTCTAAAGAAGAGGATTTTGAGGAGTTGAGCGGTTATTCGCCCATGTTGAGAGTGAAGGTGATTGTTGTGGTATACCTATTTGGTAGTTGTACATGTCAAAACCCGAGATGGGTCAATTGTACTCATCATATCCTGACATATTCGGGGGGTATAAGAATACCCACAAAATAAATGATGGACGAAGAAAGTGGAAACACTTAGAGACTAGCTCTTCACGTCGGGTTCACCAATTTGTACGAAAGAAAATCAACACGTGACCTTCTTCGCACCCGACTTCCTGAGGTCGTGCCGAGACAACCGGTGTAGAATAGAAATGGATGTGTATGTGTGGTGATGGTGGATAATCTAATGAGGTAACCTTATATCTTCGACACATAATAACGGGATTTGAAAATCTAAGGTAAAGAATGCTCTCCTAACTTGAAGTGGCGTGATTGATCGATCCGATATGATAGCTACTTGGAGACTCCAGTCAATATCGAGCTCTGCCGAGATTCTATTCACTGGTTGTTGAACACGCGGGAAGTGACCAATGGGCACCTCATATAGATTTCCAGACAAGGTCATGGAAGTAAGAACGAGAGGCGTAATGAAGCCACAAGGACTATGGGTAATTTTCTAGTCTAGTCTAGAAATTCTTATCCTAATCAGTTGTTATGTTCAATAATGAAAGTTGTGCAATGATATCAGGTGGAAGTGGTGATGATCTAAATATTGATGCACACAAACCAGTGTCGATATCTAATTGGTTAGTAGGTCCCTTGGGTTGCGGGACTTGAGGATCACAACCAAAAACTTGTGGAGGCTGTGGTCCTATTATGGTCATGCGTGTAATCAAACCCTGTTTCCAGCAGTCCAATAATCGTAGGCTTGATTAGCTGTGATGTTTAGCGTGTTTAGTTGTTCTATTTTCTCATAGAATGTAGTAGGTGTGTGTAAGACTGTCAAACGTAAACTTGTATCAATGTCTGTTATCAACTCTGTCCCATTGGGTTATGGGACCAAAGGATCACAACCGTACATCTTTTCTTGTTGTGGGTCATTGATGGTCATGCAGAATGTATTGAAATGATCTTGATAAAAAAACTAACTATCAAAGGAAATCTAATCTATGTTTTTGGCATTTTCACAATATATCAGAGAAAAACAAAGAAAGCAAACTAATCTAACAAAAGTAAATGTTTTTGATCTTTTCTAGTTTTTAAACAATGTGTTCTAATCTAATAAACAAACTAAAGACAAGTAATCAGCCGGATGTAGTTGGTTACTTGTGTGAATATGTGAATCTAAATCTAAAAAAAATAACCTAATTTAATCAAAACCCTTCAAACCCTACCTCAGAGGTGAAGAACAAATCATGACCCTAAAAGAGCTATTGTTCCCCACAACTTCCTTGGTAATGTCAAAGAGAAAACTTTCTAATGATTTGATCTACTTGTAATTTCCTAATCAATTAAAATGAACAATTTTACTACTCTATTTGATATGCAATTGAAACTAATGATTCAAAATTGACAATTTGACAAATAAAGCAAACAAACAAGTAATTCCAACCTGGATAAGCAAGAGCTTTGGAAAATCCGGTTGTATTTGTGTTTGTCCCCTCAGTTTGTTCCTTTCTTTATTTGTGTGTTCATATGAGTCCAAGGAATTGGGAATGCAAGAACAACAACAGAAGAAGATGCTTGAGCAATGGTAGCTTGAAGGCAGTCTGGTTGTAATGCAAGTAGAAGAGAGATATCACAAGAGATCTAAGCTTGGCTATGCAATTCCTAGCAGGATTGTGGCAGCAATACTATGCAAGATACACAAAAATTCTCAGGCCTTTTTCTTGAACACAAGCATGGAATATATAAGAATTGGGGCTAGGATGTGCCTTCATGCACAAGGTAAGAAGAGGCAGTTCCAACTAACTAAAGCACATGTAAAAATAGAAGAGGGAAGGAGAACCAAGCAATCAAAACTATTTTTAGACAAATCGGTTCACAAATGCATCCTAAAAGTGAAGTTAAGTGAATCATCGCATGTTAAAAACATGCATGACGAAATCTGGAAAAATCGCTCATGACCACCACCATGCTTGGGTGGCGATTTCAGAACCGCCTCCTAGGCAGGGCAGCAGTCCTGGCACTAAAGGCCAAAACATGCACAAAATGAAGCAGGAAGCTGGAAAAAGTGTGGAAAAGCTAAGTAAGGACGTCTAGGCTAAACATATACATTGCGAATGGGTTTAGGAGCTTGAACATCTTCTGAAAGGACATGAATCATCATTGGGGAATTTTGTAACCATTTTCTGACAATGTAGCACATGTAATTTGATGTAATACACATCAACCCCAATAAAATATAGTCCCATGTTTCTTAATGGCATAGTAATATTACATAACTTATTTGAAATAGAAACCCCACCTACATCAACCGTTACAAATGAATCCATAATACAAATGTAAACTTCCACATTTGCAAAATATTTTCCTAAACAATATTACTAATTCATATTGTGTATCCTACAATCCCTGGTCTCCCTCACCCCAACCAAAATGATATCCCATCTCATGTGCAATGGAACATCTATGGGTAGGACATGCATCCGCTCGTTTATAATATAAAGTCACACAATCCACCACACATCATCCAATGTAACAATCATCTCTCTAGTAAGGAACCAAAAGTGCAAGTATTTGTATTCTACCTCTCAATGAGTATAGTCATCAACTACATGTTATGGGGTACATACCCGAGTCGATCCACATGTCTCAAACATGCCCTATTCAGAATGTCCCTAGCCACATCATCAATACCCACCTCTAACAAAGTATCCATATGTCTACCTTGGAAAAATTCTCTCCCATGCAAGTCTCTCTGCAAACAACACAAGAAAATATGACAAGAATAAATTACAAATGTATCAAATCAATCATTAAAATAATCAAAATAATCATATTAATCTATGACAATGCCAAATTTTCAGTTTGCTACACATGAAAAAACCATCCAATATGGACATAATTGTTGGATAAAACCATAAAAATATGACAATACAATTCTAAGTCTAATGGTTATGTCTCTAAGGGCCAAAGTTGCCTTTTAATACTTTTCCTATTAAAAAATGCTAAAAAACACAAATTTTGAGAAAATCAAAATTTTACCTAAATCATAAGTCAAATATAATGTTTTAAATCACTAACCAGCTCATCTAGTTCCTATAACTGTATGACCTTTTCCAATCTGTCAAATTGTAGTCAAAGGGCTCCCAAAACTTGTGGCATATTGTCTGTATAAGAGCTCAAGTCAATATTATGCAAAGTACAAAGAAAAATTACAATTGACATTTCAACCTTACTATTTATAGTAAGTTGATTTTTCAATCTCTATTATATACCATTTTAGTCAACTTTATTTAAATACTCAAATATTGCCTCAAGCTTGTTCGTGCAATATCTTGAGCTTTGTTTATCATAATCTCATGCCATTAGTGGTTTTAGGATTTTTATTTCACCCACTTTCATGAAAATATATCATTTTATCCTGATACAAAGCATTGGATTTCATGACAAGCATTTTCTACTTGATATATATCAACTTCTATATCTCATTACAATCAAACTCCTATATTGCTTCAAGCACTAAATCGATTCTTTCCATCACTACAATTAATTACTTTAGGTTCAATTGATTCAACTCTGTTTCATCCCTCTCATCGAAAGGGGGAGAATATCTGGGATTACTATTCAAGACAAACTATTACAAAATTCAACACAAGCTATCTAATGATACACTAGTCAAATCTAGGTACAAGAATGCAGAAATACTAAAATTGTAAAATCTAAATCAAGATTACAATACATTTATTACAAATGCAAGCGGAAAAATAAAAAACTATGAATTCAATCTTAGTTTAAAATGGATTATTATAATTCACAACATGTGAGGGAATGAGTGTAATTCATCTCCTTTTGAATTTACGCATTTAGAATTTAAACACTTTTAGAATGCATGGTGGGGGCATGAGTGTACTTCATTCCCTTTCAATTTTTCACAAGTTTCACATCAAGTACCTATATTTGCCTACAATGGTGTGGTTATGTGGGCGGAAAATGTAATGGATGGTTATATGTCTTGTGACACTCTTCCTCTGACTCTCTTTAGAATACTTTCAGGGGTGACTAGATGTCTTATTGTTTCTATAAAGTTCCCCCAAACCAAAATCCATAGGGCACATATGTGAGCTCAAACAACTCAGTGTTCACTATTACACACAACACCCTCATGCTGACATATCACACAAGATGAGCACCTTGTGCACTCACCCGATGCACGAGATGAGACCAGTCCCCATTAATTTCAGATGCATCATGATGGTTAAGAGGACACTCATGCATAATCTTAAATAATGATAAGAGTATGGTCATTATAGAAGATAAAAATGTTCACTAATATTCATATCCTCAATTTAATCAATCACCCATATAAAAAATAATAGTAACAGATGAATCGATTACCAATCACTTAATATTCCCTTTACAATCCTTAAATTATAATCATAATCACCATCCCATCATCAATCCATTGATCCCAAAACCCATGTAGGGAAATGTATTTATAGTGATGGGCCATTTCCCCTCATTAGTATAAATATTAATCATAATGTTCGTCATGTACTTGTTTACAATGACTATTTGCATGTTAGATAAATTCCACTCTCCCTTGGTATACTCAACATTCTCCATGTTGATATCTATCTATTTACCATATTTATGTTCATGTTCAACACCACAATATCCGTTCCAACCTTTCTCATGTTGTACCCCAATTTCCACATAACCCACCACTAGGTCCAACACACTCTCAAAGACTTACTGTTCTTTCTATAATTTGCTTCTCTAAAATCTAGTTCTACTATATTATTTGCTGCCACCTGCTAGAGTTCCCCACACCATGTGTTTGTAAGGTTTTCTTGGCCTCCTGTACGCCACCTATATTTCAATATCTTTCAGGTCTCGTGTGCACCACCGGATGAAGAATCCATCTTCCAATGTGTGTGATAGTTGTCATCCCCTCTTTCATCCTATATTCATACCATTACAAGAGATCCCTAGGCTTCCTAGTCTTGTGCCTCCTCCAAACTTAGACCAAAATTCCTTATGCTTTTTCAAAATCTATATTTAGCCGAAATAAGTATATAGTAGTCAAAACTTGGGATCAACATTACCCCACACTAGTTAGGTTTCCCATCCCTAGGTAACTATTTATCTGCTTCTTCTTCAAAAATATCAGGTGTTTCCATGTGTAGTCTGTCTTCAAAAAAATTATATTTGGTTGGCACAGTTTGTATTATCTGTTTAAGACCATCCAACTATGCACACATGTCCCTCAGTGTATTGGAATCCTTCTTCAAATCCTTTGCTTTTGTTTCATTGCACTGAGATTTTTAACCACGTTCTTACTTACATCTTCAACCTAGATTTCCTCTTTGAGAGTCTATTTATGAGGTTCATCCAAGCACAACTTGAATTCTTCCTTTGTCGCAGTCATTTCTTTTTTAATTCCCTCTATGTTTTGTAACAACTTTGTCCGACTAGCTTTGTCATTGGTAGTATATAATTACATGGAATTTTTGCTTTTGTTGTTTAGGGTGGATGCATGGTTCAATAGTTGTTTCTTGCCACACAAAGACAAAAATATATTTGCTCTATATAAAGGTCGCCTTCTCATCTAACTTTCTTTCTAATTATTCACTTGCCTTTATTGTTTTCTCAACTTGGGCCCTAACCTTGTTAGTCTCGTCTTTTTATAACTACTTTGTATGTGTGCCACCATCATCTTTTCATTGTTTGAGAAGGAATTCAACCAAGAATTAGAGCTTCCCTATTCCACCCAGGAGGTTGAGTTTCACTCCATTTGTTAAATTTGAATCTTCTTTTAGGATATGACGACGTAGATTCGTGGCCTTGCACTACCTTTCACTTTCCTTGATGTGTTATTTTACTTTCCCCATAGCTACTTTGCATACACTTTTTTCTTTTCCATCCTTTGTGTCGTGTTTCCTTCAAATTCGTTTCTTGTGCATTTATTCTCAACATTCTTCACTCACTCTATCTTTACTCAGGATTTCAAGTCAATCTTACAATGTTTTCACATGTTACCTTATTTTTTATTATCCCAAAAATCATACAAACCTTTTTCATCGTCAAAATTGTCAAATCTCTTTATACTTAGAAATTCTCCATCAAACATTACATATTTCATGCAGACTTCTCCATGGTAAATTACACTAGGATTTTTGTGTGTTTGAAATTGTGAGAAGGGACTATAACTTTATCATACAAGTTACATTTTTAAAAAATCAAATGCATGTGAAAAATTTGATCACTCATCTGTGAACAAACAAAAGTTATAATCTCTAAATGGTACTTGAATATTGTTATGACCAAGTTGATGAATACAAAGGCACACACATATGAACTTATTGACAAACATGACATTTTACTAAACACTAGTACTTATCTTTTCCTTATTGATAACTAGACTACTTCAATAATAATCTTTACCTTAATGACTAATGGGATACTCCTTATTTCCTTGGATTGAGGTTCTTTAAGGATGGTAATGGTTATGCCTACTAGATCATTAAAGTGACCATGTAACATCTCTCCATTCAAATTATTCAGTTTGTAAGCCCTACCAGGAAAAATTCCATAGACCTCATAAGACCCTAGCTAGTGTGTCTTTAATTTTCCTGGGTGGCGTGTGTACTTTGAGTTGAATAAGAGAACGAGAGTGCCTTTATTGAACACCTTTTTTTAATGTGGGAATCATACCACACCATTTGGAGGGATTTATCCATGTTCTGGATCCATAGAGAAATGACACACATTTCATCTAGTTTTAGCAGTTCCTCCAATCTTATAGTGATCAACTTCTCATCATCCAAACATCTAATGTGTGAGATCCTGAGTAACACGATGAAAAATTCCATAGGGAGGAAAAATTTCACATTGAACACAAAATGAAAGGGCGTGGATTTATTTAACATCTTATATGTAGTTTTATATGCCCATATAACAACTAAGACTTTTTCATCCCGGTCGTTCCTTCCCATGTCACAGATCTTCGTAAGAGTTTTACCCAAGATATTATTAAACATCTATATTATGCCATTCACCCGGGAATGATAAGGGGTATCCTTATTGCGAGAAACCATGAACTCATATAACAAGATGCAAACAATATCATTGTAGAAGTGAGTTCCCCTATCACTTGTAAAGTTGAGCGGTCATCCATAAAGACTTATAATATTTTCTGAAATAACCTTGCAGTGGTTGTGATACTGTGATTTCTTGTAGGCACTACTTTGTATCATCGAGTGAGATAGTTAGTTGTTGTATAATGCATCTTGCACCCATTTTGTGTACAATTGGATAAAATTTTCCCACAAAATCAATTGCCTACTTCTCGAATGATTCATTCACTGCCATCAAATGAAAATGAATTTCATCATGCCTATTAGGATCACCCAAGTGTAAGAAATGGACACACTTTTGAACACGGTCCTTGGTGTCTTTAAAATTTATTGGCCACCAAAATCTGACCATCAACATATTTCTAACCATCATATCTCTAACACAATGACCTCTTGTGATGCTTTGATGCACCTTGCACAAAATTTCCTACTAATCATATTCCAAGACACATCTACGTAAGAGTTCATTGTGCCCCATTTTATACAATCTACCACCAATGAGCTAATAAGGGGTCACACAAACTACTAGTTATTTCTATTAATTGGTACTCATATTTTTAGGCTATACATTACCAGAGGTCATAAATGTTGTAATATCATCTAGTTCATAAGGCATGCTTTTGAATCTTGACTCTTAAGAGATGTGTGTTCGACAATCCTTTATGTATTTCATAAGTGGGATGACCATTATTGATGCGAGATAGGTGGTCAAACCCTAAATTACTCTTACCAGGCTTCACAAAAATAGAGAATTGAAACTCTTGGAATAAAATGATCCATAAAAAAATTCATCCATATAGAAAAACCTTATTAACCAAGTACTTCAATGTTATATGATTAGTGTAAAATAAAAAGGGAGAGGCCAATAAGTACTAGTGGAACTTATGCAACACATTGTCTATTGAAAGTCCCTCACGCTTTGTTGTATTTTTTTTCTACAACTATGAGATTCATGTAGGAAAAGAAGATCGGGTGATCCAAGTTGTCCTTTCCCAGATATGCGAGGATGGAGCCAACTATTGTTTCAGATGCATAAATATGGACGTGGAAAGGAGTCTTCCAATCTAGAAATTGTTAGATGGACTGACGCACTTACCAACTTATCTGTTAGCGCTTAAAAATCATGCTACTGTGATTTTTTCCACTCTAAAGTCCCACGTTTCTTGAGAAATTTTTCTATGGGCACAAAAATATTTTCATATCCCTTTATGAACTTTATATGGTAACCACAATGTCTTAGGAATGTGTGTCGACCCCTTATGTTCGTGGAACCTCAAACTAAAGGATGACTCCAATCTTAGTTGGATCCAATTCCCTCCTTGCAAATGATGTGACCAAAAAATGTTCCAAATGGAGTTGCAAAAACACATTTCTTGAGATTTAGATATATATGAAGCTAGAGGAAATGTTCAAACACAAAGAAGAAGCAGTTTCAATGATATTTGACTGGACCATAAATAATCCATTCATCAAAGTATACTTTGAAGAAATTTCATGATGAAATATTCAAACACCACAACCAAGATCTACGAAAACATGGCAGATATGTTTTTCAACCCAAAAGACACCATTCAGTAGTAAAAATTAGTTTTGTGCCTATATTCTTTTTTTATATGCACCCAATGATACCTTGAGAAACCATTAGTGAAGGTATAAATCTTGCACCTCGCAACACCTTCAAGAATTTATTCAATGAAGGGCGTGGGAAAAGGATCAACTACTCAAACTACATTATGTTATTGGTAGGCCACATAGACGCGGATGTGCTCATCCTTCTTAATGTTGATGACCATATGGCTCACCCACTTTGATTCATCTATAGGCATGATCACGCCAGAGGCCAACATGTTATCAATCTCCTCCTTCACCTTGGCACCCAAGTTCAAATTCATTTTGTATAGTCTCTTGTGCATTGGTTTCACCCCATCAATTAATTTTATGTGCATGTTTCCCAAGGATGGATACAAACCATTCATTTATTTGTAATTATGTGGGAATAGATCTTGTAGTACCACAATAGCTCAATTATATTTGACATGTATACCTCCAACCGACAGTCATTGATTGTCATGACCTTAGGCTCCTCCTCTAAGCTAACGTTTACCTTCCTAGACTTGAGTGGTTCTTGAAAAAATTCATTTTTGAGGTTCCTGATGTTGATAACCTTGTACAATCCATACAAGGTTTCAACATTGAGGTAGTTGTCTATCGGCTCCGTATCTACTTGACAAACCATTTTAGCCTTACCCTTCATAACTAATTTATATCCATCCATATATTCTCATCTTCTTCCCTAGAATAACCATTGATGTTGCACTCCTCAAATTTCTTGGGCAAATCCAACCCCTTTTATTTCCGCAAGGTAATCATGTACTCTTCCAAGACATAATCATCACCGAATATCGCACACTGAGTCATTTGCAAATACCGGGGTAGATTAGGTGCGGGGGAGGTAAATTCAAAAGAATGCAAAAATTCAAACTCCAACTTTTCCTAGTCAATGTCTCATGTTTCACTTCACAATTGACATGCCAAGCACGCACCCAAGCATGAAAAGTGCAGTATAAGGATTGTGTCCATAAGGAAGGTGGTAATGCAAGGGAGCCAACTGCCCAAGATTCTTAACTGTTAGTCAAGTGGTCTTCAGGTTTGGTGAGCCCACTAGAACTCACAACATGCATGTTATTGTTGTGCTCGAATCTAAGGTGCATGCTTGCACTTTGTAGTGCCCACCCATGTGGAATCCAAACATAAGGCCAAAAATACCAGGGTAATTTTTTTTACTTTCATTTACTGAAACAACTAAGTGACATCACATAGGATTAGAAGAGGTGGTCCCACATTACATAAGATGACCACTACCACACAAAGAACATGAAAACTAAATTATGACAGCCGATACACAACAAAGCCACACTGGCATAACAAAAAGCACATAACCACTACCCAACCACAACATGGACATCACGAGTATGCACCTTCCACAATATCACATATTCATAGCAACAAATTATTTAAGTTCATATTTGAATTAGTTACAATCATGCAATGGTTGTGTGTTTTTTGACAAAGATTTCAATTAGTTGCTGAAGTAATTGAAATTTTGTAGATTCCCTTACACACTTATATATCTTTCCTTATTATTTCGAGGTTACATTTCTTTTGCTTCATTTAACATTTAACTTGTGTTGGTTCCAACTAAGTTAGTAATTTTATCTAATCGCAAAGGGATCATATAACTCAAAGGTTACTTTGAAGTAACTTGACATTTACACAACAAAGATATTTTAAGCTGCAATTAACTTCCATAGTACTAATAAATCATATCCCGACACCCCAAGGGTATTATAACACCCTCACTAGCAACCCAGCCAAAACACAAATAATTTAATTCACTTTTCCCTTTTTGATTATTTGGTCATTTAACATTTTTTGTTTAATCCTTGATTATGATCACGAAACATGGCTCATCCATTGAATATAAGTTTTCCAATTATTAAAAAGTTGGTCCCTTATGGTGCATTCCATTAATCCCATTTTTCTTTAAGCTCATATTAAGCATGCTAGCCAACTTGGCATATTTCAAAGTGTAAGAGATATTCATCCCGAGAATTCCAAAATCTATTACATATACTCTTGTTCTTATTACATTTTCATTCTTTGTCTTTTGTCTTAGGTTGGCATCATTTTAAAAGAACTATGAATCATAAAGCACTCCCTCTTCACTTAGTGAAACAAGATTCCATGGGTGTCAGCCCATACAAAACACATCATTTAATTACTTAATTAACCCAAATATTTTTAGAAAATACTTCACACATGAGACATTCAATAAAATAAAAGGAGTTCAAATGCCTTCTACGACCCCATCTCAATTATTGGATAAGCGTACATTAGGATAATTTACCAATGATCCTCGTAGGAGTTACAATACTTAAAGACATCATTGACACCCAAGGGTATACCCCCTACTACGAGGCAAAACTTAGAGAATTCAATTATCCTTATATCACAACACTCGCACAACCTAAGATACTTAGATATTACTTACCAAGGGTACATTTATATAGTGAACAACGTACGTTGTTCAAACTCAATAGTTTCATGTGCAGGCAATTGGGTCATAAGTTTTACTCGTGTCGTTTAAATATGTTAATGAGATCATTTGTGTGTGCAATCACCCCAATTATATTCACCAAACTTAGGCTACCCACAAGAGTACAACGACCATACACACAAAAGAAAAACATGTTCGTGAGGAGGCTAGGGCTACAACCCCTAGGAATAACAGTCGTTTTCCCACCTACAGTGATAGGGTACATGTAGTGTAGTCGTCTCCTCCCATAATAGTACCCAAGTTATGGAAATGGTATAACGAGGCTTGTCCCAAGTGTAAAAAGAGCAAACAACTTGTGATAATTTAAAGCCTTTTCTTAACACTATAGAGGTTTTTGGGATTAATAAGACTCAATTAAGAGTGAGGATAAGATAAAAGGGTTATATACTCGTTTCATTTAGACATCTAAGGCAAGGTAAGTTTCATCCAATAGTCTAAGTGTTTAAAAGATATAAGGGACAATTAACATCGTAAATGATTGTTTTATCAACTCTAAAATCACATTACAATGCACCATTACAACTACAAATAAACTCCAACACATGCATGGGATAACTACTTATATTTGATTTTCATTTTCTCCTTTCAAAATAATAATAATTACAATTATTCAAAAATACAATACATCTCATCATTTTATGCATTTTACAATTTAAGTACAACTATAACGTCAAATTCCTTCATTTATCTTACTTGTTGTGCTACCTGCAACCTGCAACAATCATTAGAGCATGGGTCAGCGACAACCACTATCATAACATCCAACTACAATCAAGCATGATTTACATTTTCAAAGTTTTCTAATCATTAAGGAAACTATACTTATTACACTTTAAAGGAGAGTAAGATAATACGATTGCCATTTCATTTTGTTTTAGAAGCTAACGAGAGAGATAGAGAGAGAAGAGAGACAAAAAAACACCATTTTTCTATAAAAAATTCTTAACAAGAAAATGACATAGGACAGTTTCCTATAGTCATGTGATCATGTTTACAAGGTTTCTCTATCGTTATTTTGCTTGGATAAATTCATATGACAGTTTTCACCAATTAGTCGCAAGTTTCCAAAAATGTCAAATTTAGACAAGTTTATTGAAAATCGGCATTCAAAAACCATATTCGAGACTCAAACAACCACGGAAACAAATTTCTAAATATTCCCAAATATATAGGGAAGCACCTGGAGCTGACAGAACCATAAACTAGCAAACAAGATTACCAAGGTACTCATCTCTTTGGAGCTACCGATCGTAAATGCACTCAAGCGACCTTGTAGCCCAACAACCAGAGGCCTATAAAACGTATCAGGAAAACTAACTTGCGGGATGTTTTTCACCAAACTGAGGTTTTGTATAAATTATCTTAAAGAAATATTAGAGGTATGTGGAATCCAAAATTTGTTTCAATACCCAGAGCGAAAACGGTGGGTCAGAACCACACTGCATTTTTTAAAATTTCAGCACATGTTTAAGGCTATGACTGCTGGGATCCTAGACACGTTATGAAACAAGGTAAAAAAGACATCCTAGGAACAACTCAAGGTTCAGTTGAACACTCCACAAGACTAGGTACCCAGCTAAAGTTTTCTTTTCTCATTTCGAGTTTTATAGGGATTTTTTCCGCCTCCACGAAAACACGTTTTATTAACATTACAGAAAGTTGACAAAAGTAGTTTCACTACGTTTCCTATTTATCATGCCAACCCCATGGATTCCATATTAAAACTAGTATCGTATTTTATCCATCCATATTATGTAGTAAAGGAGAGTAGCGTCTTCATTCATAGTTAATGGTCTAGATGTGTACGAACAAAGGTGCAATTTGCTACACTATAACCCATTCCATTTAATTCGCCTAAACATTTTTTTTTTAAATCGATTTACAATTCCTTTACAATTAAGAAAACTAGGAGTGCAAAACCATGTAATCATAAAAAAAGATGACCATGTCTGAGTCGATCTAGAAAGCATTAACTGCAGGGTTTCCAAATTGTGAAGCAGGTTTAATTGCTAGTGGTTTCAACAACCTTTAATTGATAACAAGCGTGATAATGTTTTGAATCCCAATCATGATCTAGCTACAACTTCACATAAGCCTCTTCTGACATACCAAACCGTTGTTTCTCCACTTCAGTTGCTCCTATATAGAAGTATGTTTCTTTTCTACTTTCAACAAGAACCCTTCACTACTCTTAAGCCATTTTGACTCCCACTCAACTGAAAATACCCCTAAGCCTGTATACACAAGATCTACAGGAACCAATAAAACACTTCCACCTAACCAAAATAGATTTAAATAGCTTACTAGTAAAAAGAATTTAAGGTGTCAGCAAGATAGCCAACACAAGAAGGTGGTTAACCATGCACACATAATGATCAAAAGGACTACTACTAGGGTGGACACCAACACACGAGAAATATGTGGCTGGGAATTGAGTTTTGAATTCGTTGGAATGTTTCTAACCTAGTGGTCCCATGGTCCTGCTACTCCTAAAAAATTGAGCGGTTGCTGCAGAGATAATTTAGGGATTTTTTACCACATTTATGGTCCCATGGCAAATTCTTTTTACTCAGCCTTTACCCCCTTCGATATTGTTTGCGTAGTTGGATCTCACACGAACACAACCAGAAGGAAGACCACTGGGAGGATTTTGAACTCTGCAAAATGCATAAATTCAAAAACCTTGTTCACTGCCAAGGGAACAAATACGGGTAGAACTATGAGCCTATGGTGGATTAAAGAGGTGAGCCCTAATACAGAGAAATAGCGAGCCATAATTCCCAAACAGAGCTCAAACAAATGAAGGCCAAGCCAATGGCAAGAAAGGTCACAAGCTCACAATTAGGGTGACAAGGTAAGTGATGACAAGCAACAATAATGAGCCCAAATAAACCCTCGATCCAATACGATTCGTTTCAAGGGTGCTAGGAATATCTCAGTAAAAGGGAAATAATATCTCACCCAGGTGAAAAAAATAGAGTTACATCAAGCTCCTGGCTTGAAGATCATGGCGAGAAGTTATTTTATATATAAAACATATATGCAAAGTTACAGATAGGTTTACTAGTTCAACTAAAATGCATAATACCAATATTGGAGGTTCAAGCTATGGAAACAAACGCCAACTCAAAGCAAATCGAGATCCCAAACAGTGATACAAATCACAGTAAAAAACACAAGAAGAATACAATGGTGGTCATCTATGAAGAACATAAATTTATGTCATTCAATAATAGTGATGCATAAATACTAACATTTGTAAAATTTGGGGACAACATACATCCCATCGTCATCAGTAAGAAAGATATGTAATGCAACCACTGGGAACATGTTGCAGTTTTTGTCATTCAACGAACTATGATGGTGATAATTGCAGAGCATTGCAATAACTCAATGACGACAACATAAGAAATGTCTGAGTACAAGCCCAACAATAACCACAACCAGTTATGTAGCAAGGGAATGCATTGGTTCAAATGCCACAATCATCATCACCAGAGAATGGAAACCACAGTAGTAACAAAGAGGATGGAATACCCTGCACCAACAAAAACAGAGTGGGAAGAATCCTTGGCAACAATGTGGTTATCAGCAACAAGGGGGATACCAAACAAGGAAACAAGGTCCAAGGAAGTCAAGACAGCCAATTGAACGATACATGTGTGATGTGATCAATCACATTGCACAAAACTTCTCAGTGAATCCCAATAGGGAAGCCTATTTTGTATATTGCCAATATAATTCAGAAGATTGTCCCGTGCTGAAAAATCAAAGGCAAAAGAAAATGGTGTGGAATGAGAAAATGGTGATTACACAACCAAATTCCAAAGCCAGGATTGTGTATGAAACCATGGAAAAGAATAAATGTGCATGTTGTTACAAAGCTACAAACAAACTTAGGTTGTCACCACCAATAATTCTAGACACACAAATTTGAAATAAGAAAGGTGCGAAATACGAATATGATACATTACTCCACAATTTACCCACAATATTAACTCGCTCAGGTTGTAGGAATGAAGAAGCATTTGGTATATATATAACATGAACTGGAATCTAATATCATTCTAATATCATCTAAAACCTTGATAAAAAAAAGCACATGCAACTTATTGACAATATTTTAAAAAGCATTCCTTAGTCATACCTTGAAATCAAACACACAAGCTTATGATCAAAAGATGGCATGACTATATTGATGATGCAAATATAAAACCTACATATTCGGCCATTACTACCTTCATTTATCTCGACTCTGGAAAGAGAGCCAGTGTATATAAATGTAGTTCACACATTCCGCTATATATACATATGTCATGTTTTGTGCCTAATTTATAGATGCCAATAAAAAGTGTCTAGCTTATACTTTATTTTCAGGGTTCAATTCCACCATTGCACTTTACAATGCAAGCCTCTTCATCGTATGACAAAGTCACTGACCAATCTTGCCTGTTCTAAAGCTTTTTATACTTTATTTAAAGAGAAAATGAGTGTTTTTCAATAAAGGAAAAAAGGGACAAAGAAACTCTAGCAGTTTTCCTGAAAGGCCATAGATCTTGACAACGACTGCAGGATTAACATGCAACCCTTGTTGATAACTTTTAACCAACTCCTTATATTTTATCTTGGACTGGAAAGATTTAAAAATCCCATCAGAACTGGAATCTTAATGTCTACTTTTTGATGTATTCATGTCTGCGATAATATAAACACATTGTCAGTAATTAAACTAACAATACAATTTAAAAAACTGGTAAAAGGAAGACAAAACTGCAATTTTTAGACTTATACCTTACACATATAAGATTGTCATCACCATTAACAAAATCCATTAAGGCTTCCTGAGATAATGTTTCAACTAGATCAACTCCCAATTCATTGGTATGCACATAGTTTGCATTGTCAACAACTTCAATTCCATTGGATTCATCTTCCACTAAAGCTAACATCATATTATGCAATATGCAACACACAAGAATAGTTTTCGGTATCATTTGTAAATTAGGCTAAAAAATTCTACATTGTAGGATTCGCCATGTATTCTTTAACCTCCCAAATGCACACTCAACAACAAAACATGTCGAGAACAACTTAAAGTTATATTCTCTTTGACTAACTGTCAAAGATCCACTGAAAGTTGTGATTAACCATGGCAATAATGGATATCCGCCATCACCTATAATATACTCTCTCGTGTTGGAAGCACAAATGGAAACGGAATGACCATTTAACCTTTGTCCACCTTCACACAATTTGAACGAAATAAGAATTTCTCAATAGTCTAGCATCATTAACAGAACCAGGCCATCCTGTGAAAACATCTATAAAACGCATATTGTTATCAACAATGGTTTGTAAGGACATGTTGAAGTTATGATGTCTATCATACCAATCAATTGAACACTCATTGGTTGGAAGTTGGAATTGAATGTGAGTTACATCTATAACCCCACAACAATTCGGAAAGCCTTGTCTTTGGTGAAATCCTTCCTTCAAAATTTCAAGATCCAATTGACTGTTTGGCCGTTGGATGTTCCTATGAAATCAATGTTGCATTACATTAGTAAACTTTTTCACAGTTCTTACAATAGTTGACTTTCCACACCCAAAAATTTCATTGATGTCTATCATTGTCATCCCAGAGGATAGTCATAGCACTGCAATGGCCACTTGTTTTTCAACAAGAAACACTCTACTCTTTATAGATGTGACGAATGAAAAAGATATGTCACCTTGACTAAGGTCTTCATGCAAGGATTCACAAAGATATTCAAATAGTTCATAAGGAAACCTAAAAATGCTGCAAAAGTGTTGATCATTACATTTAACTTCAAATATATAGTGATTCCACCAATGCAAGGAACGAGGTTTTACATACCATTCTCCTTGTATCCTACCTCTCCATTGAGAAATCGAAAAATTTGTTTCAAGAACCAAATTCTCTTACCCACTAGTAATTAAAAAGGTCTCCATATCCATGTTTTCATCCTCTGGATTGGTGGAGTGTGATGGAATAAATGAATCTATCTTACACTTCTTTGATATGCGTCGAATATTGGCTGAGTCTTGAAGATCATACCAAATTTGCAATGTTAATTGAATAATTGTTGCTGCACATGCTAGGAGGAATTTCATTTTTTGCCTTACATGATGATCCATTGTGCAATTGAAGAATGCCTCTTACAAATAGGAATATAAAACACCCCAAATGCATACTCCTCCCTACAAGAAAGAGCTTTAATCAATATACAATGGAATTACTTGTTACTTCCTTGGATTCTATGCCTTCAAGAGATTGCATGACATCATATAAATTGAACTAATGTATCAACCAGAGCAACAAGAAATCCATCAATGACAATACATTTATAGTTCAACTTATTTCCTTCTTTGATGATAACAATTTAGGGTCAATTTCATTTCTGAATGCATTGTGCAAAACATACTAAGCTGAGGAAAGCAAGAAAATAATTTCAACAAATAAATCCATGCCTTGATATATGCATTTTTGGAAAATGGGTGCATATGACATGTGTAGTTGATGCTCAATCCCTTGATGTCAGTTTATATATGCTTATTCTGTTAGTGAAGGATGAGTGCAATGAAAGTTGGGTATGTAAACAGACTTGTGAGCAAGAAGTTCTCAGAGTCATATATTCTGTAATGTGGTGGTCTAAGCTTAAGTACACACATGTGCCATCCCTAAGATATGTAAATAAAGAATAAATAAATGTCTTGAATTAAGGAAAATAGATTTAGATATGCATACATTCACATTTCATGAAAGATAGGTTATGACATTGTGCAGTCTCAACTTGCACAAACTTATCATGACAAACCATGTCTTTACCAATTAATAAACAGTCCGTTCTACCAGTAAAGGAGGAGTGTAATGAACAAGGTGTTACACTTGAGTAGATACACTTTGATGGAATATCAAGTCCACTATCTCAGTTGGAATAAAAGTGTAATGTGACTAGACTGGTTTAAGCTTAAGTATTGCACACAGTGGGTGGAAATACTAGTCCTCTAGGTCCATATGGGCAATGTATGATTATGGTCAAGTTTGATAGTTTGAACACACAGAAAACCAGTCTCAACAATGATGATAGTTTAAGTTTTGTTAGGAACCTATATGTATTCTCCCTTCTTGAATGTGTATCTATAGATAACTTGTAACGTGACAAGCTCCGTAAATTTTCAAATTGTAAGTCATACATATTTTGAAGACTGAGGTTACTAAATGTCTCACACCATAACGTGAAAGCAATATGAAAGATTTTGAATTCTATGAATATGCATTGAAGCTCTTCAATCACATCAACCGTACATGCCCTATGAGAGCCCCCAATCTCTTTGATTGATCAGTAAATCTGATGAATTCGGAACATCATTGTCAATTTTTTGTTCATTAGCCCCTTTATAAGTTACACTCAGGATTTGAAGGAAATGTCTTGATTGTTTCATCTGTGAATCATTCTAGTTCAAACCCTCAAAAGCAAATAGAGTCATGTGCTGAGTCTTTCTTTCTAAGAGTACCTATCACTCCAAGTTGAATTGACCTTGAAACTGGTCATAGTCAAGTTATGTCTTCCTTAGAACATTGCAGTAATTTCACTAAAATCGATTCATCAAGTAGTGACATAGTTTCATTGAGTTGATACCAACTAGTATTTAGTCTCAAATCTTCTTGAATATGACATGTGCTAGATAAGGTCTCGAAGCCAATGACTTCATTTTATCAATGTCTGCATTTCAGTAGACTTAGTGAAGGACAATATTTCAAGCTTTAAAGCAACATGCTGGTTACAGAATTAGCTATAACAAACATATAGCATGTATGGTATAGTCAAGTTCCTGACTAGAGAACTAGAGGTGAAATCATTCAACTATGTCTGCAAGACTGAGTTGATAAAATCTCCACATTCATTCATTCATTAACCTATAATAGCTACAAAGTACTTGCCTCATCTATCACTTTGTAGCCTTTATTCCTTGTATGAAATCATACTTCACAAATGTTGTATTATCTTTAACACCTCCTTATATAGGTAATGCATATAAAAGAAGAACTTGGGATTTAAAACAATTGGAACAAATTTACACTTTGAAGATCAAAAAGTTTTATTATCAATGCCATAAGGATTCGACATACATGAAACAAAACAACCATTACCTGGATGTATATGTTCTCAAGATAACTTGAAGAGTTGCCTCATTTCAAAATGAATCACTAATCTTCATCATTGTTTGTCCAATGGAATTTAAAGTCTGAAACTAAGTTCAACTATCACATTGATCTTTTTGACTCTTCAATTTTGATCAGCCTCTCTTTCTTCCTTTAACTCTTCCTTTTGCATGCTTTTTCAAGTCAAAACAAAATATTTTTTGTGATGGTCTTCATTTGAAAACACAATCCATTTCATGGCGTTTCATACGCCCCTCTTCAGCTATCTGCAAAGTAGAAATTATCAGCTTCTTATTTTCAAGCAAACATATCCTTTATAGTACTTGTTTTGCTTGTTGATTTCTAGTTTTTTGCCAATTAGTTTGGTTGTCCCCTTCATTGGGACTCTTCATTTGTGCTTGGACATTCTTTCCCTTGGAAATCTTCATTTGGTGAGTGAGAATCCTCCCGAAATACATATTTGTTGTCTGAAGAATCAATGGTTATATTTCCAGGGTTAATTGCTTGATCAACACCAAAATTTACCTCCATTGCATCAAAAAATTATTTTGCATAATTTGTTGGAAGCTTTCTATCAATTCTCTCTATAGGTTTGTCATATTAAAATTACTAACTTGCCCCGATTTAAAATAATTGTGATTCATAGTCTCGGAATTCTTTGAAGATCAGGCAAAACATTTTATTATCAATGCCGATATTAGATTACAGTAAAGGAAACCACAACATGACTAGAGCAGTAATGCATGTATATGTTCTCAAGATAACTTGAAGATTTGCCTCATTTCACTGCCAATGAATCACTGTATCTTCTTTCAATACGCTTTGCTCCAATAAGAATTTAAGTGTTTGAAACTAAGTTCAACTGCACATCTGACTCTTTTGTCGTCGGTCAGAAAACTGATTTTCAATCAGCCTCAGGTTGCTTCACTCCAACTCTTCCTTTTGCATTGCATAGGTTCAGGGTCAAAACACAATCTTGATTTTGGTGATGAAGTAGGATTCAATCAAAACACAATCCATTTCATAGACGTTTCATGACACCCCTCTTCATTGTCCATCTTGCAAAGTAGAAATTATTAGCTTATTATTCTCCGCAGAACTTGTAATCATCTTTATAGTACACTTGTTTTGCTTGTTGATTTTCGTTTTTTGCCAGTAGTTTGGTTGAATCCCCTTCACTACCCACTCTTCATTTGGAGTTGGGCGATGCAAGCTTCTTATCCCTTGGACATCTTCTTTTGGTAGAATAAAGTAATCCTCCCGAAATACATAATTGTTGTCTGAAGAATCAATGGTTAATATGCATCAGATAGACATTCAATTGTCTCAAAAATGCAATCGACAAAAAATATTACCTCAACATTGCAATCAAAAACAATTCTTTTGCATAATTTGTTGGAAGCTTTCAAATCAAGTTACTCTCTCGGGTTGTCAATGACTCTTAAACAAGATAACTATCGATGGAAACAAAAAATGGAATCAATTTTTTTGATCTCTAATCTAATCTCTCATAATTACGTTTTATGATAATTAGGGAAGCAACATGCTCCCATGAAATCTATGTACATTGGTTTGTAGTACGATCAATTTCTACCATGACTAGATCAATAATTTTGTACTATATGTCCATTTTTCAGCTTACATGAAATGGCTTTTTTCATTGCACTGCTAATTGGTATGAAGCAGTAAATCAACAAAAATTATCAAAATAATACGCTATTGAGGCTATAGGAACATAAGAAATTCATAAAAGTGCACATGCAGATGCTCCAACGAACTCTACTCTATTGAGCATCGTGTCAATAAGGCAAGGGGTAGAATTTTCAATAACAATCAGGTATGCTTCAAACTCCCTCAACATCAGGTTGCTTCACTCAATAACAGACCTAGGAAATGAAAAATAAATAAATTACATACCTTGATCTTTCTTGCAGCAACCTTTCCAGAAAAGCTGTATAGATTTCCCCATATCTACTTTTCATATAGGTTGCCTCTCCCTCCAAAATAGTTGTCTCCCTCAAAAATTATTCCCGCCAAAGACTTTTTCATTAGTTGGAAACTGTCATTTGTCAAAAAAACAAATTATGCGGGTGAAGGAAAATTGCAACCCCCCCTTTTTCCCACCCGCACAAATATTCTCCCTAAAAAGTAGGGGCTCATATTTTCCAGGGATAGATTCGTTTCAATCCTAGAGCAGAATGTGGAACAGTCCATGTGACCTACTACAAAGGAAATTGTGGAGCTGCAGCACCCTCCATGGGACCCCTCCCTAAGGCCTTCTCAATAGGATTACAAATCTTTTGTACAACTTGCCAAAAAGGGTTGCAAATCTTGTTGGTATGCAAGGATTACTACTATCCTTCAGAAGTTGAATATTGATATTGATAGACTCCCTCCTCTTGGGTTTTCTATTAATGCTCCTCACCTTACTAAACATGAAGTTAACAACGGTATACGAGAGAAGCTCACTAAGTTTATTTGAAAGTTACATGGTTTTCTCCAAAAGAGCCTTTGAAACCAAAGTTTCTTCACTATTTTCAATTGTATTCCTGCTTCCATGAAGATCAAAACAAAATTCCAGAATACATGCAGATGTTTTTGCCTTCATGCCTAAGAATCCCTTTAGCTCAATTTCACATTTGCTCTCATCCTCTTCAGATGGAATCTGATCATAGCCTTCCACAACATGAGCGAATTTCTCAATTGTGTTTTCTAGAACCTGAAAGCGAAGAGCATTTTATATTCAAGTGTTCCATCTATTATGAAATCCGTGGGAGATATTATTGTCTTTTTCAGAGATTCCAATGGGTCTTTAAGGAGTCTCATTCGATAGGAAGATCAGAAATGCTTAGCTTTATTTATTTGTGAAATACTTCAAATTGGGGAAAGAACACTCAAATTGCAGCCCTCAAATACAAATTAGTACAAAAATATCAGTTCTTACTTCCACATTACTGATTTCAGGAATCTTAAGAGATCTCATATGCAGACAACTTGGTCCAGATGTGTTAGACAACGCACTTTCTATTGGTTTCACGATCTGCAACCTTCTAGCGGTTGATTTGTTGTTTCCTTATTTCTGTTTCTGGAGATGTTTTGACACTCCCTTTATGTTTTAGTTCTTGGTTTGTATTTTTCTGTCCCATAGACCATTCTTGGCCTTCTGTGGACATTAATATCTAAATAAATAAATAAATAAATAGACCTATTTTGTGTAATACTGTAACCCTTTTCAAAGAACCACATTCAACCAAACAGCCCACGTGCTGGTCTATGCTTCCCACATTTTATGCAAGTCTATGAGGACAAAAACAACTACAATATCTAACAAATCTCTGTTCATTAGTTTTAATTAGAATGTCTGAAGACATAAAGAAATTTGCATCTTTTACCAACATCCACACAACCACCACTAGTTTAACTGACATGAAGATGAAAAGTTTGGGGTTTCCTCAGGATAGAAAGTGCGACTGGGGAATGATCCAATCCTCCTCCTATGATTGGACGCCCAGAAGGGGAAAAATAGAATCTGCATGGCTGGGGCATCCCATGAGACCATATTTCTTTCATGCATTCTGCGAAACAACTCCCATGCCTGCTCCAACAGAATTGTAAGTATGAAACACATTTCACAATTATTTCCAACCTGACTCAAAGCATTCGTTTTTATTACAAACACTTTAAACATCTCCACCTGGTGAAGAAAGATATAATTGATTAAAAAAATCATTCAACATGCAGCCGCTGCATATCCTCACTCAAGACGCATCCCTAGAAAAGAAAACCTGACCACTCTAACTCAGCAATTGAGATATACTCTCAAATGATCTGCCAAAGTTGAGAACTCGTTTCCATTAGCATGAACTGGAACAATTTTCTGTTAACCTTGGTGATTCCACTTTCCCTGCCAAGATATTTTGGTCCATACTGTGTGTAGCCTGAATAATTGTTTTCCATGTGGTAGCATCCATTTGAGGCATTCTGTAATACCATTCATTCGTTTAGCCTACGCATCCGCAGTTTGCATTCCTGTCTAACAGGGTCATTGCAGCTACCACATCTGATAGACTTTTAACTCTGCTTTGATGGAAGATCATACCCTGTCCTAAATCTATCATCTAACGTATGCTGGATAGCTAACCGAGGTCTTGCACATCCTCACAAGGAAATGGCATCGTTTCACCCCAAAAACAACCAACGAAGTCCATGGTGATCAAATGCACGCAAGAATGGAAATTTGCATTTACAACATCTCACATGACCCGCACACCCCATACTTCCACTGCCATAACTCTGTGTGTGTGTGTGTGTGTGTGTGAGAGAGAGAGAGAGAGGGGTTTAATTAGTTATTTTTACTTTTAAATTCCATTATTATTATATATCTCAAAAATGTTTATTCATTTTAAAAAAAATTTATTGGATATCATCAAGTGTATACATACACATTATAATTGATGATAATAATGATATTATTATTATTGATTTCCATAGGTTAGCGTTCCTGACCCTCTGAAACCCAAGAATGCTTGACAAGAACAAGCGAAACACTAAGATGCACACTCAAAAGCAACAACGAGATGAGATTTCATAACCCATTCATGACAACACACTAAACTGGGGCACTATGCAAAAAAAAGTGAAAACAAAACAATACGACGGTTTGAGTGATTAATTTTGTTGAAAATTCCCTCAAGGAAACCATCAATGAACATGGTGGCCTTAGAACAACTTGGGGACCATGCACAATGAAACATGGCACTACACACTTGATTCCATGTATTTAATGTAAGGCGATCTATAGCCCACCATTGTGCTACATTATCTCTCAAAGAGAAGAACATAATATTGATGCATAATTTCTTCGTAAGTATGTATTCCTCTATGTCATAAAGGAACTGTTGCATGTTTCCTCCTCCTTGGTACTTTGATATAGGTGTGAGATTCTCTTTCCCTAGGCATCGTACATACCCCATCCTTTGTGTGGGGTTAACACTGAGTAGTGGATGCTTATTTGACTTGATGGATCTGTAATATTGTCCAAAGAGTTCATAAGATCCTTGCACCTAGTTATTGCAGGAAATGCTCGTCGTGTCGGATTCTGAGTGGGCATCATCTCATTGAAGGATGTCATCAAGGGTGGGATCAAATTGCTCCATGTCATGCTTTGTAATGTTATATACGTGGTTTATCTTCTCCCCATCATTCACATAGTCAACATAAGGTATCTCATGGTCGTTGTTCATGGGAATGAATACACCTTGGGTGTCATTTTCAAAATTGATATAATGTTTTTTAAAACACAAATCAAAGTTATTTGCATGACACATATGCCTTCCCAAGAGAGTTGGGAAATCATTTGTTTCCGCAAATTCAATAACTTCAAAGTCCTCGTGGAATTTTACTCCCATGATGTTGATGATAGAAAACATAACCAAAATGTTGTTATAATTTCCCCTAAACCACAACCCACAAAGCATGTGTATATGATCAATCGACCCAACATATACTATTACACAGAATGCCCTCACGTTAGCATATCACATAAGTTTACCACCTTGAGCGCTCGCCTGAGGTGCTAGGGAAGGCATGTCATCATTGGTTTCAATTGTATCATGGAGGTTAAGAGGACACGCATGCATATACTTAATTAGTGATAAGAGTGTGACCATTACAAAATATGATAATGATCACTAATATTCATATCCTCAATGTAATCACCACACATATGCAAAAGAACAATAATAAATGAATCAATTACCAATCACTTAGTATTTCGTTTACAATCCTTGAATTATAATCATAATCATCATCCCATCATCAATCCATCTATCCCAAATCTTGTGTAGGGAAATGTATTTATATTGACGAGGAAGGAATTTCCCTTCATCAGTTTAACCATTGATCACATTGAATGGCATGCACCAGTTTACAATGACTATCCTATAAGTGTGGGATCAATGTACAAGTCAAATAGCTTCCACTCTTCATTGTTATACGTGGCATACTCCACGTTGATTTCTATCACGTTGTCATATCTAGGTCCCTGATCAACACCACAAAAGTCATTCCAACCTTTCTCTTGGCATACCATGCTTTCCATGCAACCCACTGCTAGGTATGGTGCACTCTCAAAAACTCGCTATTCTTTCTATAAATTATTTCTCTAAAATCCTATTCTAACTTGCAATATTTGTTTCCACCCACTTGAGTTCTTTACACCATGTGTCTGCAAGGTTTTCTTGGCCTCTCATGCACCACATATTTTCAACATCTTCTAATCTTGTGTGCACTACTTGACGAAGAATCCATCTTCATAGGTTGACTAGTTTTCACTTCCTCCCTCATCCTTTACACGTGCCCTTACAAGATTTCCCAAGGATTCCTAGTCTCATGCCCCCCAAACTTAGACCAAAATTCCTTATGCTTCAACAAAATGTATACTTATCCAAAATAAGTATATACTAGTCAAAACTCGGGCTCAAAAATTGTGACACCCTTCTTTGGTCTATAGGAGCACCTAATTCCCTGTTTGGTTCACAATACTCCTTCAAATTGGGGACTGATCACCCCCAATCCTCCATTTGGTAAAATCCAATATGCCCATCTCTGAACACCTTGATACATATGACACACTCTCTCTATCTCTGTGTGTTTCAACCGATGACTCACATTATTCACCGCACTCCTGCTACGTTCTCCTTTCTCGATACCATTGCAAGACGCCCTACAATCTATCTACTTTAAAAAATTGGTGACATCATCAAGTATGTTCTCTTTTCTCCTTTAAACTAGAACTTTTCATTCACTATGTTAAAGGAGGGGAAATGTAGACACTTAAATTTTTCACACAATATAATAACATTACACATTTTAACCAATTATGTGTGTGTGTGTGATATATATATATATAGCAAGTCATTTTCGTGTGGCTTGATTGACTAATGTATTTTGTCTAGTTCTTTTATTTCTCACTTTATTATGGCTTATCAAAGACATCTCTAGCATTTTCATTTATTTATTTTTAGCATTTTTGGGTCTCTGGACGAAACTATCCAATGGAACTATTTGAGATTGGTAGTTCCATCCAAGATTTATTTTGTTTTTTTTTTACTGTTAGTCCTTTTCTTACTCTTACTTTTGTTGCATATTATGTGTGGTTATATTTACATGCCACTATGTTTGAATTTCATAGTGGAAGATCCCTCTATATATACAGGTTTTTTAGGTCTAAATCATCTACCATGTAGCAAGTATTCAACATTATCTTAGAATGTCTCAAGAGAACTTCACAAGGGGGAAATTATTGTTGTTCAAGCATCATAATTCTACATACAAGGGTTACAAATGAAGCACATATATTAGATATCCCACTATTTGTGTTGAGGCACGAGGGCAAAGCTAGGACAAGGGAGCTAGATTTGCATACACCATTGCATGCACACTAGGAAAACTACATGGAGTTAGAAATGCAATGCAACACTTAGTCTAAATCACAAGGGATGACCACCGAGGTTAGTCCGATTCAAACACCTAACCTTTTTTTGGTATCTAATGTCTATTTGAGTGTTGGTGCAAGAAGCTACAAATTTTAGAAAATATAGGTACATGTGTGATCGTCGTAAAACTTCTGAACATACACATAGGTAGTGTAGTCATAAATGAAGCATTACAAAAAAATAGAAGCATCTGATCAATGAGGATGATACCTCCAATTAGGGATGAAAATGCCAAACACTTCAATTTGAATATGACACTTTGGTCTAAGAGGAACAAAGCACATAGAATTTCTAGACACATTCTGATACCTGCATCTAGAGCCCATATCAGTGGAGAAATCACCCAAATCACCTTCTGAATGGACTAAGTGGTCACTCCAAGCCTAATTTCCCTCTTCCTTTCATACTTGGATGTATGTGAATGCAAAATCCTAATTTATAAATTTGTATATTGTTTGATTTTTCAAGCATTCCTTTAATATTATTCCTGAATTAGTAATACACCCATATTATTAATTTTTGGGTTATATCATACGACCAATCCTATTATGTTAAATTCACAAGATATAACTCTACTATGGAATTTTGGGGGACTTGAGAGGGTTTATTAATGTTTTTTTAAAAAAAAAACTGTGTTATTTTCATAATATTTGTTCTATGCATATTATCGGGCTTTATCTTAGGAACTAAGAAGAAGTGCATCAATATGTGTACAATTAATGGATTTAGGGCTCTTTCTAGTTAGATAGTATTTATTATATTAAGTTGTCTTCAATATAATTGATAAACAATTTCTTTATGCTTTTGAATAAAATTGAAATTTGAAACCATGAATAAATGATATTGTTTCACTAGATTTTGTTGTAATGAAAGATATTTATTGCCATACTACAAATAAAACATTGTGTTTTTCACCTTCACATTTTACTTTATTGTTGCACCATTTGTTGGCTATATTTATATTAATTTTGTGTTCCATCGTATTCATAAAGGGATAAAAGCACACTCGCATTGGTTATGATAATATGGTTGTCTTTAACACTATCCACATGTACATTTCTACTATATATCACTGTATACATGTACCATTTCTTCCCCTAACATATTATTTCATATCAAACAATGGCTTCTAATACAAGCCATTTTGGGTCACAATCTAAATAAAAGTAAAATGAGTTCTTTTTAGTTTCATGTGGACTTGTTGTACTCTCAAAAGTACATATTGTAAGACACTTAATTTTAGTAGGAGACAAGTCAATTTCTAGTGTTAAAACCTCTCTCCAAACTTGGGTTTGACCTTTTCTCTTGCCTTATGTATCGGTTCTAAGTTCTTCTTTTCCAATCTATACACCATTACCTTTTTTTGGTTCCACTACATTAGTATGCTAAAAAAAATTATGTTTATGTGGTCCCATACAATAATGTTTTTCGGTTCCATAGAGTCATGTTTTTTGGTCTCAAAATTGTGTTTTGCACTTGTATTTGTAACACACATAATACGACTTTGATTAAAAAAAGTGTGTTTTTCACCTGCATAATTGTCTTAATTGTGATATCATTTCCAACCTATATTTTTATGCATACATGTATAAAAATACATTCACAATGGTTATGATGATATGTTTCTCTTCATCACTACCTACATGTATATTTTATACTATATATCTCTATATTCTTTTATCATTTGGTTTTCTAACATCTCAGTTCATATCAAACAATGACATCTAATACAAGTTATAAGCTACTAGCCATACAACCGTGTTTTTAGTGTCCCAAACATGTGTTTCACACATGAATTTGTAAAACACACTAATAAGCACTTTTTTTCACCTACAAATTTGGTAGATATATTTATATTAATTTGGTGCTCCATTCTAAAAAATTCATATTCATATAGGGATAAAAACATGGTTGCAATGAATATGATAATATGGTTCTCTTTATCACCACATACATTTACAGTTTATACTATATACCAATATATGATTTTACTACTAATTTTCCTAACATTTCAGTTCACATCAAATAATAGAATTTAATACGTGTTACAAACTACTAGCCATATAATCATGCTTTTTGTATCCCAAAACTATATTTCGTACTTATATTTGTAAAACACACAAAATAACATTGATAAACACTGTGTTTTTAACCTGCACATTTCCCTAATTGTTATATCATTCAATAACTATGCATACACACAGACAAATTCTTCGATCAAAGTGCGACATACATGCGACCAACAACGACTATCAGTGACACCAGAAAAATTAGGTTTCGACCATTTTCACAGTCACAGGTGCCCAGTAGTAGACGCAGGCACCCAAGTGCTCTTAACCCGGTCTAGGCGCCCTAGTCCATGCTTATCCGACAATCACATAATTTAATTTGAGCATTAACGACAGTCTCCCCTTTATGTTCATCATTTTTCCAAACCAAATTAGTTTCAGAATCAAACACAAATCAATTAAGTCCTCTTCTCTTTCTCTTACACCTAGGGTTTCATATTTCATTAGCTTATTGCTTGTGTCAAATCTGTACTTTAGTGTTTATTTATCATATGTGACTCTGCAAGTAGGGTTTTACAAAAAAACCTATTTTTTGTTAAATCACTAATATCAATTTGTGGCATATTGATGAGAGAAAAATATTTTACTATTATCAAAGCCAAACAAAAATGATGTTCCAATCATCATGGGTCTTCAAACACCATAAATATATGGACAATGGTTCACTACTTCTAAAAATCTATTTTTGTAATGGATTTAACTTTTTTGATTAACAAATATGTTGTAGGTTGATCATTAGAGGTTTTATAAGTGTATTAGAAATTTGAAAATATATTTTGACATCATTCACATGCTAACCATTATTACCATTCATTTTCTCATATAGTACTAATCTAGAGGTTGGTGTTCCTATTGCATGGGTTGTTTTCTCTTGTAGTAAGGTGGAGAATATTTATGTTTGGTTGGAAAAAGTGACAAAATGAGGGGAACAATTCAGAAATGATTGACATGCCAATGCTTTCATCATAGATTACAAGGCATCTGAAATTCAAGCAATCAAGTAAGATTTTCAATCATTTTTTGTATCTCGTAAGCCTTTTTTAGGTGCAATTTTTATAATCATGTTGCTCTTTTGTTTTTTTCAAGGTAGTTTTGGATGTCACATATTCATGTGCGTTTGGCATGTTCGTAGGGAACAATTAAAAAATGTACATTTATTGTGTTATAATAATTTATATTTTTTACGAGTTATTGTTATAAAAAGAAGGAGATTGGGATGAAATTGTTCAATAAACTAGGAGGCATCATACACATGGTGAGGGTTAAGATATGACTTCCTTTCTCATAGATGAATTTATGGAGGAGTTCAAGGAACAAAATATTTGGTAGTAAGATGGGGTGCATATTAATTAGTGTGAGATTTCATAAAATTTGAGTCTTATCCTAAAAAAAAATATATTTCATTTCGCCTTGTCTCGTGTGTTGTGTATTTCTCTATATGTGTGACTATGTGGGTAAAAAAGTTCCAAAATTTCATGTATACCAAATAGGAAACTAACACATCAATAGAGTCATACCATCATTTCTTTAAGGCCTAATACTTGTTTAATGAACATATAAGGTCATTGAGTCAGCATAGGTTGATCATTACTCTACCCTTTTGGGAAGATTGTGGTGCTTTAAGAGTAATGAAGATACGCGCTTTAAGAAGCGCTAATTGAGCTTTTAAAATGGCAAGCATATGGATCCATAATATACATCAAAGTGACACTTTGATGTGTTAGGGATCGGTTGATATGAACGGGACTAAGTGAGCCCTAATACACATTAAAGTGTTGCATTATTGTGTATTATGACATAGTTGACATCGTTTGTACCAACAAAGCCCTAATACACCCAATGCGACTACTTAATGTGTGAAAGGGGCAT
The DNA here is from genome assembly GCA_019776745.2 of Taxus chinensis. Lineage (NCBI taxonomy): Eukaryota > Viridiplantae > Streptophyta > Pinopsida > Cupressales > Taxaceae > Taxus > Taxus chinensis. The sequence goes on from CM034152.1 coordinate 221,691,996, forward strand.
ACATTGTAGATGCCTTTGAAGAGTTACTACATTTCTTTCGAGTCATTACTCTACATTTTCAAAAAAATGCAAAAGATGATGTCAATGTTGCATGTTTTGATACATTATGGAGGAAAATAACATTGTTATCAATTATGTGTAGCACTTTGACTCTAATAAAATTAACTATCATTTTTTTTCTCTCTAACTATAAATGACTTGTCTGAAATCAAATTTGTAAGTTCAAATGTTGTGTTGATGGATATCAAATCTAGAGAGCTATCTATCTATACATGACGTTGGTAGAGCCTACTTTGTGTTTTCCTTTATATTTTAAGACAATGTTATTTTCAAAGCCCAAGTAATATAAATGGAATAATTCTACTATTTGTGCAATGTGACTTAAATAAATTTGGCCTTGTTGATAAAGGTGTATTGAAATTTGTTTGTCTATACTAATACAAATACTGTATTTTGCTCACTTTTTTGAGTTTCATATTTTATAGTGGCATTTACAACAAAACAAATAAATGCAAATGATTATATTAATGAGTCTCATTGTATAATATTTATGCTTACAATTATATGCCCACCACAATTGTACCTATAATCCAAGTTAATATGTGAATAATTTGGGGAAATAGAGGAATAAGAGATTGCAACTTGGTACCTTAAGAAAAAAATCCCCAATAATTCTAAGTGATCATGGGAGTACTTTGATTGAAGGAGCTAATTTGCAAATAAGGAATTATTGATTATATTGTAAAAAAGTCAAACTAATTGTAAAGGACTCAATTCACAATCAATTCTATATGTTCTTCTAGTTTTACCCTTTTATATGACAAGTGGCTCTTATATGGATAGATTACATAATGGACTTTAATGACCATTTCATTAAATGTATCCTGAGTTTGGATGCTCATTGGATGGTAGATCAATCATGCCAAAGACAATTCATATTGGAAGGCTTGAGAAATTAGAGCAACTCTCTTATGTCATGGGATGACATTGACGGCGATGCCTACAAAATAAGCATGCTAAAATTCAATTCCAATTAATCCAATTCGGCAAGAGGTCTCGTGAAGAACCAATCCACTTAATGAGGTATCATTACTTAATGATTCCCCGAAAAAATGATCCAAATCCATCATAAATGTGCTTAAGGGTAGATACCCCAAAGGGCAGATCTAAATGTGTTAGTATAATTTGTTTACTTCAAAAATGAGAGTCAAAACAAAGTCTAGAAAATTATTTAGATAAGAGTCATTCATCTTGGTCATGACACAATAGCTTTAGCTTCCAAGGAGGTCATAAATTAACTTTCCCTTCATATTCTTGCTTAAAATTCGAAAGAGGTAACTTATCTTGTGAATCCCTAACCTTGTGGGTTTTACAGACCCGTTTCTTGAAGTCAGCTGATAATCTCTCATCTCTATGCATGTTCTTTCTAATGGTGTGATGATTACTTTGAATTCTTGAATTCCATTATCATAATCAGTAAGAGACCTATAACTGAATTAAATGTTAGGAGTACCCTAGGCAGTAAGTGAAGTGGACGTATTTATCCCATCAAATAAATAAATAAAAGTTACATACGTATTTTAAAATTTGTATAAGAATCATAATAAATCATGAATTTAGATAAATTGATATACAAAAGAAAATAAAATATGTAGAAGTAATAATTCATGAATGGAGAGAATTATAACAAAAGGTGCCCAGAATGTAACAAAAACAATATTTTGTACAAGATTGGTTATCTTATTACGCCAAAGGCGTCCCCCCTATGGGAAAGGCCCTTCCAGACGTTTCTACGACTATCCTAAATTTAACAGCCGTTTAGATGTTTTTACATGTTATTTAATTTGAAGGGCCTTTTGACGTTTTCACTTTTTAAACTATTTTTGTTGTTTATTCCCCCTCTGGGAAAGGCTCTTCCGGACATTTCTACAACTATACTAAATTTGATAGCCGTTTAGACGTTTTTACCATGTTATTTAATTTGATGGGCCTTTTGACGTTTTTCGTTTTTTTAAAACAATTTTTTGTTGTTTATTCCCCTTATGGGAAAGGCCCTTCCGGACATTTCTACAACTATCCTAAATTTGACAACCGTTTAGATGTTTTTACCATGTTATTTAATTTGACGGGCCTTTTGACGTTTTCACTTTTTTTAATTGTTTTTGTTGTTTATAGCACACAGTTGCATGTTTTGATGGTCGTGTATTTTTCCTTATTTTTACCTTGAAATCAATTGGCAGTTGCATGTTTTAATGGTCGTTTATTTTTCATCTGCAGTAGTTTTACCAAGAAATCAATCAAAGCAATGGCGATGGGAGGCAACAGAATGGTGTTAAAATTGGTCTGGGAGTCGTTGACATGGTATGGAAAGAGTGACTTCATCTTGATATTGTCTTTCATAGCAATATATCCAGAGTTTTAAAACATGATTGATGACAAAATATTCCCACGAAGGGCAATTACACAACTCTCTATACAAATAATATAAGTATCCAACGAAATAATTTCAAATATTTACATCGAAAGGTGTGTTTACAAGTAAAAGCCTGGGGGCTCTGACAACATATTGTAATTGACACCATCCATGTGATAGACCGTATAAACGATCATGTCAAGAATCTAAGTCGTGCACTACGATTCTTTCTATTTGCCCGGGCCTCGCATGTACGAGATCCCTTCGTCAAAGGACATTGCTGGATTGGCCATTCTGGTCATTAGTGACAGAGCGGTTCTTTGTTTTGTCTTTTTGGTTTCATTCTCTTCTCTTCAATAAAAGAACAAAATTCGCTTAGATCTAAAAGAAATGATTCAAAAATAAATAACACTCGCAGGCATAGCCGAGCCATCGTAAGCTTTATTAGACTTTAGCCCTGCTTATGTCCCCCCATAGAAATTCTACAAGAAGCTCTGATCTTTAGCCTAAAATTGCTCGCAGAAATGGCATGTATGAGATCAGTTTGTCAAAGGGCATTATGATCATCAATGATGGTGTGGATGGTTTGTTTGTCTTTTTGCTTCCATTCTTTTCCGTTCAATAAAAGAACCCTGATCGTTAGACCTAAAAGAAATGATTCAAAAGAAATAAACAAATAACACTCACATGCATAACCATGAGATCGTAAGCTTTATTCAAGTTTAACCACTAATATTTTCCCACCTACTTGGAATTTCTACGAGAGGCTTTGATTTTCGTCTATAATTGCTCGCAGAAAGATGGATAAGACTTTGACAACAAATGGAGCAAGGTGATATAACTTACGTGGCTAGATATGATTTCATATTGTATAGATTATCAAACAACAAATCACACAACCCAAATGAAGACTTTACACTTAATTGGCTTTGATTTCTAATGCCAAGCCGTAATCGTGCAAGAGTATTTTCTATTGCTCAACAGGATTAGAAAGGTCCAATCAAATTACAGCCAATTAAATTTTTGGACTGACATGAGTAATCTTGAAGAGAGTTTTTGTTTTATGTCTAGTTGTTCATATGATTTTGATCCATCCCCTAACCTATTGTACAATAACATCTTATAGGAGATAGTTTATCAAATATCTTGTTTGCCTCCTAGGTAGGACACAATTCACGAAACAAGGAAGACAAAAGGAGAAAAAAAAGAGGGGAAGAGAGAGATTGGAGCCAAGACCACACATTCACAAATATGGTTTAGATATTCCAAATATTAATTTATCTTAACCCATTTGTTTGAATATGATGGAAAATTGGAGAAAATGGATCCTAAGAATAATTTATAAAAATATTTGCATGCTTTCAAATAATTAAAAACTCTCAACTTGATGTCGATATCTTCAAGTGTGTTGATATTGTCTTATTCAAGTGTCGACATTATTGACACTGAAATAATGTTAAAGCTTGTATAATATTAATACTCAACATGGTGGGAAGTGCATAGAAACAGATGAGCCATGTCACGTAGGAAAAGGTTTTTTGGACGGTGGTCGCTACGTTGCATGATTTATTTCCATATTTCTATTCATGTTTCTGCCTTATCTAACAAATTAAACATTGTCTAGTCAAAAACCTTGATGTTGTAAAAAAGTTACATAAAAAACCAAATCTCAGTTGGCCTATAAAATCTTCTTATTACTCATGCCCATCTTTTGGAGGGGCACAATTACCAATGATTGTTAATGCATCGTATGCTCTCATATAATTACTCAAGCTTAAAATTGAAAAGTAGGCATGTAATGTGCCACAAGAAACAAGGAGTGTGATTCAGTTTCAAACTTGGAACCTTTTGAATTATCATAATTGTTCATTTCCAAGTTTCCATTCATGTCTTTGTCTTATCTAAGTAACTAAACGCCGCTCAAAGAAATCCTTGACATTGTACAAGAATAAAAACATAAAAAAAAAGATAGCGATTGACAAAGATGGCAAGCAATTGTAGGAAACACATGTTTTTCATATATTCCTTGCAACATTTTACCCGCCCTTCAACTACTCTTCCTTCAAACCAAACACACATGGTTTTGTTGAAATCATGAAGAAATCAACTTGTTTCAATGGAGCCATGGATGATTGCATCGGTAGCATCCTTGTTGGCGTCGATGGCCATAATGACCTATATCCTTTACATGACATGCTCCAAGAAACTTCATTCGAAGTCAAATCCACAAGAAGCCTTTGATGAAGCCGGAAGTAAGTACTATTTAGGGCTCCAAAAATAAGAGAGACTTCAACATATCCAAACTTGAAGCACAGTAACAAAGTTGCCAGTGTGTGGAGAATCAGTGACATGTTTGGCCATAATTATTCTCTGTGTCTTCAAATGGAATGAAAACCCATCACTAATTTTGAATGTTGTTGAGCAAGGATGGACCCTTTTATGAGGAGTCAAGACTACTATCACTCAACCAAAACAACTTGTCGTAAATACTACCCTCTATTTTGATAACACCTCCACTAATGCTTTACTCAACACTTCTTGCATCCAAAGCGGCAGTGTCGTTCAAGGGGTATCAAATGTATTCATGTTTAATGCAAATAAAATTCGCCACAAAAGGCTATCGCTCATAATATAAAATCTACAAATGTATGGAGGTCTTCATGTATACATGTTTAGTTCGGATCTCGTGATATAAGATTTGCTGATGTATATGTACAAATTTGTAGCAAATTTGAAATGTACACACAAAACCTTTCAATGTAATGTTTCATCTATATTCTTACACTTCCACTATCAATCACACCCCTTATCAACATGTTATCGAGAGTACAAAAAAAAAAAATTCAACAAAAAACCAACCAAATAACTGATGCAACCACCGTCTCAAACATGTTGCAACACCAACACAATTTCTCCCAAATAATTACAAACTGCATCAACTGCAAAAACAATTAACTATCCAAAGCGATATCAAATGTATTCATGTTTAGTGCCAAAAAAAATTGGCCACAAAAGGCTACCACTCATGATATAAAATCAGCTATTGGCCTCCCCCAAGTCTCCAACTGTATTCAAATTAAATATGGTTGGATCAGTAAAGTTTAAAACAACAAAACGCCACCAAGGGAGGAGTGATACATTATTCTCAAATGGATATAAAAGATTAGTTTGTAACAAATTTTAACTTTTAGAGATACAACCACTAAGTATGCCTATTGTGATTCATGGTGTGCTTTGAAATATTCCATAGGGAAAATTACAAATTGAAGTGGATTCCAAACTTATCATGCATCAACTTGGCCAACAAAGCTAATAACGGATGGCTGTAAATCTCAATAGCATCTAGCCAAAAGATTTGGCGTTCTATATTGCTTTCTACACATGTGCCAAATTGCTAGTTAAATAGTGTCGAAAACAGACTTGCCAATAAGGACTCAAAACTTGAGAGAATGTAGGCATTATATCATGGGCAAAGTAAAGGGGAACCCCAAGAATGATGAGGTACATCTTACAGCGAGTTTTGTCTAACAGTCGTATGTATATCCAGATTGTGAATTTCTAACTTGTTGATTTGGGCCAACACTAGAGACAGTTTTCAGTTAAACATGTGCAGTTCACTAACCACAACTTGGTAACTGATTATGTCCTTGTACAGTTCACTAACTATGCCTCTACTTAAACAGAATGAGGTAAAAATCACGCAACAATGTACGTATGGCCAACAAAGCTTAAAGCAGAGGGCCATCATTCATTCATCAAATCTCTAGCCAAAAGATAGTATGAGTTCATCTTTATTGTATGCATGAACATTTGTGCCAAATTGGAAAATAGTGTCGAATAACAGACTTGCCAATTAATATTAACTTCATCTAGAGAACTAGTAATTGTATCAAGGGCAGTAATAAGGACCTCCAAAAATGATGAGAATATCTTATAGTTAATTTTCTCGACATGATATGTTGGCATCCTAGGCAGTTGTCTAATTTGCCTAAGGCTTAATCCCCAGTTGGGCCAACACTAGTTAGAATTTCTCTCTCGAGTTCACGATGTACAGATTGACTAACTGCGCCTCAGTACCTAAATTGAACCTGTAGCGTGTCCTTCCACATGTACACTTCACTAACTGTGTCATCACAATTTTGAAATTTTCGTGAATGAGGTGCACTTACACATGTGGACAGTTTCATATCAACTATGTCTCACTTAAAGCATGGATGAAGTAGTTCCATCGGAAACATGTACAGTCTCATTTACATGATAAGTTATACTCAATTGACGTGTCTATGCGGAGATAAAAAGTCTCTCACGGGCAACCGTTTGCATCCATCTAACCTGCATCATTGTAATGTCTATTTATTCTACACCTTGAAATGAAGAGTGTACATCAATAGTTTTGGCAGCTTTCACTTGTTTTCTAATGTTGAACTACCATGTATGAAACGTTTCTGTCTAATTGGTTGAATAAATATCACTTTCTGCAGTTTACGAAGGTTATGATGGAACTGGTATTAGAACCTGTGACCCTCAGAATAATATTGGAGACTCTGCCTGGGTACCACTCTAGTTGAAATGGAATTCTTTCCTCCCTATATTCTCCTCAAACTATCCAAGTTTCAAGGAGCGTGCCAGGATCAACTCCCTGCTTTTTCAGCCATTAATAATCACACCGGAGGCAGATCTAGTGTGTGCGAGTTCATTCTTCCCTTGATTGCAGAGGAATCAGATTCCACCTCTGTATATCCATTTTTATACAACTATCTGAAAGATATGACAGCATCAAAGTTGTCTATCTGGCCCAAAATTTCACTGCTTGGAACATATCTTGGCTGGATATCATATTATCTTTAGAACAGAAATTACTCCTCCCTTTTTATTGTAAGGGATCTTTTGCTACAGTCTCATAGATTCCTGGTGGCCTTTTTGGGAGCCAAAGTATTAAATTCACCGATGGGTACCCACAGCCGAAATTTTGCAAGGAGGTAGAATTTACTTTCATCTAGATTGTTTTTTCCTTCTTTTAAAAGGTCACAACATCCTATCAACTATTCAGTATTTCAAGCTTCTTGTTTCATTGTAATTGTTCAAAAAAAAAGAAAAAAGATGTCTGTGGTGTTTCTCATGTTTTGATCTGTGCAGCGAATAGAATGAGAGTCAGAGAGCATTTATTTTTAAAATTGGCGATCTAGAAAGTCCCTCAATAGTGGACCAAAATCTTGATTTGATTCAGCATACTCACGCTAAGACCTACATTTTGACCAGCAGCAATCAGCATCTATTTTTCAACTCGTACAATATATGCTAGGACAGTAGATTATCAGGCATGTTCCAGCAAATGATGGAGCAACAGACATCAGCAGAACCTCCCTGGCTCTATATGATATGTCCCCTTCAGTTGCCCAATGAGACTTTCAAGTTGGACACAAAGCTATCCATTCCCCCTTAGCCCTATAGCTATAATCGACTGGGGATATATCTGGATCTAGTGCTGTATATACTCCTGTACCATACGCAGTACCATTTCTCACACTAACACCTTGACCCCCAATCTTGAATCCTTCTTGCACAATCTTTTCAATAGCACTTTTATCTGTGCCATGGAATACAAACATTTCCTGCACTTTGCCGTTCTTTTTCTGAAACTCTTGCCTTGCACTGTCATAATGCCCTTGCAGAATTTTATTCATGATGAGCTCCACCTTCACAACCTGAATGCAATCCAAGTCATAAAATCAACTCAAACGGAGAAAGTGATAAAAAGCCCAAAGGACAGGTGAATGCAATAAATGGTTACCATAGAAAAAGGAAATGCTTATGAATCATCTACATGCTAGTTTTGGAAATCCTTCGAAAAATAATTCCATTTCAGTTGTTTCAACTTTTCCAGAAGCATCATGCTCAACCATTTATGATAAAACTTACCTTTTGGCTATGTCTGCTAGACATTCTATAGAATTGAGACTCTGCTTGTCGGAAATGGTACTCTCCAGGATTGTCGCCACTAAAAGTTAAGGATGGTTCATATGAAATCCGAGTTATGTTATTCTGAAAATTATATGCTTGCAGAGCTTGTGGATCGTGCTGATTTTTATAGTGCACAATATATCGAGGGATTGCCTGATGAGGATTATATATTACATATTCATCGTATTGTGTGCCCCCTCTCTCCCCGCTACCTCTTTTTGAAAACAGCGAATCGTACCCTTTCCTTCTGATTTGATCTCTGTCCATCTCTGGATGATCTTCTTGTACTCTGAAAAAATTGCATTACATGCATCGATCACACTCTCTTGTGAGTCATTCTATTGCAATAAAACTGAGATTTCCACAAGAAAAATACATACTTGCTACATAAAATAATAACTGTGTTTTGTTTTTGGTAAAATATGCGATTAATGACACTAAACTTACGTCCATGTTCGGCCAAGAATAACTTCACACAATAAGAGCTTGTTACTACCCTTTGTATATATTTTTTGGGCACTTTTGGATGAGTCCGTAGCAAAATAGCATCCCTGCAAACACATGATTACAACTCTGGAAGCTTATTAACAACAAAAACAAACTACTATCATTTCAATTAAAAGAAAATTCAAAAATTTCCCCAAGGTTTTGAATATTATGTATACTTACTTGTCCAAACATATTCCTCGCACCTTTTTTTGGCAACCGAAATCCATCATGTATGATACCTTCAATACCAGCATCATCGGTACCATGAAATAGTTGGTGTGATGATGATATTGGTTGGAATAGATCCCTTTGAGCTCTTAAGAAATTAATCTGTAGTTTTGGGTTGAAAACTTTTTGAATCTTTGTTACAACCAGCAAAACGTCATGCCCTGGTTGAATGAACTTTTCCGTGCGGTCCATGACCTGCATGTTCAATGCCAAAATATAACCAGGAAGATCCAAAAAGTTTGGGTAAGTGTTTTTTCTTTGTACTTGGAACCTCATATGGATTGTTTAAAATGGATGTTCATTTGACACAAGTTAGTGGTTGACTCTGTATTTGCTAAATCAGGCTAATTTGGTCGTGGGTTAGATAAAATTTAGCAAGTCGTCAAATAGTGATGCATGACAGAATAATACAAACAAGAGGATAAGCATACAGGAGAGGATAAATGTCTGTCTGTAGATGATGATAATAAGCATGAAACAAAGGAAAAGAATAAAATTTGCACACACTGTCCAATAGTAAAAACTAACAATAATTTACTGGTTTACTCCAGTGGAACATCAAGGTTGGGTTGGTGGGGAATCTGATATTAGATTGTATGCGTAAAGCAATGATTTCTTTTGAAATAAGATCTAAGCATTTTTTCTGATTTTCTGCATTGGAGCAAATTGGTTGGGGGAGTCCAAATCTATCCTTGGCACGTTTGACTTCCATCAGCTTAAAAACTGTGTTGAGACATGTCTGGAACTCTGATTCAAAAATCGCAATTTATCGGCGATAAATCGTGTTCCTTCAGCAAAATGATTAAACTTCTGAAAAATCGCGATTTTTGTAATCCGATAAATCGCGATCAAATACCCTGCAAAATCGTTGAAAATCGTGGCTAAAATCGGCGAAAATCATGGGGAAAAACGCGGCCTAGGGTATAACACGAAAATAGACCAAATCGATTTGTTTTTTATCTTGTTTTCTCTTTCCACGAACTCGTTTTTTATGCTGCGACTTTCATTTGGCCATAGCATGTACAGTCGACGTCTGTAGGAGGGCATTCGACGTGGGAGGGCACGCAAATTCAGCTCGCGGCAGGTTTGTGGCAGGATTTCCAACAGTTCGTGGCCATTTTCCAGCAGTTCGTGGCGATTCCGTGCCCTAGCAGTAGCAGGTATTAATCTTGATTCTTAAATAGTAAATACAGTAATAGTAATACTAAAAATACAGTAATATTAAATTATTACAGTAAAAATAAAAATATTGTATATTATGTATTAATATTAATACTGTATAATAGTATATTAATACCGTATATTAATGTATATTAATATTAATACTGTATAATATATATTATAAATAGTAAATATTGTAAGCGTAAATACTGTAAGTGTATGCATATTACAGTGTATATTGTATACTTAATTTAATATCTTAAATATTAACGTATTATAGAATTAACTATCAAGTATAAATACTTATATTCATGTATATTAAATTATTAATAATAGTATATTCAAGAATCAATATTGTATAACGATTTTAAAAATATTATTTATGAAATTATCATGATTCATAATTTACTAACGTCTTTATTTTCAATATAGTTTTTTTGTAATTTTTTCTTCATACAATAGCAATTTTATTCTTAATTTCGTCACGGTCATACAATTTAATTTCTCCGAGGCTTGTAAATCTAAGACAATTCAATATAGTTTACTACAGAGGAGATAGCAGCTTTGGAGAGGGAGACTGAAGAAGCAATACTATCAGGGACATTAGAAGTTGGTGATGATCCAGATGATATGTTTGCAGATGACAATGTTGGTGTTGCAGAGGAGGAATATTTACCTTCCACTTCCACGAGGCAGCCAATAGTGAAACAAACTTATTTTAGGCGTGCATAATGGAATAGAATATTATTGATATTTGATAGTGATACTTCAAAAGTCACATGTGACATGACTCTATGAGTATTTTTGTTTGCAAACTTTGTACTCTCTTTTTTGGTCAAAACTTAATCGAAAATATGCATATGGGCCTATGGCATTCTATAGAGTCATTTCTCACATCATTTAACATTGTTTTTACATTTAATTTAAGTATATTTTATGAATTTAAATGTTTTTAAAAGTAGCGATAAAGTTGCCAATTAATGCCGATTTTTTGCCGATTCCTGATTTTCGATTCAAAATTTGGCCGGCCGATTAATCCCGATTTACGATTTTTTGAACTATGCTCTGGAATGATCTAACTATATTTAATAGTTGCTCATTCACATATATTAAAGAAGAAATGACGGATTCTTACAATATCAACAACAAAACATAGCAGATGCAATAGCATGCGCAGCAGCAGATTAGCACAATAAAAAACAGCAGAACGTGGCAGAGATGACAAAGCAGATTAGCAGAGATGACAAATAAGATGTTCATATACCAATGAAATAGATAAAATACGTAGACCTTAGATCTGAAATAGATAATAGCAGGTGAAAAGTGCCGAGCTATAGAATGAAAGCATGGCCCCTTCGAGGAAGCAATCTCCCAAATACCTTGTCAAGAACAGTATACATGACTTAATGCTAACAAGCGACTATTAAGCCCACATATAGCTAATATTAGGTTGGGGCAACCCCAAGGTCCTAATGAAGTCAACTACTTAGAGCTTATAAATCTAGAAATTAAAATATGACTTAGTCAAGGTTGTATGCACCACAGGTTGGATTCTCCATAACCCAATAACATGCTCTCCCCCTTTATAAAAATGTTGGCCGTGACTCTTGCCAAGTGTGAGTGCTCCAACGGAAAATGTCTGTCCTTCCAACTAAAGTCTTCCCCTAGTGAATTCTTCCATTTGCTACTCCTAGACTCCCTTTGACTGCGAGATCACTTTCTCTCTCTCTTCCAACCGTGGAAAGGTCTGCACTGTAATATTATCACCAACAACTTTATATAAACAAGAAACATGAAAGATTGGATGTACACTTGAAGAGGGAAGTAACTCCAACTCGTAAGCCAAACTACCAATACTCAAAAGGACCTTATAGGACACACAGAATTATGGTGCCAACTTATTTCCTTTTTGGCTTGAGAGATAACTTCTTGTAAGGTTGTAGCCACAAGAAGATCCAATCTGCTACTTCAAAGGTCTCTCAATCTATGCTAGTCAACTTCTTGTCTCATTCGGTTCTATGCCATGGCCAAATTGTCACTCAGGATACTCAGGATGTCTGTTCCACTGATTCCACCTTGGAATTTACTTGAAGATAGGATGTGACTGACAGTGGTGAATTCCCGTAGAGAGCTTCAAAGGTAGTTATCTCGGTTGAATTGGCGAAAGGTAATATTATAACATCATTCTGCCAAAGGTAACCAACCATCTGGAGCATTGAGCATGCTGGTCCAATGTAAAGCAACAAAGATAATTCTTATAAGCATTTATTAACCACTTTTGTTTTCCCATCTAATCAAGGAAGATGGGAGTAATCGTGTGGGAGTTGAGCTCCCCACAACACAAAGAGCCGAGTCCAAACATTAAAAGTGGATCTGGTGTCCATGTCACTGACAATTATTTTTGGATTCCCATGAAGCTTCTGCACATTCTCCACAAATGCTTCTTGAAAGTGCATCAACCACCATACTCTCTTTCCCTTTCTTGTAGACAATCTCTGTTTCATAACCCATCATTTTGAATAACCATTTTTCTTGTTCCTCCAAAGAGAGTTGCTACTCTAAAATGCACTTAAGGTTGTCATGACCAGTTTTTACCATGAAATGATTACCCGTCAAGTAATGTTGCCAATTTTCAATTGCATACAATATGGTTGTCATTTCCTTGTATTCTTTCCCTTGTCTTCTTGCTTGCAACAAGATTACACCAACCCAACACAAAGGATTTACCGAAATATGGGGTGGCTAGAACAGCGGTAGTGCACATAACCTCCTCCAATTTTTTGTATGAATGTGAAGTTTCCTCCGACTATTTGGATGCATCCTTCTGAATTAATTCTTCCATAGTTCATGACAAATTTACAGTGATACATCATGATACCTAAGAACCCTCTGAAAATCTTCAACAGTTTGGGAAGATGCCATTTCACCATAGCCTTAATTTGATGGGATCTAACTTAGCCCCTTCACAAGAGACAATATGCCCCAAATATTCCACTTAACTCCAAAAGCACACTTTGACGGTTTTGCAATAGGTGATCTTCCAAGATCTGCAAAAGCTTTTCCACAAGGCTCAAATGATCCTCCTAAGTTTTGCTGTTAATCAAAATATCATCAAAGAAGACCAAGACAATTTTTTCTAAGGAATGGCCTAAACACAAAATTCATCAAACATTGGAATGTGGCATTAGTTAGATCAAAAGGAAAAACCAAGAACTCATAGCGGCCTTCATGTGTGCAAAAAGTTGTTTTAGTTGCATCCTCACCCTTAATTTTGATTTAATGCCACCCCGATCAAATATGTAATTTTGTGGAAAACATAGCTCCATGCAGGACAACAACCAACAAACCATCAAAAGCATGAATAGGAAATTTATCTTTGATAGTGCTTTTGTTGAGCTCCCAACAATTTGGACACATCCACCAACCGTTTTCCTTTTTGTGAACCCCGGTCCCCAAGTATTGGTGAAGAGCAAGTGCTTTGATTCAATCTGATGATACCTGCCTCCAACATGTAAGCGCTTTGATTCAATCTCATGATGCGAGCATCCAACATTTACTGCGACACTTTCTCAATCTCACTCTTTTACATGACCCAAAATAAGGCATCTGAGTTCCCAGAATGAGGTTTACAACGTGATCATGATCTCTCAATGAATGAAGAGCCTTAGGCATATCTTGAAACAATGTGGCATACTTATCGATGACGGCTTTTAACTCTAGAGGCTGAACTTCAAGAGGAGCTTGCGCTTCTATGGCACAACAGTGAGTGATGCCTCTATGTGCTCCTTTCTGCAACAACTTTTCCATGTACTGGGAGCTATTTACTTAGGAAGGTCCCTTTTGAATATCCTTAAGCTCATTATCATTATCTTCACTGTGAATTTGATAAACAGATCTTAGAAATTCATTGCCATTATTCCGAGAGACTCCAGCTATTGAAATTCCAGAGCCACAATGTATCTTTCCACGGGAATAGCCAACATATTTTTTAGCCAGTTGATGATTCCCCATAGTTAGCTCAATATATTGATACTTCCTTCACATTTGAGCAGACACCTACAATCATGTCCTAAAATTTTGGAGCTGGATATTTGATTAGATTGAGTTGACCTACCAACCGCGAACTGATAAAATTATGTGTGCGACCCGAATCAATGGGGATTACCACTTTCTTATTCTTCATATATCTCACTACCTTGGGGGGTTAGAGAGGTGGAAAAATCTCCTAAAGCAAGGGAAGAGATGACTTCATTGGAATCTGAAACTGTATCAATACAGAATAATTTCTTTTCACGCATTTGTGTCCCTTGTTCCATTGGCAATCATAGTTAAAACACAACCCTTTTGCTTTTCAATCATCGATTTGTTGGGTAGTAAGTCTTGTTTGCTTCAACTGTTGTATAGAAGAATTGTTTTGCTCTAGAAGGACTTGTGAATGATAATGGTGATCATGCCATCCTTGCTGTTGGATGTAGGCTTGATGATCCTTGAACGCTCCTAAGTTGGGCCTCTACAAGGCCACATATATAATTACACCTCAAAAGCCAATATAATAGACTTGTTGACATTCACAGAGTCTGGCTTCATGTTCAATAGTTTCCTTTATCCCTCAATGAACAGATCTAGCAAATTAGCCTTGGAAATGTCATTCATCTATAAACTTAGCCTCCTACAACATAATCATTAAGTGATCTTATTTGCATGAACTTTGCTAGTTTGCTGAAACATGTGGCCTTATGAGTTACCCCAAAATGGGAAATTATGACGTCCACAAATCTACCCCAAACCAAAAGGCCTTCTGAATTGTGTACTTTCATCCAAGTGTACGAAACATATTGTTCACTCTCCTTGATAAAGAAGTCAAATGTATCTGATTGAAATGGATTTTGATGGATTTCAAACAGTTGCTTCACTAGATTAACCTTAATAAGAAAATCCTTGCAATGAAACGTGTGTGTCTAATGCAGGAGCATCCAGATTCACAAGCTATCATGTATCAACCAAAAATAGTCGACTCCGGTGGAGTCAGTTTTGTGTAGTTTAGTTTGGTATTGGTGAAGCATTTGTGTTATTATCAGGGCCACGGAGTACTAGCTAAAGATGTGGAACACTACTAAAGCCACGAGGGTATAAGAAAGCTGCGGAAGCCTAAGGGAAGTTGTGAAGTACTGTTTGAAGCTGCAGAATATTACAAGTTTGGATTTGAAGCCGTGAAGTACTATTTGAAGCTGCACAGTGCTACAAAGTTGTTTGGAAGCCGCAAGGCGCTGAAGAACGTTGTTTAAAGCCGCAAATGTTTTAGAAAGACCAACTAAGTTTTGTAATGAGTCCTTCGGGCCTTAACTTCATATTGTTCCTTAATTTTAGGAATTTGTTTAAGTTCTCGCATTGGGTGGCTTTAATGCCTATATAAACAAAGCTCAATTGCCTTCGGAAGGTAGCTCAGTAGAATAACTCAAAATTAACTTTGCGAAGTAAAGCAGAGTGCAGATGCAAGCTTAAGGCTCATAGCAGAGGAGGATAATCTAACATGACATGAATAGAGAATGATTAAATGACTATATCATTGGCGATTGGTCTCTATGCAGTATTCCTCTAAGTATATGAATAAAGCTTGTTGATGCATGTTTTTTGTTGTTGAATTCAAATGTGTTATTCCATATATTTTGTATGTTTTCTGCGCATGGTTCTGAGGGTTGCATGGTCTAAGGTGGCTCTTAATTGAGCACCCTACGACGTCTGTGCCATTTGGTATCAAAGCAAGATTTTATTTCCTTACAAATGGCGGCAAAGTGGATACTAGTGGTTTTCCACATTTGTGATAGTGGGTAGAAAATCATTGTGGACATCTTCTAAAAGATTGGTGTTGGGTAGATGGTGCGAGGAGTACACGACAAGTATTAGTGGTTTTCCACTTTTGTGAAGATGGTAGAAAATTGTTGCCAACATCTTCCAACAAGTTATTGCTGGGTAGAACGTGTGAAGAAGTGAGGAAGTCACATTCGTTTGAGGAAGCACAATGGCTCACAGATAGAATGTTGTTGGAGCTCGCAAAAATCAAGCAATCAGAGTTGAGAATTTGGCCAAATTAATGCAAACTATGCAAAGCCCGTTTAGAGGCCATGGAAGTTGCACAATGTAGAGTTGTTGTGGAAGATATGAGTGATAATGAAGTGGAGCCCCCACGACGAGGAGCTTAGGGTTTGAATGGGAATGAAGAAGAAGTGCTAGAAGATCCAGAAGATATGATTTTATGTGCAATTGGTAGAATGGGGAGTAAGCCTATAGATTGGATACCCTAAATTATTTTGCTAGTTTGGAACAAGTAAAGCTCATTGATTAGATAACAGAGCTCGAAAAGTATTTTGAGTATAAAAACATGGAAGATCCCTACGAAATTCAAATTCGCCTGCACAAAGTTGAAGGGTCATGCATCCCTATGGTGGGAGCATATTGTAATGCCCCTTTACGGGATCTAATTGAAACAAAAGGGAAATTGCACAAACCCCAATAGATAGTAAACTGAAAATTATGACAACCAACTGAAATTACCAACACCAAGGTACAACAGTTTGATTTTTATAACAGCAGCAAGAAAAATGCAAAATCTCTTCAAAAATGCATCTTTCACCCAACCAAAACATGTAGGGAAACTTAGAAATATTCTAGAATAAGTATAAACCAAGAAATAAGCCCTTAAAACCCCAGCTAGAATTTATTTATTTAAATATAATAACAACGGAAACCCTTACAAAGATGGCTGGAAATGAAGGATTCCAAGCCCAAAATTGAAGTCCAAATGTAGACTCCAGCTACTGAAAATATAAGAAACACAATGATGGCTGAGTTTGATGTTGTCGTGCCCAAGAAGACCCCCGATGCCACCTTAGGGCAGGTCGCCACCTTGGGAGAGGGCTGGAAATGCCTTCAAATCCAAAAATAATTCCTTATGAGACCACCTTGTTGTAAGCTTGAGTGGTTTCATCCTCAAACCGGCTCACTATCGAGAGGTTTCATTCTCAATAGGCTGTCCAGGAGGGTTTTCGTCCTCAATGGATGAGAGAGAAAGCAAACAAACTCCCAACTCCAAGAGAAATAATTCCAAAAGTATGCATAACCTTTTCTAAGCAAAGCAACCCCTTCTTATAGCATGATGTGGCACCAAAACCAATTAGATTCTTCTTAAGAAGACTGACCTCATTGGGGGAATTAATAGTTTCTTTTTCTTTCTATTCTTCCATTGGCTTTTCATCTTTCCCAACCAACCTGACTATACATAGAAAACTACTAAAAAAAGTGCAACGCTCACGAAAACTACTGAAAAACATGACAATTACTCCCCTTGTTTATTTCCTTCTTGCCCATGAGAAGTGGAATGGGCTCAAAGTCTTCCAAAAGGACTAGTGTTCAAAAGGGGAAATTACACATATCCACACAAACAAAGTGCCAAGCGGAAAACAAAAGATCAAGACATGGCATAGGTTGTTAGGTAAAACCTGGTAGTAGGCTAATTTAGAATTGTATTTACCATTTAATTGTTTTACCATAGGTAATTATTTGTTAATGTGCTAGAGTAGTTACTGTGGGTAAATAGGTTGTTTATTTGTTATTTGCATTGTTATATGGTTATAATCTCTTATTCAAAAATCGCGATTTATCGGCGATAAATCGTGTTCCTTCAGCAAAACGATTAAACTTCTGAAAAATCGCGATTTTTGTAATCCGATAAATTGCGATCAAATACCCTGCAAAATCGTTGAAAATCGTGGCTAAAATCGGCAAAAATCATGGGGAAAAACGCGGCCTAGGGTATAACACGAAAATAGACCAAATCGATTTGTTTTTTATCTTGTTTTCTCTTTCCACGAACTCATTTTTTATGCTGCGACTTTCATTTGGCCATAGCGTGTATAATCGACGTCTGTAGGAGGGCATTCGACATGGGAGGGCACGCAAATTCAGCTCGCGGCAGGTTTGTGGCAGGATTTCCAACAGTTCGTGGCCATTTTCCAACATTTCGTGCCCATTTTCCAGCAGTTCGTGGCGATTCCGTGCCCTTTTCGTGCTCATTTCCAGTTCGTGGCATCGTGCCCTAGCAGTAGCAGGTATTAATCTTGATTCTTAAATACTAAATACAGTAATAGTAATACTAAAAATACAGTAATATTAAATTATTACAGTAAAAATAAAAATATTGTAGAAAATTAATATTAATACTGTAGCTAAGTTGGGTACTTGTATATTAATGTATATTAATATTAATACTGTATAATATATATTATAAATAGTAAATACTGTAAGTGTATACATATTACAGTGTATAGTGTATACTGTATATTAATATTAATAAATACTATAAGTATTAATATTAATATTACGTATTATACTGTTAACTATCAAGTATAAATACTATATATTCTGTATACTAAATTATTAATAATAGTATATTCAAGAATCAATATTGTATAACGATTTTAAAAATATTATCTATGAAATTATCATGATTCATAATTTACTAATGTTTTCATTTTCAATATAGTTTTTTCGTAATTTTTTCTTCATACAATAGCAATTTTATTCTTAATTTCGTCACGGTCATACAATTTAATTTCTCTAAGGCTTGTAAATCTAAGACAATTCAATATAGTTTACTACAAAGGAGATAGCAGCTTTGGAGAGGGAGACTGAAGAAGCAATACTATCAGGGACATTAGAAGTTGGTGATGATCCAGATGATATGTTTGCAGATGACAATGTTGGTGTTGCAGAGGAGGAATATTTACCTTCCACTTCCACGAGGCAGCCAACAGTGCAATAGACTTATTTTAGGCGTGCATAATGAAATAGAATATTATTGATATTTGATAGTGATACTTCAAAAGTCACATGTGACATAACTCTATGAGCATTTTTGTTTGCAAACTTTGTACTCTCTTTTTTGGTCAAAACTTAATCAAAAATATGCATATGGGCCTATGGCATTCTATAGAGTCACTTCTCGCATCATTTAACATTGTTTTTACATGGTTGTTTTTAAAAGTAAGAGGTGTTGGGGGTTTAAAAGTTGCCGATTAATGCCGATTCCTAATTTTCAATTCAAAATTTGGCCTGCCGATTAATCCCAATTTACAGTTTTTTGAACTACGGTTATAATCATTATTATTGTCATTTTATTCATCCACGTACAATGTTGTTGTGCCTATACAACAAATTTGTTATTTGCAACTGTTGTCCAATACCTATAAGTATTGCAGCATTTCATAGCCCTATAAGTTGATTATTTCTAGATCAATAATACTATCAGGCATCCTCCCTATTTGCTCACAACATTTGGTATCAAAGCAGGTTAGGAGCCTGTACATTCGAGCAAATAGTTGTAGAACAACAGAAGTGAGTGAGAGGTACTTGAGAAGAAATCTGCATTTCTGGGAAGCCTATACAACCTCCTACAGCTTCCCAAACCTCACTGCTGTCCGCACACTTTGCATACAAATTTCTATTAGAAACTATTGCAATTTTTTTTGCATTGGTGCCTACTACACCAGGAAAATTGTTTGCATTCTAGAAAAATCAAGAAAAAATACACAAGGTTTTTTAAATCCCTGAAGCCCCTGTGGGCCCCACAGAGTTGGAAAAATTCTGTGAAGATTAAAAAAATATGCTCTTCAATAATAGAGCTGAGAAAGATTCAGCCTGGGAGATTCGAGGCAACCACCTCTACAAGCAAGCTAGGACAAACCCACTGAGTTGGGTCATCAAGCTATGAACCGAGTTGAAAAGTGAGCTCGTTGTGTTGAAGCGAGATTTGCATCAAGTTGGGGTTGAGCACTTGGCGTGTTGTCTATCCCCCATCGAGTTACATCCACTACATTCCAACTGAGTCGGGCTGTGTAAAATTAGGCGAGTTTTTGAATCGAGCAAACAAAGTGTGCAAGTGTCGAGCAAGCTGCCTATTAACCCGGTAGAGCCAGATTATACCGATCGAGCCCAAAGGGAGGCAGATCAAGTTTGTATTTGGTTTGGCGAGCTGGGAGTCTAGTGTTGGAGACCCCCCTTCCCGAGCCTTCCACACTGTCGTGTCCCGTGAAGCTGCAAATCGCATTAGCCCTGCCAAGTCCTTGCACGTTGCATTGCTAAAGTCAATAGTGGAGCAAACATTTCATAACGTTGAGCCACTGTGTATTGAGCGAGCTGAGTTAACTGTGGCGGGATCCTCCACTCGTCCAAGCATTGGATCGACTCTCTACGACCTTGCAGAGCTATCCAAAAACTCACAACAGTGGATAACAATAACAAACCTTTGCAAAGCGAATTCAAAAGCCAAAGTAGACCCGTTTTGCAGGAAAACCCTAAATCACAGTCGTCTTGCAGTCTGCCACGTGGACCACCCAGGAAGGTGCCACATTTCATTTTGAAGGTTGGTCATTTTTTACATTGTATAATTATAATTTGCTTCATTTCACAAACCATGCGCTTGGAGCGCTTTGTTGGCTACTGGGAAGTTGCTAAGTCATGGGAGAGGGTGGGTCAGGAGGTCGCCCCCCGCCCCCCCCCCCCAACCCCCCCCCCCCCCCCCCCCCACCCCAAAACCACTTTTTTACTTTAAAATTTGGAGGCATTTTTTAGTGCTACCGCCAAAGATAGAGGCAAAAAACAATCACTAAACCCTTTAGTTGCAGCTAAACCTCCCCCTAAATTTAGTGACAAAAACACTATTTTTGGGCAATTTTTTTTTCTCCCACATAGCTTAGAAATTTATTCTGAGCAACTTTTGTAAGAGGGTTGCCCGAAAGAGTCTATTTCAGCACTTTTTTGCGGTTTTTCAACAATTGAGCCATTTTGAGCTCAGAAGGCCATCAGGGCCCCGAAAAACAAATTGTTTTTGCCTGCCATTCAATTTTTCCGCACAAGTGGCTATAATATTATATTTTTAGTGTATTATTGCATTGTTTTGTGCTAACGTGCCCTCTAGTTGGGAATAGTCTAACCACCCACAATGGCAAACAATGCTCTGAAAATCTTCTAGTTTGACTTGCCCCTGCTCCGTGGTGATAATTACGCCGCGTGGAAGACCAAAATTCGAACTCAACTTGAGTTTGAAGAAATTTGGCCGGTTATAAATGGTTCATCAACCAAATCAACAAATGATGCAACCCAACAACAACAATTTGACAAGGCCAATCAGAAGGCCAAGTTGATAATCTTTTTCGCAGTGTCCGATGACATGCAACCCCACATTCAAGATGCCAAAACAGCCAAAAAAGTGTGGGACAAGTTGAGCACATTGTATGAGGCCTGAAACAAGAACACCATATTGAATTTGCAAAGTCAGTTGCTTACACTGAAATTCAAGTCAAATGAGAAAGTGGAGGCTTTCTTGTGGAGAGTTGCAACATTGAGGGTTTCACTTCTAGCCCTAGGAAAGCAGGTTTCTGATACATCTCTCGTGCCCATTATTCTGAGAGAACTTCCTCCCTCTTACCATATTTGTGACAATACTTTGCTTGTCAGATCAGACCATCAGTTTTGAGAAGCTAGTGAATTTGCTACAACAAGAAGAGCCACTATACAACAAAGATGAAGAAGAAGAGCATGTACTATCTTCCCATCAAAAAGGGAAGGTAAAAGCACAATCTTTCCAAAAGTCTCAAAATTAACATCAGCAAAGGGATAAGCAAAAAGAGAAATGTCCTATTTGCAAATGAGGACATGAGTTGAAAGATTGTTGGTACAACACATACAAGAAAGGTTCATCGAGCAATTTTGGACCTCAAAATCAACAAAATCACAACAAGGACAATCACACTACAAGCAAGGGAAGAAGAAGGGAAATTGGCGAAAGAAACCCCATCAGTAAGGAAATGTAGTTGAGCAAGAAGACCATTCGGATGACAAGGAATTCTTGTACACTACCCATTCTAGTGAAGCAACCACATCGTTTAGTGCTATCTGGTGCGTTGATTCGGGAACCACTCGACACATGACCGGACGCAGAGACTGGTTCACCACTTTACGAGACACCCTCCAAAAACCATGTTTCATTGGGGGATGACTCTTCCTACACATTCCAAGGTATTGGAAACATCACTCTTCCTCTTGGTTCACAATATTATAGGTTATCATATGTCTTGTATGTCCCTGGTTTGACAAAGAACTTGCTATCAGTCAGTCAACTTCTAGAGCATAATTTGAAGATTGATTTTGATAGTCACTCTGGTAAGAAAATGTATTTGATTCAAGATAAATCCAGAGGCTAGAAAATTGTTGCAAAAGCCTCAAATGTGGGACGTAGGTTCTAGCTTGATTTTGTCCATAGGGATGACCAAGCACTAGTGGCTAAGAATACTTCTTCTGCACATATGTGGCATCAGAGACTTGGTCACATCAGTTTTGGATATCTCGATACACTTTGTCAGTACAAAATGGTGAGAGGTTTGTCATCTCTCAAGAAGGATTCACACAAGTGTCCTAGTTGCCTCGCAGGAAAAAAACCAAAAAGCTTCATTCCAGAAGAGTACTTATCAAGCTCCAAGGAAGCTTGATTTGGTTTATACCAATTGTAAAGTCTCTTTTTAAGGACTTACACAAAATATCAAAATTCTGATATGAAATTGTAGCAGACTGTTTTTTTATAACAACGAATAATTTCTATGGAAATATGCAAGTCAAATCAACTGAAAAGGATCTCTAAATATTATTAAATCCAACAATTTGAAACATGTTTAGACCCAAATCGATCCAATATGTACTAATTATATAAATCTAGAAAAGTAACTACAGACTGGTAAATCGCAGCACTTCAATTTAATTCGATTTGGCCTCAAAATGGTATACATTTGCGTGCAAATTATAGTCGTCACTTTCTAAGACCCAAGCGATCTGATTTAGATTAGATTTCTGAGTTTATTTACTCAAAAACAATTGAATTTCACCTCTTATGCAAATCGTACTTCTTGGAAATACACCATTAAAATCTGATTTGATAAAATAATAAGAATCATTTAATATGCAATGATTACATAATTGTTTTAAGACAAATACAGGGGTTTTCATCCCTTATATTGGTCCTCTAGAGGGAGTTGCATCCCAATAAGTTAAATCTGAGATAAATCTCTCATATTTGGAAATTTACAAACAAGTACCCATATGAAAATGAATCTCATAACCCCTATATATACTAATTAGAAGGTGTTGGCTAGATTTTCTACACAGCTAAAAACCTAGGCAATCATGAGATAAATCTCACTCATTTACCGATGAGGCTCCCGTGTAAGATTTTGTCAGTTATATTTTCTAATATCTATCTGTTGGTTTTACTTTAACTGTGTAGCTCATGCACCATAGCTAGACAATTTTGCAACAAGTAAGCAGGTGTAAGAAATGTATATATGTAGAAGAGGGAAATAATTGAATGTGAGCAGAAAAGAAAGAAGATGTGTAGCCTAACCAATAGTTGACAAAGTTGGTCACATACACATAGACGAAACAAATAGA
Source organism: Taxus chinensis (assembly GCA_019776745.2). Lineage (NCBI taxonomy): Eukaryota > Viridiplantae > Streptophyta > Pinopsida > Cupressales > Taxaceae > Taxus > Taxus chinensis. Next base: position 221,715,742 of record CM034152.1, read on the forward strand.
TCTAGAAATGTAAAATTCAAAGCAAAGGAAAGTTTTAGATCCAAATCTAAGATAACACAGTTTATGCAAAGATCTAAAAAGAAATAAGAAAAAAATGCACCATTGACTCAAAGTTCTCTGAAAATTTGCCTCCTCTCTATTCATTAGCTTTCAGAAAGATATCAAGGATTTTGGCTCAAAGTTTGGAACACAAGAATGCTAATTACAAATTTTGATCTCTTAACCCATAGGTTCTTCCTCTATTTATAGTGTATAGAGGGCAATTTATAACTATGAAACTATAACTGAACTGACACATGTGGAAGTTGTAAAGGAAACAACTGGCAATCTCCCTCCTGGAATTCCTCTTTGCATGACATGCATGATTTGTCACTGAAAATAGAACCTTCTATTTTGCATGTATGCCACCTATTTCCAAGTAATTGACTTCTTCAAGTAATAGATTTTAAACCAATCACTTAAGATTGCTCAATTACTTTGTCGGAGAAAATAAGAGAGAGAAGAAGAAAGAGGAAAATAAATTAGAAGAAAGCTGCAACACTCTCAGTCTTATTCTTCTTCCATATTCTGCATGCGGTTGACTCTTTTGCCTTTGAATCTCACCAAACTAGATCTGGAAGCAGTTGAATGTGATTTTGCTTATGGGTGTTGCCTCTGACATGTCTTCCCTCTTATCCTTGAAGCTTTTGTAGTTCTTCTCCAATGCGTGCATTAGTGCAATGTTTGCCATAAACAATTCAGACAAAACTCATCATCTTTTATTTTTAATTGCATATGAGCAACTTTAAATTCTAGAAAGCACCCTGGGTGAATGCAAATACAAGTAAATTCAATGAAGGCTTCAACTGGAAGATTGGGAGCACATGCACAAGATCCTGGAAGGAATTTTCCATGCACTGACTTCCACACGGGCTGCAAGTTAGAAAGAAGAGAATGAATTTTTGCCGGAAGCCTTTGCATTTATGAGATCTGGATCTGTCGATTAAATTAGTGATAGGTTCAGGGCCTATGTCTGTATCATTGACTTCAACAAATCTGGAAGCTATGCATGATTTTGCTGATCCTTCTCTTTCATCATACTTTATTATGCCTGGAATAATTTTTGCTTGAGCTCTTTTTCTTTCAATTCTGCTAGAATCCTTTGTAATCAGATCAATTTGTGCAGATCTAAAAATTTCTTCTGATTCGGAAGATATGTTCAATGTATCTGACATTGATCTGAGCTTCCTTTCACTAATATGAGCACCTGTGATGAATACTTGCAAATAATTCAGACAAAGATGGAGTCCATGGCATGTATACTTGATTTTTATCACCAAAATCTGCATATAAAGTCTATTGTCCTAAAATTTGAAACTTTGTTTGCGTGCAAAGCAGGCAAAAAAATTTAATTAATTCACCTGGGCACTTATACCAACAAGCAGACAATCAAAATAATAAAAATCGGGCTATTCCAACCCTATGCGCCAAAACTAGAAGCTTCCCGGCAATGAAAAACACTCTTTAATGCAAAATCCTCCTTCCCTTGGCATCAAAACCGGTCTTGGCTGTAAACTTCATTAAAAAGAATTAATTGCTTCTCCCTTATGACATCCCATGCTTATATAGCCATCTGCATGCTATTTTTAATAATTGCCCTTTCCTATTTCTTTTAATTAATAAAAAGTCATGCCTCTTCATCCAATTTGGGCGCCCAATTCTGCATGCTTCTGATTGCTTTTTAATGAATTTATTTTTAACATGCATCCTTGACTTCTGTTTAGCTCATCCACTTGCATTGACTTTCCTCCTATTTATGGCGCCAAACTTAGCTAGGAATACCATTAATAAATATCATTAAATACATGTATTAATGCCAAGGTGGGTCGCACTTTTTGGCATGGGTGATTGCTAGAAATAGGAAGTCAACTTGATGGGAATTCCACCTTGCACTGCAGCGCCAAAAATCCCCTCTTCCACTTAAGTGATTTGTCCTCCATCATGGGAATTTTCACCATGCACTGCAAATAAGAAATTCCCGCCTACCTGACACTGCCGAAATTCCCACTGGCAGCTTAAATCCTTCCTTCCAAAAAAAAATGCGACTTGCATGGAAGAAAGCTTCTTTCCAAAAGTGCGACTTGCATGAAGAAATTGCTCTTCCCAAAAAGTGCGACTTGCATGAAGAAAGCTTCTAAAGTCGCGTGAAAACTCATTAACAACAGTTTATTTCCATTTTTGGATTTTTTGTGAAGAAAACACAAGGATAGAATAAAATTTGCCATTTTTGGAAAGGGTTCGAGAAGATGTAGTAGCAAAACTTGCATGTGCCGTAACTTTCATTCCATGGCTCCGTTTTAGGTGTCATTTCCTCTAAAAGTGCATATTTTCTCAAGCTCTACGCATTGATGGCAATATTTTTCTTATTTTCATAAAATCCATTTTTGCACCGTTTTGGACCAAGCGACTTCTTGTAATCTTCTGAAAGAATCCCGAGCTCTAATCGCCTTTAGACCAATTAGTAATTAAAAATACTAGATAGCTTTTCAAAATCCTAGACTTGGGGAAAGATCTAGCAGGAAGAATGAATAGGCTACAGGAATTGCCAGAGAAAACAAACCAAAACATACACAAAAAGAAATAAAACAAAACAAAAGAAGTTGCATGCAATTGCCCGAAAATTTCTTCAATTAGTTGATCTGCAAAAATTCTTCCCCCCGGGTGAAGTGCTTTATATAACCTAAATCCTCTAATTTTAGCTCAATCTATTTTTTAAAGAACTTTATTTATTTAATAAATAAAACACTTGTAGACAAGATCTGGCGAAGGGATTGAGTGAGCTTTGGCATGTGGGTATTTGTCGAATTTGGCTTTTATGACTCTCTGGGGATATCTTAGAGCAATGCAAACAGCTGCAGGAAAAACAAACACAAAATGACCCATTACTTTAAAAAGAACGAATTTTTTTTAAAAGGGGTAGTCCCAGATTTCAAAGTGAAATCTGGGGACACCAGAAGGGTGGCGCCAAACTTCGAAAGACATGTCCTTTCCTTTGTCTTTTAATTAACCTTAGCCGACCCCTTTAGTATAATTATTTGCTTATAAAAATTATAATAAAATAGACAATAAGAGCTGCATTCTTTCTTCTTCTTTTTCTTCTTTCTTTTAACCATGAAGAAGGTCTTGTCCAGAAATCCAAATAGTCTTCAATTTTGGAGAAAAGGGACATTACACCGATCTTTGCGGTCCGATACAACCTAGTCATTCTGGATTTCAGTATTTCATGCTTTGTGTTGATGATTATTGGAGAAAAATGTGGATTTTTTTGTCTTCCTAAAAAAAGTGAATCTTTTGAGAACTTCAAGAAGTTCAAAGTGGTTGTTGAGAATAAGACTAGTCGACATCTCAGATCTCTCCGCTCAGATCAAGGATTCGTTGACAAATGTCTCCACACAAAACAACAAAATGGTATTGTTGAGAGAAGGAACCGTACCATCATGGAGATGGTGTGATATATGATCGATGATTCAATACTAGCGAAGACATTCTAGGCCGAAGCAACAAAGACTGTAATATATTTGCTAAATAGAGTGCCCACAATTGCTCTTGATGGAGTAACACCACATGAGGCATGGTCGAATCGGAAGCCATCCATTGCACACCTCAGAGTATTTCGCTGCAACGCCAGCATGCACATAACCAAACAAAAAAGAAAGAAGTTGGACATGAAATTAAAGAGACTTATCTTCATTGGCTACAATGAAGAAGCTTTTTGCTACAAATGGATGGATTCGAAGACCAGGATAGTCTACACCAACAAAGATGTTGAGTTCTTTGAGAAGAAGGAAGTTGAGGCTCCCTCTACAGACTCACCTAATGTAGATAGCACACTTGTGAAAACAGAAGCAAATGTTCCCACCAATGATGACAGTGATGATGATGATCAGACATGACCACAACCCATGGGAATAATACAACATATGCTCAAGTGGTATACAAATATGATTTGAGATACAAAGTTGGATGCTCCTCCAGACACATCCACCACTAGACCACAAACTCGCAGTAAAGCTCGAGACAAGGTAAATTTTGCTTTGATGAGTAGAGTTGTTGAATTTGTTGAGCCCTCCACTGACCAAGAAGACCTAAAATCAAAAGCTTGGAAAGATGTCATGGATGTTGAGTATCAGTCAGTGATGAAAAACAACACCTAACAGCGTGTCGATCTTCCACCAAGGAAGAAGCCCATTGGTTGCAGAAGGATATCGAAAACAAAGTACAAAGCGAATGGGACTATTGATAAGTACAAAATGTTACTGGTAGTAAAGGGGTATGCACAGGAAGGCATAGACTATGAGGAGACATTTGCTCCCACAGCTAAGATCAAAACGATCAAAATGATCTTTGTTTTAGTTGCTCAGTTTTGATGGAAAGTCCATCAGATGGATGTGAAAAAGTGCCTTTTTAAACGGAGATCTACAAGAGGAAGTCTACATGACTCAACATGAGGGTTTTATCGTACCTGGATTAGAAACAAAGATATGTAGACTCATCAAATCTTTGTATGGCCTTAAACAGGCACCCTGGGCTTGGTACATCAAGATTGATGAACATCTCGTTCAGCATGGATTTGTGAGAAATCCATATGCTCCCAATCTCTACCTCAAGAGGCAAGGAAGAGAGATTGTGATAGTTGTATATGTCAACAATCTAGTCATCACTGACAGCACAATGAAGATGATCGATGCTACAAAGAAAGATCTCAATCGATCGTTCGACATGACAAATCTCGGGCTCATGCATTATTGTTTTGGATAGGAAGTATGGCAGAAGGAGAATTATGTCTTTGTTTCTCAGTTGATATATACCAAGACAATGCTCGATAAATTCAGGATGATGGATTGCACACCGATTGCTACACCCATGGAGACAAGACTTCAGTTATGTCGTACAAATCCATCTTCTCTGGTAAATGCAACCCTCTATTGACAATTGATCGGGAGTCTCATTTACCTGACATATAATAGACCAAATATCAACTTTGTAGTTAGCTATCTACTTGACATATAATAGACCAACTATCAACCTTGTAGTTAGCTATCTTTCTCGGTTTGTGCAGAAACCTAGAGTTTGTCAATCAAAAGCAGCAAGGCAAATCTTGAGATATCTCAAGGGAACTATGGATCTTGGTCTAGAGTACAAGAAGAATGATCAATTCTTCTTGACTGGATACTCGGATACAGATCATGCAAGTTACATTGATGATAGGAAATCCACTTCTGGATTTGTATTCTTTTTGGGATCTAAACTGATATCATGGGGAAGCAAAAAACAAAACTTTGTTTCTCGCTCTTCTACAGAGGCTGAATATGGTGTTGCAAGTGGAGTTGTCTACAAAGCGATATGGCTACATCACATACTTGAGGGTCTTGGAGTACCACATGAGAAATCCACTACCTTGTATGTTGAAAATGAGGGTGTTCTCAAACTTGTTCACAATCCAGTGTTTCATGAGAGAACCAAGCATATTGAGGTACTAGTTCATTTCATTTGAGAACATATTTTGAAACACAATATACAACTTCAGTTTTGCCCAATAGCTGAACGAGCAGATATTTTTACGAAGTCACTTGCATGTGACAAATTTAAGTTGTTCAGGGAGTTCCTCTCCTCATCTCTTGAGGCAATGCAAAATTAAGGGGTGGAATGTTAGGTAAAACCTAATAGTAGGCTAATTTAGCATTATATTTACCATTTTATTGTTTTACCATATGTAATTATTTGTTACTATGGTAGACTAGTTATTGTGGATAAATATGTTGTTTATTTGTTATTTGCATTGTTATATGTTTATAACCATTAATATTGTCATTTTATTCATTGCGTACAGTGTTGTTGTGCCTGTACAATAGATGTAACTGTTGTCCAATACCTATAAGCATAGTAGGAAAACTCGCCAAATCCAAAAACTCGCCAGACCCCTAAAAAAAAAACTCGGCAAAAACTCGCCAATATTTGGCCAATACTCGGGAATACTATGCAACTTAAAAATACTCAAATTTCTTTAAAAAACATAAATTTTAAGCAACACAGCTATAAAATGTATCAAATGAGCCCATTAAATGTTGGAGAAGTGTTTTCTATTAGATTTGAATACAAATACAATACAAAATCGCATCATCATGCGAATACGACAACCGGCTGATACTAGTCCCCACACTCGGCTGCGTCTCCACGCTCCTCCTAGAAGGCTGCGAATTTGGCTCGATCATGGAACTAGATGGTGGTGCTGGTGGCTCCTCTGCTGCATGTTGGAGATCGCCTCCAAAGATGTCATCCAGTACAATATCTCCTCGGAGTCCTGCTAGTGCTTCTCCCTCCATAGCCTCCCTCTCAAAAGAAGCAATCTCGTCCACTGTGAACGCAGGGTTTTCCTCTTCTTGCCCAGTCCACTCACTGTATGGATCTATCTCATCCAAATCAATGAGCTCCTCTGATGTGGCCTCAACTTTTTTTGTGCGAAGCCGGAGATTGTATTGCACAAAAACCAAGTCGTTGAGCCTTTTTTGAGTCAACTTGTTGCGCTTCTTCGTGTGATTAGTCCGAGCACGGGAGAATACTCATCGAGTTTTGGCAAGTACTTGCCGAGTTTTGGAAAGCAATCCAATATTTTTAATTACTAATCTGTCTATAGGGGATCAAAGCTCATGATTCTTTCAGAAGATTGCAAGAAGTTGCTTGGACCAAAAAGGTGCAAAAATGGATTTTATGAAAATAAGAAAAATATTGCCATTACTGCGTAGAGCTCAAGAAAATATGCACTTTTAGAGAAAACGGCACCTGAAACGGAGCCACAGAATGAAAGTTATGGCACATGCAAGTTTTTGCTGCTACATCTTCCCGAACCCTTTCCAAAAATGGCGAGTTTTTCTAAACTCAGCGAGTTTTTGGCGAGTATTCTATGTATGCCTATAAGTATTGCAACATTTCATAGCCTTGTAAGCTAATTATTTGCATATCAATAATATTGTTAGGTATCCTCCTTGTTTCCTCATAGGCTAGTTGCAAAGTTGAAAGCAAAATTCTTGTTTGCGGATTACAAGCTTGGTTTGTTCAAAAGTTGCATAATTTGTGACAGAAAGAGCTCAATGTGAAGGAATACACTTAAGAGTTTTACCGACTCACTATTCAAACAGGACATATAGAGGATGACATGGAGAAGATCTCCACGCATATGAATGGGTTGCGCATTGCAAGTCAAGATGAGTTTTGAATGATCCAAGTGAGGCTAGTTGAAGAAACCTATTAGTATGCTCTAAAGGCGGAGGAGAAGTTGACGTGCAAGCAATAGAGCGCTGCCCACAAAAAGGGTAAAGCTGCGCAAAGCTGTGGATAAGGTGGTGGCAGAAGAAACTCCTATGCAACAAGAAGGCGAGGCGAGTTGAATGCCACACAGTGAAGGAACAAGTCGAGGAGGAAATGCATCTAGGGGAAGAGGATCCTTTGGATGCGAAAGAGGTTGTGGATTGAGCAACACACATTATAGGTCTGGAAAAATTGGGCATAGAGATTTTGAGTGCTTGTACACCCAAAATGATGTGAAGAGGAGTAATGTGAGTGCGCAGATTGCGCAAGGTTATGAATATGATGCACCAAGATGTGGAGAAGACCCAAAAATGCGATAAGCGTTAATGTCTAAACATGTATTGTTGAAACCACGGGAAGAGGAAGTTGGTCCTGAGCAAAGGAAGAGTTTTTCTAAAATGGCCTGTAGGTCGGGAGGAAAAGTCTACAAATTGATAGTAGATAGTGGGAGCAATGATGATTCAATTGCACAAGAGATGGTGAATAAGTTGGGGTTATAGAGGATCAAAATTCTTAATCCCTACAAAGTTTCGTGGTTGCAGAAGGGACACCACTTGTTAGTGATGGAGCAATGTCTGGTTAAGTTCTATTTAGGAAGGTATGAGGATGAAGCGATGTGCGACATCATGCGCACAGACACATGTCATGTGTTGCTTGGAAGGCAATGTAGTTCAACTAAAAGACATGATGGTCGCGCAAACACCTGCAGAGTGGTAAAGGATGGGAAGCAGTACACTATAAATCCAATGAAAAATAAGGGTGAAAAAGTAGAGTGAGGATCTAAGGTTCTATTTCTATCAAGTAAACAATTCTTGAGGGAGGTTAAGCACAATAGTACATGTTTTACGCTGATAGTTAAGTCCACGCAAAGAGAGTGCGCATGAATAACAATGGAGAAGGATGAATAGATGCCGCAAGAGGTGACAAATATGTTGGGAGAGTTTGCGGAGATTGTTTCTAGTGAGTTGCCTGAAAGGTTACTGTCTATGAGGGACATAAGTAACCACATGGATTTGATTCCAGGATTGAGTTTGTTGAACAAGGTGGTACACAAGTTGACACCGCAAGAAAATGCAAAGATACAGAGGCAAGTCCAGGAGTTGTTAGATAGAGGATTGATCAGAGAGAGTCTAAGACCATGCACAATGCCAACAGTTTTAGCACCGAAGAAGAGTGTTGAATGGTGTATGTGTACAAATTCCAGAGCCATAAACAAGATCACCATCAAATATAAATTTTCGTTGTTACGCATGGATTATCTAAGTGGCTTGAAGTACAATCAGATTTATTTGACGAGCGGATACCGTCAAATTCACATTAAAGAGGAAGATGAATGGAAAATTGCATTCAAGATGTAAGAGGGATTGTATGAGTGGCTAGTTATGCAGTTCAGATTGAGCAACACACCGAGTGCCTTTATGCGGTTAATGAATGAAGTCCTAAACTATTTTTGGGAAACTTTTGATCTTGTGCCTTGATGATATCTTGATATTCAGAAGGATGTGTGAAGAATATTTGCTGCATATAAGGCAAGTGTTCCAACGCATGCGTGAGGAGAAGATGCTAAATTTGAATTAGTACAATTTTATGCAGGAAGAGTTGGTGTATCTGAGATTTGTGATATCTAGTGAAGGTTTAAAGATGGATCCAAAGAAGGCCCACGCAATTGTGGATTGGCCATCGCCGTGGAGTGCATTTGAAGCATGCCGTTTTCAGGGGTAGGCTAACTTGTACCGCCAGTTTATCAGGAACTCCAGTGGAGTGTGTGCACCTATCAAAGAGGTCATGCGAGAAGATAAGAAGAATTTTGTTTCAAGCCAACATGTAGAGAACAATTATCAAGAACTAAAGAGCAAGGTGGCTGAACAACAAGTGTTCGCATTGCCTGACTTTGCAAATGTGTTCCAAGTGTGGATTTTAATGCTAGTGGTTTAGCCATTGGTGTAGTGTTGAGTCAAGAAGGGAGACCAATTATTTTAGTGAAAAGTTGAATGATGCAAACAAGAAGTATAGAGTGTATGATCAGGTGATCTATGCAATTGTGAAAGCACTCAAGAAGTGGAGAAACTATTTATTGCTAAAGGAGTTTGTAAGAACCCTGTCTAATTCTGATCCCAATTTCTGAGTTTTAGTGTATTCACTCTTCGTCAAACACTTGTCATGCGACTTCAAGTTCTCAATTCTGATTTTGTTATACTGTTGTTATAAACTTATTGCAAGAGATTTAGGCAAACAAATTGTAAAATAAACATTCCCAATTGACCCACAATGATATTCTAACCACAAGGATCTTTATTTGCCAAATTAGGAACATTGAGAGCAATAATAATCAGGTATGATATAAATAAATCAGACTCATGTTTTTTATATCAGCAAGTACAAATGGAATTCAAATTAAAGAATTTACCATACAAGCATCACAAAACTTACCCGGAATAAATAGTCCTCTTGTAGATACAATTATGGGTATAATAGGCAACCTCTAAACAATGAAATTAGGTATTATAACCCTGTTGGTGTAGTTGCTATCGCTGTCCTAAATGCTGATACAATTCAAACATGTGCATAAAAACCAACATGCAAACATACCCGGGGATCTCCCTACAAATGCCCTCAAACCCTTATGAGATATGGCCGATAGAAGCTCAAAGGAAGAGGCCGATCAGCTTGCAAGCTAACTCCCAACCGAAAATGCAAATCGTTGATATGAAAGAATGCGCCTCTAAAGGGAAATTGCTGTCCAAGGATGATGTAGCCGCTGATATACCAAGTTTGTTCCACAAGACTGAAATCACTGTTGCAAGGGTGCGCCTCCAATGTAGCATGCAATCACCACAAACCCTCAAATGCAATAGCCAAAGAGGGAAGAGCTGCATTGGGATTTATGCCTTCAAAATGGATGCCATGACAAAAGATCCCCCTCCAACATTGTTGGAAATATTGTCATTGATGTCAAAGGCTTAATCATTGATGTATTTGGTTAATGGAATAGTGTAGCGGAAGCTGACGGAACTACTGACGAATATTGACGGAAATGGTAGAAAGTAACGGAATTATGGCCGGAAAAGGTGACAGAAATATTCAACAAGTTATAGAAGAAGATGATCAGATTTGGAAGCATGATTCATGGAGTATCATCAGCAAATAAAGAATCAAACACAACCAACAATTAAATGTGTAAATAGTGAGAAAAGCACAGCAGCATAGAGGGCCATGATTTTCCCAAGGAGGCCCATGTTTTTGGGCAAAAAGGCCCATAGGAGCAGCAATTTGTCTAAGGAGGGGCAGCACTCCTATCAAGGGGTTAATTGCATTGTTTAATGTGCATTTAATAATTGTTATGGGCTGCATTAGTTACTTTTGGTCTTAGCCGACTAATGCACTTAATTATGTTGTGTTAATTAAATAATGGAAAGGTTGTGTTGGTTGGAATGATGTGTCTTTTCGAAAGGACGTGAGAAGGATATATAAGGAGATAGAATCATTTGATTTAAGCAAGCACACACGTTGAATATTTTGAGTGGAGAGAGAAGGGTAATAAGAAGAAGAGCAGATTCAAAGGTGTAAAGTTGAAAAATTGCAGCGACTTATATATGTAAAAAAGTATTAGACTTAGTATTTTGAGCAGTAGTTTTGTAAAAAAGTACAACATATCCCGAAAATAAAAGTGTGAAGTGCAGATCCAAATAAGAAGACCATCACTCATTAAATAAACAAGTCCACGGTGGTAAGAGGAATTTTTGATAAGGGGTTAGTGCTCCTGTGAGTGGGTGCTCAGGAATTTGAAGGGGTTGGTGCTCCTGTAGGTTGGTGCCTACAAAACTGTAATTTGGGGATTGGTGTCTCCCGTAGGTTAGTGTCTACAAACATTTGAGAAATATAATAAGGAATATTTTCTCCGTGGTTTTCTCCCGAAAGGGTTTCCACGTAAATCTGTGTCTATTTGTAGTGTGTTGGTTTGCTTTGCATTCATTGATTGCTTTGATATATTCATTGTGAAACTGATTAATTATGATTACGGTTCTGAGATTAAGTGTTAAATTTTTAAAAATATCATAATACTGATTCACCCCCCTCTCAGTGTTATCTTGTGCTTAACAATTGGTATCAGAGCGAGTGTCTTCAGGAACAATCTAACAATTGGAAGGTAGATCTCAGAAGCGCATATGGCTACTCATCGAGTTCAAGAAGGTTTTTCTTCGAACAAGGCTCCATTGTTTGACGGAACAAATTACGCATTTTGGAGCGTAAGATTGAAAACCTATCTAATGGCACTAGGGTTTGATATTTGGCAATCAATAACAGTTGGATATACAATCCCATCAGTTCCACCGAAAAATCAAGCCAAAAAGAAGGCTTCTAAAAACAATGCCAAGGCTATGAATGCAATCCTGTGTGGCCTCCCAGAATCTGAGTTTGTTAAAGTAATGCAATGTGACACAACGAAGGAGATATCAGACAAACTTCGAACTATCTACAAAGGTGATGACAAGGTTAAGAAGGCTAAGATTCAAACCCATAAGAGACAATTCGAGAGCCTGAAAATGAAGGATGAGGAGAATGTTACAGCTTATCTTCTCTGCATGGATGAGGTTTTCAACGCCATACGAGGGTTAGGCGAAAAGATTGAATAATCCATGATCATTCAAAAGATTCTAAGATCTCTACCATCAAGATTTGATGATAAGGTCTCTGTCATTGAAGAAATGAAAGATCTTGGTAAGTTGAGCATGGACGAACTACATGGAATACTGACCACATATGAAATGAGGACTGAGTCAAATAGACCATCAAAGAAGGAAGTTCCATTCAAAGCTTCAAAGAAAGAGAAAATCAAAGAACCTGAATCAAATGAGAACTCAAGCAGCGAAGAAGATGAGAAAGAAGCTTTGTTCATTCAAAAGTTAAAGAAAGGATCCGGAAAGTACAAAGGTAAGTTACCATTTAAATGTTTTAACTCTGGTAAAATTGGTCATTTTACGGATAAGTGTCCAAAGAAAGAAGATAGCAATGACGAGGAAAGCAAACCTAAATTCAAAAAGGAATTCAAGCAAAGCAAAGGCAAGAAAAGATTTGGAAAGCAAAAGAAAAGATTATATTCAAAAGGAAGTAGTAGATCATCCGAAGAAAGTGGGATAAGTGACTAAGATAGCGATGATGAAGAAATATCATTCATGACTGTAAAAAATGACTTAGAAAGAGATGAAGACATGGAAGAAAAAGGCAAAGTGAACCCTGAAGAGGAACTTATCTGTGCCTCGGAGAGTTGAAAGCTCTTAAAAGGAAAAATCATAAACATAAATTACAGCTCCTAAAGTATGAAGAAGAAGATCATGACTTTGAAGCTAAGATATCACAAGCTCTTGAAGAATCACGAAAGATGATTGTGGATCTAAAAACCCAAATTGAAGAAGTAAAATGAGTTGAAGAAGAATTAAGAAATCAGCTAAGGAATAAGAAAGAAGATTGCGAAAAGTGTGAGTCAGAGATAGTTGCTTTGAGAAAGGACTTGGAAAAGGCAAATGCCAAAGTTACAAGTAATCTAAAATTTGAGAAAAGTACCGAGGTACTAGATGAAATTCTGAACTGACAAAACTCAACATCCGACAAGACTGGTCATGGATATAAAGAAAGACAAGACACCGCTAACACAGAAGGTATAGAGTCGTCGAAAGCGACACGAGAAGAGAAGTCAAAGACCTATGCAAAGACACTCAAGGAATCTATGAAGAATGAAGAGTTGAAAAGGGAGAAGAGCTTTATGAAGATCAACACTTCTTACAAGGAAAGCAAAGATGAGAACAAGTTTAGAAGACCAAATCCTCCAAGATATACTCACATGTCCAGGTTTGAAAATTCTTTCTATGGCTATTGCTTCTATTGTAATCATTTTGGTCATAAACCAATAGATTGTAGAATACGGGTGAGAGACAACAATATAAAGAACAAAGGTGTGTATTGATTCTCAAATAGAAATTACAACTCCTTTGCTCCTTTATCGAACTATGTTGAAGAAGATATTGTTTGTTATAACTGCAATAACTATGGACAAATGGCAAGATTTTGTAGGTTTTGTAGAACCATCCAAATTGAACCAGAAGGTAAATGCTCTAGAAATAAAGAAGAACGAAGCTACAAAATTCTAGAAATAGAAGAAAGAGGATGATGGGCAAGATAAAGAGAAATATATGCTTGTTCAAACAACATTCCATGCACGGGATATAGGGCAGCTGTGGTACATTGATAGCGGATGTTCAAGACCTATGACCGGAGATAAAAGTAAGTTCATCTCATTGAAGAAAGTGAATGAAGGTAGGGTGAAATTCGGTGATAACGCTAAAGAAAAGATCGCTGGAAAAGGTATGCTGAGTCTTGATAATGGTAAAACAAAAACAAAGAATGTTTTGTATGTTGAAGGATTAAAGCATAATCTCTTAAGTGTAAGCCAAATGTGTGATCATGGACACACACTTAAGTTTTATGCTGAAGGATGTGAGATAAGAAAGGCAGACATGGGAGAGTTAGTAGCAGATGCACATAGAACACAAATAACCTATACATGCTCGGAGAAGTAAAAGGAGAGAAATGTTGTCCAAGTCAAGTTGAAGAGAGTTGGCTATGGCATAGAAGGATAGGGCATATAAATTTTGATAATCTTGTGAAAATCCACAACAAGTAGGCTATGTGGGATGTGCCCAAGGTAACAAAACCTGCAAGTACTCTATGCAAGCAATGACAGCATGGAAAGCAGACTAGAGCAAGGTTTAGAATGAAGGAGTATTCAACCACCAAACCACTAGAGCTGATTCATACAAATTTGTGTGGACCTACCAAAATAGAAAGCATACAAAGTGAGATTTATTTCATGTTACTCATTGATGACTACACTAGAATGACTTGGGTAGCCTTTCTAAAAGAAAAGTCAAAAGCATTTGAGAAGTTCAAAGCTTTTAAAGCTTTAGTAGAAAATGAAACAGGATTGAAAATAAAGTGCCTGAGGTCAAATCGTGGAGGTGAGCTCACCTCAAATGAATTCATTGAATATTGTGAAGATCATGGAATCAAAAGACAGTACTCAGCTGCAAGGACTCCATAACAAAATGGAGTTGCAAAAAGAAAGAATCGAACCATTCAAGAGATGGCTAAAACCATGTTAAATGAATCTAAGCTATCAGGTAAATTTTGGAGAGAAGCGGTAAATACGGCTGTTCATATCTTGAATAGCGGGCAAATCAGAGTTAATCATGACAAAACTCCTTATGAATTGTGGAAAGGAAGACTAGCTACTGTAAAATATTTCAAAATATCTGGGAGTAGATGCTTTATTAAAGAAATGAAGAGAACTTGGGCAAATTCGATTCAAGAGCAGATGAAGGATTTTTTCTTGGCTACTCTATTAAAAGCATAGCCTACATATGCTATAACAAAAGATTACAAACTATAGTAGAAAGTGCAAATGTGAGAGTGGTTGAAATCGTGAATCAAAAAGCTAATGAACTTGTAGAAGAGCCCTTAGAAATACCTGAGGTAGTAGAAGAAAAGGAAGAGGAAGAAGATGTTGAAAAATTAAGTAAATCTGAAAGGAAGAACACCAAAACACCATCCTGTTTTGTTAAGAAGAATCATGTTGAAAGTCAGATCATTGGAAACCTTGATGATGGAGTACATACCAGAAGAAGAATTGTAAGTGCACCAAAACAAGTAAATTTCTCCCTATTATACAAAATAGAGCCAAAGAACTTTGCAGAAGCTAGCCATGATAAACATTGGATAAAGGCAATGGAGGAAGAGTTAGATCAAATTGAGAAGAATGAAACATGGGATCTTGTACCTAGGCCAAAGGATCAGAATGTGATTGGCACTAAGTGGATATTCTGAAATAAATTGAATAAAGATGGGCAAGTCACTCGAAACAAGGCAAGGTTAGTATGTAAAGGGTATGCTCAAGTAGAAGGTGTTGATTTTGAAGAAACTTTTGCTCTTGTTGCTAGATTAGAAGCAATTAGAATGTTTCTTGCTTTTGCGGTATTCAAGAATTTCAAAGTCTATCAAATGGATGTCAAATCAGCATTTCTAAATGGGAAGTTAGAAGAGGAAGTATACATAGAACAACGTGAAGGGTTCCTCCTATCAAAAAATGAAGATTATGTGTGTAAGTTGAAGAAGGCCTTGTACAGATTAAAACAAGCCCCCAGAGCATGGTACTCTAGGCTTGATAAGTATCTACAAGACCAAGGGTTCAAGAGAGGACTTGCTGATAGCAATCTTTGCATTGAAATTGAAGGTGAGCACCAACTGATTGTTGTTGTGTATGTAGATAACATAATCTTTGGAGAAGACGATGAAGAAATGTCTAAGAAATTTGCCGAACACATGCAAAAGGAGTTTGGGATGTCTACGTTGGGAGAGTTATCATTTTTCCTTGGATTGCAAATTTCTCAATCTGATAAAGGAATATTTATATCCCAAACCAAATATGTGAAGGAAATGTTAAAGAAATTTGGTATGGAGGAGTGTGCACCTATTCACACCTATGGCTACCGGGACTAAGTTGAAAAAAGATGATGAATCTTCCAAATGCTGATCAAACTCTCTATAGATCAATGATTGGGATTTTATTATATATGACGGAATTCAGACCTGACGTCATGCAAGCAGTGGGTATGGCTGCACGTTTTCAAACAGGGCCGAAAGAAACACACGTGCAAGCTGTAAAACGCATATTCAGATATCTAAAGGGAACTATGGATTATGGGTTATGGTACCCAAAGGGTAAAGACTTCACATTGGTAGCTTATATAGATTCAGATTGGGCAAGATGTGTGGATGATAGAAAGAGTACAAGTGGAGGAGCATTCTTCCTTGGAGACAACCTGGTATTTTGGTTGAGTAAAAAGCAAAACTTTGTATCCTTATCCACAGCAGAAGCTAAGTATATAGCAACAATGTTATGTTGTACTCAAATTTTATGGATGAAGCAAACCTTGAAAGATATCAAAGTAGAGTATGATCATCCAATCTCCATATTGTGTAATAATGCCAGTGCGATAAGTATGTCAAAGAATCCGGTTATGCATTCCAAAACAAAGCATATTCCCATAATATATCACTTCTTAAGAAAGCACGTGGCAGAAAAGCACATAAAGTTGGAATTTGTTGCTACATCCGAACAGATAGCAAATATCTTCACCAAGCCACTTCCAAAGGAGACATTTGAATATCTACGACAGAAGTTGGAAGTAATATCCTTTGCTTCTTACCATTGAAAAAGCAAGAAAAGCATTAGTTGAGAGGGAGCTAAACATTGCAATATTCAGCTCCTAGAATGACCCTTTGCCATTGATGTCAAAGGGGGAGAATGACAGTAATGGGGAGTTACAGCAAGGGGGAGTTGCAGAATTTATTTTTGAAAGGTTGCCATCAATGACAAAGGGGGAGATTGGTGGAAATATTGTCATTGATGTCAAAGGATTGATCATTGATGTATTTGGTTAGTGGGATCGTGTAACGGAAGCTGACGGATGTTGACGGAAATGGTAGAAAGTAATAGAATTATTGCCGGAAAAGGTGACAGAAATATTCAGCAAGTTATAGAAGAAGAAGATCAGATTTGGAAGCATGATTCATGGAGCATCATCAGCAAATAAAGAATCAAACACAACCAACAATTAAATGTGTAAATAGTGAGAAAAGCACAGCAGCATAGAGGGCCATGATTTTCCCAAGGAGGCCCATGTTTTTGGGCAAAAAGGCCCATAGGAGCAGCGATTTGTCTAAGGAGGGGCAGCACTCCTATTAAGGGGTTAATTGCATTGTTTAATGTGTGTTTAATAATTGTTATGGGCTGCATTAATTACTTTTGGTCTTAGCCGACTAATGCACTTACTTGTGTTAATAAATTAATGGAAAGGTTGTGTTGGTTGGAATGATGTGTCTTTTCGAAAGGACGTGAGAAGGATATATAAGGAGATAGAATCATTTGATTTAGACGAGCACACACATTGAATATTTTGAGTGGAGAGAGAAGAGTAATAAGAAGGGCAGATTCAAAGGTGTAAAGATGAAAAATTGCAGCAACTTATATATGTGAAGGTGTTGGGATAATTAGACTTAGTATTTTGAGAAGCAGTTTTGTAATAAAGTATAGCAGATCCCAAAAATAAAAGTGTAAAGTGCAGATCCAAATAAGAAGACCATCACTCATTGAATAAGTAACAAGTCCACAGTGGTAAGAGGAATTTTTGATAAGGGGTTGGTGCTCCTGTGAGTGGGTGCTCACGAATTTGAAGGGGTTGGTGTTCCTACAGGTTGGTGCCTACAAAATTGTAATTTGGGGATTGGTGGCTCCCATAGGTTGGTGCCTCCCGTAGGTTGGTGCCTACAAACATTTGAGAAATATAATAAGATTTTCTCCGTGGTTTTCTCCCGAAAGAAGGGTTTCCACGTAAATCTGCCTATTTGCATTGTGTTGGTTTGCTTTGTGTTCATTGATTGCTTTGATATATTCACTGTGAAACTGATTAATTGTGATTACGGTTCTGAGATTAAGTGTTAAATTTAAAAAAATATCATAATACTGATTCACCCCCCCTCTCAGTATTATCTTGTGCTTAACATAGGCGCTAGCATAAATAAGTATTCCCTAAATCGTTGTGGTAGAAACTTGAACAATATATTTCCAAATTTGTATTGGAACAATCTCACAAATTTTGCATGAAACCCTCTACCTTCCAATACTCTGAAATCTGCAAAGATAGATCACTGAATCTCCATGAAACTGAACAATGATGTGCAACTGTGAATCGTAAGATGAATTTTCCGAGTGGACTGATATGGGTTTTTGTCCAAATAGTCAAAACCTCTAGGGTTTTTGTCCTAGGGTTACCTAAACCTGCAAGCAAAAACTCTCAAACTCTCGAAGAAAAGTTTCTTTCAAAATAACAAGTCATGAATGAATCTGCATTGCACTTTTTCTTCCTTTTATAACCCTTTTCCTTTTTTCTAAGAGTAATACTTTATTTTATTTCTTTTTATTCTATTTTCCCTTTCAAAAGTGACTTTACTTTATAATATGTCATTGACATTATTAAAAAGTCACTTTATAAAATAAAGTATGTCCAACAACTAATTAATTAAATATAAGTAAATCCCATAAGACTTGGGACTATTTATCATTTAATTAATTAATTAATTCCCTTTTCCAAAGAGCTATAACATTGAGGTGCCCGATACATTATTTTAATTAAAATGGCAATTTTAATGAATTTAATTAAATATAGCTCCATATTACACCCAACTAGCAGAAATGAATGAAAAGCATCGGAATCAAAATATGACAGCACAGGATTGATCCCGATGATGAAAGATGATAAACAAGCCTAACTGGGTGACTTACTAAAAATAGATGCTCCCTCCAAGAATCTTGGAGCCCAAACCAGAAGCCGAAAATAACATCTGAAAGTATCACTTAACCCCTTTAAACAAATTGAGTTCATTGTAAATATCAAAACACCCCTCGGATCATGCTGACACAAACCCAAAATGTCAACAACAACTACACTGCTAGAGACCCTGAAAATGCAGACATTACATAGTTTGTGTTATTTACTGATCATCAAGCATTGCAATTTATAAACAATCAAGAGGAAGTTGAACCATAGGCATATAAAGTGGGTAGAGTACCTACAGGGCTACACTTTTGTGTTAAAGCATAAAAGTGGAAATTATAATAAGGTTGTTTATGCACTAAGCAGGCGTAATATACTGTTGACATAGATGAGAGTAGAAGTAGTGGAATTTAAATCCATGGAGTTGTATGTGCAAGATGAAGACTTTATGGCAGGATGGGAGGCATGTGCAATACCTGAGAGTGTTGATAGGACCCTTGGTTAGATTATTTTGTGTAGGAAGGCCTATTATTTAAAGGTAATTAGTTGAGCATCCCAAGAAGATCAATTTGGGAGAATTTGGCGAAAGCAAAACACAATGGTGGATTAGCAGGGCACTTTGGTTTGGATAAGATATTAGCTCAGCTAGCGGAGAGTTACTTTTAGCCGTGGATGTTTGTAGATGTGCGCAAGTTTGTGTAAGAGTGCAAAGTATGTCAGTTGGCAAAGGGAAGATCTCAGAATGCAGGGTTTTATCAGCCTCTGCCCATTCCGGAGAAGTCGTGCGAGGATATCAATATGGATTTGGTTTTGGGTTTTCCAAAGACGCATAGAGGAGTTGATTCCATCCATGTTATGGTGGATAGATTTTCTAAGATGGCACATTTTGTTGCTTGCAGGAAGACTAGTGATGCGACTCACATCACAAACTGTTTCTTCAACAAGATTGTAAGGCTACATGAATTGCCACACAATCTTGTGTCTAACATGAATTCAAAGTTTATTGGACATTTTTGGTGGATATTGTGGAAGAAGATGAGCACAAAGTTGCAAATCAGTTTGGCGTGTCATCCGCAAACAAATGGACAAACAAAGGTGTTGAACAAGAGTCTTAGAGACTTACTAAGGTGTTTGGTGTGAGATAAGCCAATGACATGGGACTTGGCATTAGTTAAAGTAGAATTCACATATAATAATTCAATGAATCTGAGCATAGGGAAGACACCATTTCAAATTGTATACAGAAGTAACCCGAGAGGAGTGGCGGAGCTGAGAGAGTTACCATACAACGAAGGAAGGAGGATAGAAGTAAAAGATCTTGCAAAATACAAGGTGGAAGTGCACCAACAAATGCATTGTAATGTCCCCTTTTCCGGGGCATTATTAATGTATCTGTTCACCTCTTTCATTTGGATTGTAACCCCTTAGCATGCCTAGCACTACAAGTGGGAGTCGTTAGTTAGCTTAAAAAGTGCACATAGGCTAGTTAACTTTTTATTATTTAATTAGAAAATAATAAAGTGCACATAAAGTTAGTCTTTTAATATTTTAATTAAGTTTTATTAGTTTTCCCTCCAAAAGGGAAAAGGTCGGTCATTTGAATGTTACACCCCTTATCTTATAAAAGGAGGTTGCATGACCATTATTTGGGGATGTTGATTTGATCATTTTATGTCTCTCCATGCTTGGAGAAATGGGATGTATGCCCTAGCTTTTCATTGTGCTCTCTCTCTGATTCGACTTGGAATTGAAGTAGATATGATTTTTGAAGACTCATTGAAGGATTCTTGTGCTTAATGTTGGTCTATATTTCTTCCTAACTCTAGCGCTTGGTTTGGGAGCCGGTTGGTGAATATTATGCATGCTTGAAACTTCCATATTGTGGCGATTTGCATTGATAAATCATTATTACCCTAGCGCATTTGTTTTCAGATCTGTTGTGTCTTGCAATTAATTCGCAACTTATTGTGCCAAGTTTGAATGCAAAAGAATCATCATTTTTTCTTATTTATCCTTGTTGGTCACTTCTGGAATAAATCCAGCTATAGCAACTTGGAGAAAGGGTGGTTTATGCGTGATTTGATGCCCTAAAAATATATTTATGCTGCAGATTTGATTTAGCATAATTTTGTGTGTATGTGTGACTAGATTTGGGGGTTTTGGGAGTGATGAAAGTGTCGAAACTAATTTATGTGCAAAACAACAATTTAGTTTGCCCTGGGCGACTTGCTCTTTTGGTCATTTTGAGAGTTTGGTAACTGTTGTTCGAATTTGGGTTGGATCATCTCGTTCCTTGTATTTTTCCGAGTTTGGGCATATCTCATTTGTCCAAATCGGAGTGGTTTTGAGGAAGATATGAATTTTTTAAAATTGCAGCAGTCTAGGGTTTGATTATTAATTGTTTTCAGTTGTGTGTGATCAGATTAAAATCTGATTTGAATGTGTTTAAATTCCGATTGTTTTCTTCCAATCTATCCCACCACCTTGGCTAGTTCCAACCCCATTTGGGTTCAAAATATCCGACATGGGGATATTTTAGGTTGATGCAAACGGGTTTATCCATTTTTTGCTTGATTTTGAAAAGTATTACTTCATTTCCTAACTTGTCTAAAAAGGGGACATCACATGCGCTAACAATTTGAAAAGTTGAATGTGCAGTACAAGGAACGTGCAGATGAGTGGAAAAGAGAAGTTGAATATAAGGTTGGAGATATGGTCTTAGCACATTTGTGGAAGGAAAGGTTTCTAAGGGGGCATACAATAAGCTCAAATGGAAGAAAATTGGACCATGCAAACTGTTGAAGATGTTTTCTAAAAATGCCTATGAGATTGAGTTGCTTAAAGGTATTGATATATCAAACATATTCAATGTGGCGGATCTGTATCCATACCGTAGTACAAGAAAGTGTTGAGTGGCAAACCAAAGAGAGTTACTACACAACAATGGAAGGAGGGCAGAAGTAGAAGATCTTACAGAATACATGGAGGAAGTGCACCAACAAGTGCGCAAATAGTTGGAAAAGATGAATGTGCAATACAAGCAACAAGCAAATGCGAAGAAAAGAGAAGTTGAATATAAGGTTGGAGATGTGGTCTTAGCACATTTGCCCAAGGAACAGTTTCTAAGGGGACATACCATAAGGTCAAATGGAAGAAAATCGAACCATGCAAAGTGTTGAAGTAGTTTGCTAAGAACTCCTATGACATTGAGTTGCTTGAAAGTATTCATACCTCAAACATATTCAATGTGGCGGATATGTATCCATACCGCACTACAAGAAAGTGTTGAGGATTCAAATTCAGAAGATTTTAGGGTGGATTGGAGAGAACAAATGCCATAAAAGGTGCACAATGAAGCAAAAAGAGTAATTGACCCTAGTATCAAGAAAATGCATAGTAAGGAATAAAAAGATTATCTAGTCAAATGGAAAGGAAGGGATATTGAAGATGCAACACGGATGAGTGTTATAGAGGTTGCTCGACACTGGATTTTATAAGACTACCTTCCTTGAACGGGAGCTCAAGTTTTGAAAAAATATCCAAGGTATGATGCAGGAGCATCCAGGTTCATAGAATATCCTGTACCAACCAAAAAATAATAGTCCAGTGGACTTAGTTTTGTGTTGTTGGCAGGTCGCGTTGTGAAGCATTTTTGTTTTTGGCAGGCTGCAGAGTACTAGCTGATGTTGCAGAACGTTATTACAGTTGCAAGGGTCTAATGAAGCACGGAACACTAAGGAAGCCATGCAAGCCTAAGGGACATTGTAAAGCACTGACTAAAGCCGCAAAATACTACAAGTTTGAATTTGAAACTGCGAAGTACTATTTAAAACCACATAGTACTACAAAGTTGTCTAGAAGTCATGACGCACTGAAGAATGTGTTTAAAGCCACGAATGTTTCAAAAAGGCCGTCCAAGTTTTGTAATGGGTGCTTTGGGCCTTAACTTCGTATTGTTCCTTAATTTTAGGAATTTTGTTTAAGTTCAATGTCAAATTGGGTGGCTTGTATGCCTATATAAACAAATCCCAATTGCCTTAGGAAGGTAGCTCCGTAGAATAACTCAAAATTAACTTTGCAAAGTAAAACAGAGTGTGGATGCCAACTTGAGGCTTAGAGCAGAGGATGATAATCTGACATGACATGAGTAGAGAATGATTAAATGACTATATCGTTGGCAATCGGTCTGTGTATGCTATTCCTCGAAGTATAGGAATAAATCTTGTAGATGGGTGTTTTATGCTGTTGAATTCAAATTTGTGTTTTTTACATATATTTTGTATGTTTTCCGCACGTGGTTCTTCATTGAGCACCCTAGCCACATCTACGTCAATGTCTATCTTAGATCCCCTAGTTCTCAATTACTAATATCCCATTTAATGCAACTTTCGATCTAGATGCTTCCATCTTAATTTTAGCTTTAGCTACACCTGCTTCAGACTCAAGAGAAGATAGGTCACCAGATTTTTTACTAACGAATACAGTGAATGCATGTGCTATAATCCCCAATTTAGCTATCTCGACCTTCATCTCATGTAGTTGCTTACCTCGGTTCTCCTGGTTTTCCTTAGCTTGCAACATCTTGTTAAGCATATCCAAATTCAGTTGGCTAGCTAAATTAACCAGAAATGATACCTTCTCACAAATGAATTCTTTTAATTTACTTAACAAATAATTTGTCCTCCGATCCACTACTTGAAATTGGATCTTTCCCTAGGGTTTGCGATGACTTGCTTTGCAAATTCAATCGTTGCTGCTTCTCAGTCTTCTTACTAGAGAGAGACGCCATTGTGATCACCAAGAGAAGACAAATCAAAAGGCAGGTATGCTCAGCAATCAAAATCAAACCATAGGGAGCGTTATACCAATGCAATTGCCTTGAAGAGACAAATCAAAAGGTATATATGATATAAAAAATCAAATTTTCCTACTCCGAAACTTTCTTTTGTTTTTACAGAGGCTACTCTCTTAGGCAAAAAACCCAAATTCTTCCCATATTTTGAGATAGTTTTTATCATCAGTCTACCCTTTGCACCTTCTATACCACAAAAAGGATACTATCACAACAGGGAATAGGAAATAAATTGGCAGGATTCTATGAAGTTTTTACCTGCTGCAACATCCTCTCCATAATTTTTCATCCTCACCTTCTTCCTAGTGCTGCAGAATCGGTGCCCAAAATGTTGCTCTTTTACCACTTGGAATTATATTACTGTAATCAATAAATGCAAATTGATGTATTGCAGCAAATATGACATTTCTTGTAGAAAGCATTGCAGAATCATTCAATACCAAAAACAAAATGTAGGTCAAATTACATAACAAAATATTCATATAGCAATGAAAGAGATGGATTACGCTTGGATCTGAAATAGAAAATAACAAATTACAGAATAAAAGCAAAGCCACTGCATGGGTGCAACCTCTCATATGCCTTAATTAATATCAGAAAACACACCTTGATGTGATCCGTAAACTGCCTCTTTCTAATAATTAACAGATCATGTTTAGTGATAATTGAATGAAGAATTGACTTAAGTTCCTTTTAACCTATATAATGTGCATGAAACAATCACAACTATACTGCAAATTGAGAAATAGAATGCAAAGGAGACACAAGAATTTATCATGGAGAAACCCAAGGTGGGAAAAACTCTAGTGGGTAAGCAAATTGCTTCCCTCTCACTGTGTAATTCTCCAAAAATACAAAGTATTGCCAACAATTGGCCTTCAAGAAGGATTCACACTCCTAATTGTATTTGCTTGCTCAAAACTTCTCAACAATGAAGAGCTCACTCTCAATGAACAAAACACGAAAGAACTCCAACTCCTCTTTGCTCACACTTGAATTCACTCAAAAATCACTTGCTAGAATGAAGAATCAAACTTATATTTATAGTGCCTCTACCCAAGGTCGGATGGAAAGATCAACTGAACCGTTTGGAAGCCCAAACATTTGCAACTGTTGAGTTTCCCGAATTTTGGCGTCATCAGGGACAAGACCGCCGGTATAAACAAACTAGTTGTTGCACAACCGCCGGTCCTTGTTACCGGCGGTTGCGCAACCGCCGCTCTGTGAAGAGCGATGATTACATAACTGTCGGAGCGGTTGCGTAACTGACACTAAGAAAACTCCCCGAACAGAACAACGATGGCTTCAGATGTCATTCGAAGGTGTCCAGATCACCCTCAGTCTGAATAGACCATCCTCTGAATAGACCATCCTCTGAATAAAGAATATGCTAAAAATATGCATTGCAAGTACGAATATGGAGAATACATAGAATTGGGTATTTTCATATCCATTTTAAGATCATACCTCCCCAAATAGAGGCTTTTAAGTCCTTAAAAGCTTCAAGGACTGATGAGGTGAGGAAATTTCTTCCCCACATCCTCTCTGGAATACCACTTGGCCTTGGTAGGTAACTGATGTTTCAGCCCAATCAACCACCTATCTTGTACTCCTCTCTGTTTCTTCCTCTCTTTCCGTTGCAATTCTGCATCTTCCTCCAATTCCAACTGGTTGTCTGGAGCAAGATCGTCAATAGATGGTAGAAACACTACCTTTGTTTCTTCATCCAACATGGAGGGCTCAAAGAGACGTAAATTTTCAACATTCACAACTAAGTAGATCCTCATATAAGGAGACAAATCCAAGCGAAATGCATTCTTAGCCACTTGTTCCATAATCTCAAATGGGCCATATCGAAGAGGCTTGAGCTTCCTAGCTTTTCCCTGTAACCTATCTTTGTTCAAGTACAACCATACCCTGTTTCCAACAAAGAAAGAATGCTCAATCCTGTGTTGATCATGTCATGCTTTGTACTTGGCCTGACTCTGTCAACCTCTCATGTACCTGAAGGTGTATCTGTTGAATCTTCTCAATGAACTTCTTTGCTTTGTGGACCTCCAGTTCCACTTTTCCGTTGTCTCTGCATGGTAATCTCAAAACAACATCAAAAGCACTCTTAGGAAAATAACCAAAACATGTTTCAAAAGGAATCTTACTGGTAAAAGCATGAACTGCCCTATTATAAGAATATTAGATATATACCAAGTTCCCATCCCAAGTTAGCAGATGTTTTCTGTTGTATCCTCATAGCAGCTGAATAAAGGTGCGGTTTACCACTTTTGTCTTCCCATCTGTCTGTGGATGAAAAGCGATAGACCTCTTTAGCTTAGTATCCATCTTCTCCCATAAAATAGACCAAAACTTTTCTATGAACCATGAGTCCCTCTCTGATACAATATAATCAGGCAAACCAAAGTGAACCCACACATTAGCAAAAAATAACTCAGCTGCATCATTGGCCTTAATGGTCTTCCTGTAAGGAATGAGAATACACATCTTGCTAAATGGATCTACTACCACAAAAATTTAATCATGACCTTTCTTGGAAATAGGCAAACAGCCCACAAAATACATGGAGATGTTTTCCCATGGTCAAGAAGGAACCGGAAACGGCATATATAATCCCAACTTTCTATTGTTAGGCTTGTTTGTACTGCATAAAACACAACCCCTGATGAATTTAGAAACATATGCTTACATGTTTGGCCAATAAACATACCTCTATAAGTGCGCTACATTCTTTGTCACACCAAAGTGACCAACTACCTTCCTCATCAACTGAACTCTTTCCCCCTTAGGCACACAAAGTTTCCCATTCTTGTAGAGTAGACCATCCTGGAAATAGTATTCTCCTCTAGGTCCAAATCCCTCGCTTGAAGGTTTCTGCAAAAAGATCTCTGCAAAATCAGGATCCTGCTCATAACCTTCCTAATATGCTTCACACAAAAAAGGCTCAAGAAGAGTTAACGTGCCCAAAGCTAAAAACATAGGAGGCCTTAATGACATGGTAATTCTTTTCAATACCTTGGGCAGCTGTCCATATAATTGCATCCATGGGATACAAAGATTTTCTCATTCTGTCAACCCAAGACAACTTTCCTAATTGTTGTACTTTAGAGATGTTGCCTTTTTGTAGCAACTCATCCTTCACTCTGGTGCTAGAAGGTACAATAAATTTCATATGCTTCCGCGTAAGTTTCCTTATAAATAAAATGCAAGAATCGTATAAAATAGTAGAAAGAGAAGCTTTTACCTTGTTTTTCATAAGGTCGTCCTGAATCTCCATGCCATACTCAGCTTGAAATTGACTCAAACCAGCTCTATATCTATGGCCGAAAGTGGTGTTTTTCACCCCAATATGCTCTTTAGAATTTACTTTAATAAACATTCTTACCAAGTGTGAGCGACCTTTGTTGCAGCGAGTTTTCTGATTACAAGTGCCTCACTTGCTGCCCCAAAACAGTTGTCCTATGTTCCTTCTTGCAAACTCCTTCCATGATGTCATTAGCAAGTTGACTTCTGACATAACCAGCAATGATAACATTTTTCCAATCAGTTGTTATGTAAGAGAGTAGCCCACAATGTGATTCCCAAAGATTTGCTTCAGCATTCACTTTTTTCCTTATGCCATGAATTCTGACTTCTCCAACTTGGTCACAAAATTTCAGTTCTTTATCATAATATTTGAGGGTGAACTCCCCAATGTTTGCAACCATTGAACCCTAAGAACAATTTCATCATTAGCTAGTTCAATCACAAAATATTCATCACATACCTCATGAACTCTCAAGAGTATTGACAGTTGTAATATTTTCCTTGCGCAAAGTATGATGGTGTCATTCTCTACCAGCATAGTGACCCCTTGGTTATGAAGAAGACCCTTCACCCGTAACAGGTGATAAGAATGAGTGATACAAATTAGAGTAAGGGTGCTGCCCTAGTGTCCCTGAGATTTCACCCTGAAATCTGGGACTGCCCCTTTTTTAAAAAATCGTTCTTTTCAAAGTAACGGGTTGTTTTGTGTCTGTTTTTGCTTGCAGTTGTCTCCATTGATCTAAGGTATTCCTAGAGGGTCATAAAAGCCAAATTCGACAAATACCCACTTGCTAAAACTCGCTCTATCCCTTCGCCAGGTTTTGTCTGAAAGCGTTTTATTTATTTATTAAATAAATAAAGTTCTTTTAAAATAAATTACATTGAAGCTAAACCCTGCTGTGGATTTTCACACCAGTATTGCTTTCACCTCTAAGTGGGGTATTCACGTAGGAAGAGTTTTACACACTGGTTAATTGGCAAGTTATTTTTGAGCAATTGTCTACGACTTCTAGCGCGTTTTTCGTTTTTATTTATTTCTTTTGTGTTTGGCTTCAGTTGTGCTTCGTAAATTTGTCTGGCAATTCCCCTTGATCTTTTTGTTCGTTCTACAGAGCCAATTCAATTGCACAGAGTTTCCAGAAGTCATCCATGACCTCAAACAAATTTGAATATAGTTATGAAGTGTCGGTTTTTGAAGCAGCAGTATGGAAGCAAGTCGCACTTTTTGGGAATGATGGTTTCTTCATGCTAGTCGCACTTTTTGGAGCTGCTGGGAAGGTTAAGAATTTAACATGACAACTTAAGTGAAAGATGGAGAATTGTAACCTGTCAGGCAGGGTAAATTTTTCCACTGCTTGCCCCTCATGGTTTTTCCGCAAAAGATTTATTTAACTCCAAATCAAGTCGCACTTTTTAGCTTGCTTGGCAGGTAAGACTTTAACAGGACAACTTAAGTGAGAAGCGGAGAATTATAACCTTTCAGGCAGGGTAAATTTTCCCCGCCTGCCCCTCATGTTTTTTCCATAAAAGCGAGTCAAATTCACCCATGCAAGTGCATTTTTTGGGCCTGCCTGGCAGGTAAGTGTTTGGCATAATGACTTAAGTGAAAAGCGAAGAATTAGAAGCTGCTACACAGGGTAAAAAATTCCCTGCCCGCCCCTTGTATTTTTTCCATGGCTTATAGCCAAAAAGTGCAACCCATCCTTACATCATTAATTGCCTAAAAGTTGATTTCCTTTTATTATTTATGCAAAAGTTTGGCGCCAAAGATAAAGCAAACATGCATGCTAAAGATAAAACCAAAAAGATGGCTAAAAATAGAAGAAAGAATTACAAGGAAAAGCATGCAGATAGCAAGCAAAAATTAGGAAAACTTGGGCGCCCAAATAAAGAGAAAAAGCACAACTTATTATTGGAGATTGCTAAAAATAAGAGAAAGCAATTGGTAAGAATAGCATGCAGTAGCCTATATAAGAAATGAACGCCATAGGTGAAGAGTAATTAATTCTTTTATGTGGAGCATGCTTCCCTGAAGGATTTTGGCGCCCAAGGTTGGAATAATGACCATTAAAAAATATTTTTAATTGTCGGGAGGCATCCAGTTTTGGCGCCTAAGGTTGGAAGTGCTTTCTTTTTACTATTTTGGCTATCTGCATGTTGATGTGAGTGCACAGGTGAATAAAATAATGTGTTTAGCTTGCTTGGCATGTAAGCAAAGTCTAAAAATTTAGGGCAGTAGGCGTTATAATCAGTTTTGGTGAAGTAATTGGGCATTCATTCCATGGATTCCATGTTTGTCTGAAATATTTTGCAGGGATACTTCATTGGTGCTCATATTGTTAAAAAGAAGGCAAAGTCAATGTCAAATACACTGAATATATCTTCAGAATCAGAAGGAATTGCAGGTTGTGTACGAATAGATCTAGCTTCTATAAAAATTAAAAAAGAGATCTCAGACAAAAGTTGTTACAGGCATGATGAAAGGTGATGAAAGAGAGGGTTTAGCATAATCATGCATTGTTTCCAGGCTTACAGAGATCAATGATATAGACATAGGGCCTAAATCTATCACTGATTTGATTGATAGATCCAGAGCCATGGGTAGGTCGTCTCTTATGCGGGCAATGAGGAGCAGTGGAATTATTCAAGCTACAGCATTTCCGGCTACAACCCAGTTGCCTTAATTCGTTCTGGAATGTGCGAAGTTTTATCATCCTCTTTCTAGGACAATCCAGGATGTGGCAGGAAAGACAATGATCAGATTGGATCCACAATTCATTGATTATTGTCTCAAGACTCCGGCACAGCGCGTGGTGATTGCAATTGGCATGCAAGAAGCTTTTGACAGATGGGAAAAGAATAAAGCAGACTGCGTGGGTATAATGAACAGTAGATATATGAAGAAGCAAAGATCATCGTCAAAATTCCCAAGGAGCCTGCAAGAAGTTGATGATATCACCTAGTTGCTTTGCAAGATAAATGGGGAAGCCAATGCCCATAACTTCCGCTCATGGATGTATGCCTTTATCAGAACAATTGAAATCAACAAAGTTGATTCGATAATCAATTGGTCAGAGATCATCAGTAGTAACATTAGTGTGAGGCGGGCTTTCAGTTTCAAAATGACTTCATACCTTGTGTATGTCACAGCCTCACATGGGATATTCTCCAAGTTGTATAGACGGGGCATACTTTCAAAAGATCCTATTTATGAGTGTTTCCCACAACTGGTGATTCCTGAATGCTAAAAGAATTACAAGGCAATGAACGATGGTTTCTTCTATGGATTCATTTACAAGCTAAACGCTGATCTGAAGAGCAACAGAGTAAGCAAGGAAGCATGGGAAGTTGTCTCCCAACATGGTTATATCTTCATCCAGTTCGTTGACTTCTCAGGAGAACCAATCAAGTTGCTGAGATATCCAAATGATAAGTGGATTATCATGGAGTTACGCAGGCATTGCACAACTTACAATCAAAGCGGCATAAATCTTTGGTTAGCTTCCCAATCATAATGGGTCATTATAGTTGTCAGACCATCCACAAAGCCAGAGGAGTTGAAGAAGAAATGTTTCTTGGTTGTGATCATGAGTTCTTTTTAGCTCGAATAAATTTTGATCCCTATGAAATAACAAGGAAGACAATTTCCCTAGAGTATGCACACATTCCTTCGCTGGAGGATTTCTGGATGAAGTGCAGGAAAGAATACGAAGTCAGAAAAAGATATTTCAGCAGACTATCAACTCAGCAGATTTCTGACTACGGCCTGGCGAGGATACCTGCAACTGCAAACCTTTCGGATGATGGACATGTAGTACTGAACTCATATCGTCAAACGGAAGGAAATAAAGTTGCTCTTTTGGACAGTGTAGATGGCAGTCAAATGATTGAGGAAGGTCTTCAGCAGTTTGGGTTAACAACTCAAATTGGTTGTTGACAAAAGGATTTTGCTTGGATGAGGCTTTGCGGAACTAGATCACAGGAAAATTTAGCATGGGGAATCTCAACAGTAAAAGGAAGCATGAGGGTGAAAGCCATAGAAGACTGGAGAAGCTAAAAGTACATAAAAAGACTCAGGCATTGGAGAAAGGCAAGTCTACATCCCTTACGCCAGTACTATCTTTAGGTGAAGCTTCTCCTGCATCAACCCACAATACTTCAACAGTTCCGGCATTACAAGAAGTCATGGTTATTCCACAACTGAAGCCGACATCATTCATATACGATCCTCCTCCTTTCCCACTCAGTGCGCCACTTCCTCCTCCTATAGAAGAATTGAAGGCACAAATGTTGGAATTTGAAAAGGCATTATCCTTAAAATGACATAAAAGGAGGAAGTCATAATACCGAGCTGAATTGAAATGCAGCCGAACCCGAGAAACCAATAGTAGTACACATCGAGGCTTCTCATTCTTCAAAGAGTAATTTCTACATCTTGGTTAACTTTGCAGACAATCCCAGAGGCTAGAGAAGAAATCAACTTGGAAGAGGAAGACTTATAGCCACTCATGAGCTTAGGCGGAAAAGGAAGAAGACCCAAAGTTGCTAAAGTGACTTCAAGGCTGGTTATCGAAGAATCAGGGGAAAAATTTGCAGAAAGTATCAGTTCCAACCGAAGGAAAGCAGATGGGAGAGCTAACAACGGCAGACATGTCAATAACCAAAGTGTCATTGGGGCAAATTACCACAGAAGGCCTGAAGCAGGATACTTAGATGATGATAGACGCTCTATTCCTCAAGCTTGACAGGGAGAAGGCAAAAAAGTCGAACTTCAGATGCAGATTTCCCAGTTAGGAAGCATGAGGGTGAAAGCCATAGAAGACTGGAGAAGCTAAAAGTACATAAAAAGACTCAGGCATTGGAGAAAGGCAAGTCTACATCCCTTACACCAGTACTATCTTTAGGTGAAGCTTCTCCTGCATCAACCCACAATACTTCAACAGTTCCGGCATTACAAGAAGTCATGGTTATTCCACAACTGAAGCCGACATCATTCATATACGATCCTCCTCCTTTCCCACTCAGTGCGCCACTTCCTCCTCCTATAGAAGAATTGAAGGCACAAATGTTGGAATTTGAAAAGGCATTATCCTTAAATGACATAAAAGGAGGAAGTCATAATACCAAGCTGAATTCAAATGCAGCCGAACCCGAGAAAGCAATAGTAGTACACATCAAGGCTTCTCATTCTCCAAAGAGTAATTTCTCATCTTGGTTAACTTTGCAGATAATCCCAGAGGCTAGAGAAGAAATCAACTTGGAAGAGGAAGACTTATAGCTGCTCATGAGCTTAGGCAGAAAAGGAAGAAGACCCAAAGTTGCTAAAGTGACTTCAAGGCTGGTTATCGAAGAATCAGGGGAAAAATTTGCAGAAGTATCAGTTCCAACCGAAGGAAAGCAGATGGGAGAGCTAACAACGGCAGACATGTCAATAACCAGAGTGTCATTGGGGCAAATTACCACAGAAGGCCTGAAGCAGGATACTTAGATGATGATAGACGCTCCTATTCCTCAAGCTTGACAGGGAGAAGGCAAAAAAAGTTGAACTTCAGATGCAGATTTCCCAGTTAGGAAGCATGAGGTGTGAAAGCCATAGAAGACTGGAGAAGCTAAAAGTACATAAAAAGACTCAGGCATTGGAGAAAGGCAAGTCTACATCCCTTACGCCAGTACTATCTTTAGGTGAAGCTTCTCCTGCATCAACCCACAATACTTCAACAGTTCCGGCATTACAAGAAGTCATGGTTATTCCACAACTGAAGCCGACATCATTCATATACGATCCTCCTCCTTTCCCACTCAGTGCGCCACTTCCTCCTCCTATAGAAGAATTGAAGGCACAAATGTTGGAATTTGAAAAGGCATTATCCTTAAATGACATAAAAGGAGGAAGTCATAATACCGAGCTGAATTCAAATGCAGCCGAACCCGAGAAAGCAATAGTAGTACACATCAAGGCTTCTCATTCTCCAAAGAGTAATTTCTCATCTTGGTTAACTTTGCAGATAATCCCAGAGGCTAGAGAAGAAATCAACTTGGAAGAGGAAGACTTATAGCTGCTCATGAGCTTAGGCAGAAAAGGAAGAAGACCCAAAGTTGCTAAAGTGACTTCAAGGCTGGTTATCGAAGAATCAGGGGAAAAATTTGCAGAAGTATCAGTTCCAACCGAAGGAAAGCAGATGGGAGAGCTAACAACGGCAGACATGTCAATAACCAGAGTGTCATTGGGGCAAATTACCACAGAAGGCCTGAAGCAGGATACTTAGATGATGATAGACGCTCTATTCCTCAAGCTTGACAGGGAGAAGGCAAAAAAGTTGAACTTCAGATGCAGATTTCCCAGTTAGGTGAGATTATTGCTAAGGTTGCCAAACCTTCCTCTCATCCAGCATTAGTACAAGTGCAGGTAAGCTACCATTTGATTGACGAAGTTGAGGACGCTGGTAATCAGGTCAAAGCCATTGATGAGTGTAAAAAGCAAATCATCTACCAAGCATCAAAGCAATTCAGCGAAGTACCAGCTAGCTTGGAAAGGATGAACGAGGCATTGTCACAGCTGGAACAAATGATGACAGGTATAAAGGAGGAGAATATAATTGTTGAAAGCAACTTGGAGATCCTAGTAAAGATAAATTCACTGCCAGAGAATGTATTGATTGCAAAGCAGCTTGTACCTGATGGATCAATGGAAAAAGGTAAGCAACTGGAAATGACAGTCTCTTTCCGCGTGAAGGTCCTCAGACGGATGCTAGGTGAAATGCAGTTGTTGGAAGACATGATGAAAGATCTGCTAGATAACGTGATTGCTTTCACTACAGATGAAGAAATTGATGGTATTCATTTTTACACAAGGTACATTCCAGACGGGTTGCTAGCTTCATTGGAAGAATTTCTTTCAGACATCCGACAAAGGATTGATAAAGCCGTCATGCCTTTCACGTTGGATTCAATTGGCAAGCTAGTGAGACTTTAAGCAGATATCAGAGAATTTAGACCTAGTTTGGGGAAGGTGAAGTCTAGTATCAATATGTTATCCAGAGAGTTTCTGAGGTTCAAAACTGAAAAGGAAGTTATTGCTAAAGCAGGTGGAAAAGCAATGAATTACATGTTTGACACATACGTCCAATATCAAAACAAAGGAAAAGCGTGAAGAGTAGCAACTGGCAGATTTTCTTTCTTCTCCTCTTTCTTCTCTTCTTTCTTATTTTCTCGGACAAAATTGTAAAACTAAAGTAATTGGTTAAAAGCCAATACTTTAAGTTATTTGAAAAGGTCCTTTAAATTAAGAATAGGTGGCAGACATGCAAAACTTTGATTTAGTCTTCACATGCATGTCACGAGAAGAGGAATTCCAGGAGAAAGATTGTCAGTTGTTTCCTTTGCATCTTCCACATGCGGGAGTTTATTTATTGTTTTCCTATTTGTATTTTTCCCTCTATGCCCTATAAATGGAGGAAGAACCTACAGGTAAAGGGATCAGAATTTGTTATTCAGCATTCTTGAGTTCCAGACTGTGCTGCAACCTTTGATGCCATTTCTGTGAAAGCTGAGGAATTATATAGAAGTGGATTTTCGGAGAACTTTGTGTCAACAGTGCATTGCTTCTTACTTCTGTGTGGATTTTAGATAAACTTTGTGTTATCTAAGATTTAGATTAGAAGTTTTTCCTTTCCTATTCCTTTACTTCTGAATATTGTGAGATCTACTTGTTTATTTGTTGTGTATGAAACCAACTCTGTAAACTATTGGTTGAATTGCATATCTTCCTTTCTTCTTTCCTAAATCCCAATATTTCCCCCTTCTGAGAATACTACACAACAGCAGCTTACTTATTGCAAAATTGCTTAGCTATGGTTCATTAGCTTTGTAGTTAAAGTAAAACCCCACAAATATTTATTAGGATTTATACCCACTAAACTGATAAACATCTTACACGGGAGCCTCACCGGTAAACGAGGGAGATTTATCTCATGACTGCCAAGGTTTTAGCTGTGCAAAAAATCTAGCCAATATGCCCTTCCACCATATTCTCTCTAGCTCTTTCATATTTATGGAATCATGGATTGGAAAATCAGACTTACCAACATGCCCTTGATGCCTCAAACAAAGGTATTCTCCCAACATTGCACCTATGTTCCACATGCGGAAACAATTTTGGAATAGAGCCCAAGAATCCACACAACAAAAAGTACTTCTTACCTCATTATGCCATGGAGTTTGAGGTGCATACTGATGTCCAATCAGCGGTGACATAAAAGGACATAACAAGCATGAAATTTGATCACCTTCCCCAACCAGTTGTGTGAGAACAACATATCTGTAATGACATATCGGCAAGCAACCAAACTGAGATAATCATGTACCCGAAGTTGCATATGACACTCTCATGAATCAAAATTTCTGAGTTAGGAACAACATTCAGAAAATACCCTAATGGTGCCCTTCTTTCACACATGATGCCATCCTAATAGGTCCTTAGTAAATCTGATTTGACTTCCTTATGTGACTACCCTGTGTGACCATTAGAATTCAATAAACTATCATAGAACATCAAAGGATTTTTACCCTTCTTCGGATGATGAAGAAATTGGGATTGTTCTTTGTGGATACGCTCATCAATTTGCTCCTTTGAGACTGTTGTTTGAAAAGTTCCAGTGAACTGAAAGTAATCATGAGGAACCAGAAGTGCCTTTCCTCCATGAACATAACCTTTCGTAATGTCATCCTCTTTGCCCTTATGCAAATCTGATTTCTTTTCAACAATGTGCCACAAGCACCCATTAGAAACCAATGAAAAATCATTAAATATTAAAGAACTTTTACCTTGGGACACATGCTCCATGATTTCCCTAGGTTCATGCTTCAATCCTTCATCAAATTGTGATATCTTCATGCTGCTGATCTGAAAATCAGTCAAGAGATTGAATTTGGCAATGGTGATGGGGGATTCTAGGGCTTCAATGGGTTGTTCCCTCTCAATGCCCAACAACTTCGGTTGTTCTTCTAGACAGTCTGGATACGGGTACGGGTACAGTATGCCGATACGGCAAATTTTTAAAAATCTTGGGTACGGTACGCTTTTTGGGTACGTTTTATACACACACACACACACACACACACACACACACACACACACACATATATATATATATGTATGTATATATATAATATATAAATATGTATATAAATTATAAATTTAGAGAAGCATTTGCATACTTATTGAAATTTATTATTTCTCTATCACAGTTATTTATCTTAGTGACTGTGATAAGATTGAAGGAGTTTTGATTGTTCATGGTGACCTTCCTTGATCCACTCAGCACGATAGTATTGTCTGACATATTTCCCGAAACATCATAACTAAGCAGGAAAAATATGGATCCAAGCTGGCAGGTGGGACAATTAGTCCGAGCACGGGGGTAACTTGCCAAGTTTTGGAAAGCTATCCAGTATTTTTAATTACTAATCTGTCTACAAGCGATCAAAGCTCATGATTCTTTCAGAAGATTGCAAGAAGTTGCTTTGTCCAAAAAGGTTTAAAAATGGATTTTATGAAAATAAGAAAAATATTGCCATCAATGCATAGAGCTTGAGAAAATATACACTTCTAGAGAAAATGGCACCTGAAACGGAGTCACAGAATGAAAATTATGCCACATGCAAGTTTTTGCTGCTACATCTTCCGGACCCTTTCCAAAAATGGCAAAAAAAATTCTGTACTTGTGATTTTTTCCACCAAACATCAAAAAAAGGAAAGAAACTGTCTTTGGCAAGTTTTTTTTTGGACGGGTACGGCTGGAAACGTACCCACAGGGGACAGGGTACGGTTCTGGGTACGGCAAAACGCTGTACCCTGTCCCCTGACGGGTACGTTTCCAGCCGCACCCACAGCATACCGTACCCCGTACCAGTACTTGGTACATTTCCAGGCTGGTACAGGGACCCCCAGGGCATTTCCGTGCAATCTAGATTTTCTCTAAAGATGCTATGAAACTTATAAAAACAGACAAGAATTACAGATCTTTAAAGGAATCAAGTATTGCCTTATAACAAAGGGATGAAGCAGCTGGCTTACAAATGAATCCACTTCACAAAAATGCCTTACATTTGACAACCAAAGAGTTTCCATCTATTACAGATTTTTGTGACTGTTGGGGAAAATCAACTTTCTAGCTTTCTCAAGGTTGAGTTCATCAAGGAACTCAGCCGATAGGATAATACATTGATCGGCTGCAAGACAAGAAGGCATATTATCCACTCCGAGTGGTGGCTAAGTCCCTACCTATGTGCCCACCCTCGCCCCTCTCTATATATCCTATCTTATCTTATCTATTTGCAAGTATGCTCCCCAATGTAGATACTGGGCAGCCTATATATATATATATATATCTGGAGCCCTAGGGAAAGCCTATATCCTATCTATATCTGGGCTGGTTCAAAAATATATATATGCCAATATATTGATCTATCTAGCATGGATACCCTATATCTAGGAAGCCCTACCCTATCCCTATCTATGATCTGGGCTGGTTCGAAATTAGTGCCAACCCCATTTCTCTAGATGGGTGTCTAGGAGTGCCCACCCCAAACTTGTCAAAATGGATTAGCGATTATCCTTCCTCTTGTCTCCACAAGACCCTTAGTGAATCAGTTCCCATCCTCGGAATCTTCCTGTCCTCCACCCATATATAGATAGGATCTTGGCTTTTTTACCAAGTCCTTATCCCATATTCATGGACACCAAGGGACAAGGGCCGTTTAGATCTACTAATCTAAAATTTGTGTAGAAGAAGTACAAAAGAAAATAGTGTAAGGAAGGTTTTCTGTTTCCTTTGAACTACTTTTCCAAATCAATCGCTATGCCTTAATACGACCCTTATTGCCCTTTTTTTACCAATGATCTATATTTAACCGTTATATCTAAAAATATTACATCTAAAAATAAATATACAAAAAGATAGTATGTTATGATTACCATGAGAGAAGATTGACCAAAACCTCTACTAACCATATCTCAACACAAAAATGCTTCAACTCCAAAAAGGTGAATAAGCCATGTTGGCTAGATTTTCTGCATAGCATCAAACCTTGGCAGTCATGAGATAAATCTCCCTCATTTACCAGTGAGGCTCCCGTGTCAGATTTGTCAATTAAAATATGGTAGTATCTATATGGGGTTTTACTTTAACTACTTCAGCTCATGAACCATAGCTGTACAGTTCTGCAGCAAGTAAGCAATTGTTTAAGAAATGAAATATTTATAGAAGGGAATTATATAAACACAGGGAAGAAATAGAGAAGATGTGCAACCCAATCAATAGATAACAGAGTTGATTGCATGCACATAGAAGAAACCAATAGATATCAACACAGAATTATAAACAAAGGCAGCTCTAGATCTAGATCTAAAATAACACAAAGTTTATTCAAAGATCTAAGATAGAAAGCTAGAAACAAAATACACCGTGACACAAAGTTCTCCGAAAATCTGCTCCTGTATATTCCTTTGCTTCAAGTGGCTCTCAGGAGTTTCAGCACAAAGTCTGGAACACAAGAATGCTGCTTACAAATTCTCATCCTTAACCCGGAGGTTCTTCTTCTACTTATAGAATGTAGAAGGGAAAGTACAAATGGGAAACTCAACTGAATTAAAACATAAACAAGAAGTAAAGATGACATTTGGCAATCATCCTCCACTAACTTCTCCTTAAGTGACACATGTATCACTTAACTAATAGAATTGTTCCTCATAACTTAAACTAATGGTTTCAAAACCAATAACTTAAAAGTTTTACAATTTCATCCGGGAACGTGGAAAATAGAAGAAGAACGAATAGAAGAAGTCAAGCCAACTGTAACATTTATATCTTCCTTTTGTTTTGATACTGAATATACTTGTCGAACATGTAATTCAGCATCTTCCCATCTGTCTTAGCCACAGCTTCCTTTTCTGTCCTGAACCGCAGCAATCCTTCGTTCAACACCTTGATACATGCTTCCACATCCTCTAAGCTCGGCCCGAACCTTGCAATATCCGACTGCAGTGCCACCAGTCTACTAATGGAATTCATCGTGAAAGGCTTAATAGCTCTATCAATTATCCCTTGTACCATCAGAAAAGACCCTTCCAGGGAATTAGGCACTCTGCTAGGAATGATCTGTACGTATGAAGTAACATTTCCGACCACTTCCTCCTCAGTGAAAGCAATGATACTGTCTGGTAAAGACTGATGTCTTACTCTCAAGTGCCTGCATCCTCTTCAGCAAAACTCTGCAGATCTCCAAACGGAAAGACACTGCAAACTCCAGCTGCTTCCCCTTCTCAACTGATCCGTCTGGTACAATCTGTTCCGCAACCAACACTTCTCCCGGCAACTTATTGATTTCGGCCAAAGTACTCAAATTACTCTCAACAACTGTGTTCATATCTACTATGCTTGTCACTAGTTGCTTCAGCTGATTTGTTGCATCATTCATAACCTTCAGGCGGGCTGGCACCTCTCTAAGTTGTACAGAAGCTTGACGAATGATCAGATTCTTCCATTCGTCGATAGCTTTCACCTGATTGCTTGCATCTTCCAT
This sequence comes from Taxus chinensis, assembly GCA_019776745.2. Taxonomy (NCBI): domain Eukaryota; kingdom Viridiplantae; phylum Streptophyta; class Pinopsida; order Cupressales; family Taxaceae; genus Taxus; species Taxus chinensis. The sequence continues at coordinate 221,755,222 of CM034152.1, forward strand.
CTCCTGCATCAGATGATCACTCACCTGCTCTTGAGCTGAAATGGGCTGAGTGGAAGATTTAGCAACCTTGGCTATGATCTCGCACAACTGAGATACCTGCTTCTGAAGTTCTTCTTTCTCTGCCTTTTCTCTGTCAAGCCTAAGGAATAGAGCATCTATCAATGTCTGTGTATCCTGCTTCAATCCTTCTGTGGTGGCTTGACCGATAGGTACTCTGGTTACTGTTATGTCTTCTGCCGTGAGCTCATCCTCTCTCTTTCCTTCCGCCGGAACTGACATCTCAGCAAACTTCTGCCCCGACTCCTCAATAATAAACCTTAGAAGTTACCTTAGCAACTTTAGGTTTTCTGTCTTTTCCGCCTAGACTCTGGAGTAACTGCAAGTCGTGTTCCTCCAAGTTCATTTCCACTTCTAACTTCTGGAACCAACTGCGAAGTCAACCATTCTAAGAAATTACTTCTCGGAGAATGAGAAGTTACTGAGTGTACTACTATCTCCCGTTCTGTTTCCTCTCCATCAGAAACTGCTACAGTGTTATGGCTGCCATCTTCTGAATAATCCAAGGACAAAGCTCTTTCGAACTCTGCCATCTGCAGCTTCAACGTCTCTTCTGGAACAGGTGCTGAATGAAGTGGCTGAGGAGAGAAGATGAATGTTGCCGGATTCAGTGGAGGCATGGAAACGTCCTCCTGCTGAGGTGCAATAGTCGGTGAAGTACTGGATGCCGGAGAAGCCGGAACCTCAATGTCTATAGCCGTGGAAGTGATCTTCTCTTTCTGATTGAGACCTTCTGTGCACTTTCATCTTCTCGGGCCTTCTGTTGCTTTCTCCTCCGTGTTTCCTCTTAAGGGAATCCCCTGTGCCCAAGTTACCCGTGACTTGATTCATCAATGCTTCATCAAGGCAGTATCCCTTCGTCAGCAACCCGTTTGAAGTATTCACCAGAACACATGCTCTCGACCTTTCTTCAATTGCGTATGCAGCCTCCCTACGTTCTCTCTGAAGTACGGCTCTTATCTCCTCCCATTTGATGGTATGTGTCAAGTAACGACATTCCCATCATCTTTAAGATCCGCAGGTATCCGCACTAGTCCAAAGTCGAACACTTGCCGTGCTGATAGCCTGCTAAAATATTTCTTTCTAACCTCGTTCTCACTTTTGCACTTCATATAAAAATCCTATAATGAAGGCACATGTGCGTACTGCTTGAGAGATCGTCTTCCTGGCTACTCCAAATGGATCGAAGTTGAGCCGTGCAGAGAAGAACTCTTGCTCATACTCGGAGAACATCTCCGCCTCCATTCCTCGAGCTCTATGAATGCTAATGGCAGCTATAATGATCCCACAGTGATTGGGAAGAAGCCCGTAGACTTATATCGTTTCGACTTATGCGTTTCGACTAAAGGTCGTGCATCTCCACAAGTTCCCTGCTCAGCTCCATGGTGATCAATCTATCATTCGGATATCTGGGCAACTTAACCGGTTCTCCAAAAAAGCCGGTAACCCTGAGGTATGTGAAATCTGCAAATTGAATGAATAGACTACCAATTTTGGATACAACTTCCCACACTTCCTTACTTACCATGTTGGCCTTTAGGTCCCTGTCTAGCCTACAAATGAATTCGTAGAAGAATCCATCGTTGACCACTTTGAAATCTTTCCTGCACTGTAGGTACAGTAAGCTGTGGGTAGCACTCGAAAATGGGGTCCTTGGAAAGAACACCACATCTATCCAGCTTGGAAAAGACACCTTGTGAAGCTGCAGCATACACCAAGTATGAAGTCATCTTGAAGCTGAAAGTACGCTTCACGTTCCGGAAGTTGCTCACCGATGTTGCTGCTACTAATTTCCGACCAATTGATTATCAAATCAACCTTGTTGATTTCAATGGTCCTGATGAAAGCATACATCCATGTACAGAAAGTGTAGGCATTCGCTTCGCCATTCATTCTGCATAGCAATTTGACATCATCTACCTCCTGCACCAAATTGGACCGTGGAAGAGTTCTCGGGAACTTTGAAGGGGATCTAGGCTTCTTCATGAACCGGCTATTCATGATGCTCAAACAATCAGCTCTATGCTTTTCCCACCTACTGTCAGCATCCTGAATGCTAATAGAAGTCACCACCTTTCGCACTGGAATCTTCAAACAATAATTGATGAACTCTGCGTCCAAACGAATTATTGTCTTTCCCGAAGCATCACTCACTGATCTGGATGAAGGATGGTAAAATCTAGCACACTCCATCACAAACTCTGGCAATTGGGCTATACATGGAAAAGCTGCAGCTCGGATAATTCCATTGCTTTTGACCGCACGCATGAGTGAAGTCTTTCCTTGCTCTGGATCTATCAATCAAATTCGGCAAGAGGTTCCGGGCCTAGATCTGTGTCTCCTATGTCTGCAAGTTTGGAAGCAATGCATGACTCCATCGTGCTTTCTTTTTCATCTCCCTTCGCCATGGCTTTGTCTATCTTCATCTGAATAATTCTTTTTCTCCTTACTTGGCCGGATTTCTTCAATACTGGTGCAGATCTGCACAATTCTTCAGATTCGGAGGATATTTGCAATGTATTGGACATTGATAAAAACTCCTTTTCTTTTGTAAAACACCTGTAATGAATTCCTGCAATTTATTCAGACAAAAATGGCCACCGGAGCATGAATAGTGAATTTAAATTATAAAAATCTGCACTTTTCAAGCCTGCTGCCCCAAAAATTGGTGTTTAATTTGCACATAAAGAGAGCATGAATCCTTTCAATCAACACCTGAGCTCCTGTAACACCTGTGAAAACAACTATGCAGACGAAGATCAACCTTCTCCAAAGCATGCGCCAAATCTGGAAGCTTTTAGCCTTGTTAGCACTTTGTCTGAACAAAATCCTTCCTTTAATGGGGGCACACTTTTCCTCTTGGCTGCAATTTTTTACCTGTGAATTAAATAATTCACCCATATGGCTGCCCATGCTTATATAACCTTCACAATTCTATAATTAATAATTGCCCTAACAATTAAAGGCAATTAATTAATTAAAAATCATGCTTTTCTCTTTTAAAAATAGCATGTTTAAGGACAGCCATCCAATAAATTAAATTAATCAAATTTAATCCTTCACACAGCACTTCACTTAAGCTTCACAGTGTGCTTTGACCATAGCCACTGAAAATAGAAATTAATTTAATGTTTTAATGCCTTAAAAAACATTAAACAATTCCCAAATGGGGCGCACTTTTTAAGAGGAAGGGGGCAGCCACTAAATAAATTAAATTTAATAAATTTAATTCCTTTCTTTTATTCCAACTTTGACTTGTTGACCTCCTCCAAGCTTGGGCGCACTTTTTGAGAGGAAAAATTAATTAAAATAATCAATTTAATCATTTTATTCTCTCACCAAAAGGGGCACACTTTTTTGCACATGTAATTCTATTTTTAAGAATTTTTTTCATAATGGGATTCTTTACCCTACAAGGCAGACACCAAAATCCCGTGATCCACTTAAGTGATTTGACTTTGACAATGGGATTATTTACCCTGCAAGGTAGGCACTAAAATCCCATGATTTCACTTAAGTCACTTTCCTTTTATTATATCATGGGAATTTTTACCCTGCAAGGCAGGCAATAAATTCTTTACCCTGCAAGGCAGGCAATAAATTCTCACCTGCCTGCAGCCTCTATTTTTTCCACTGCAGCTTAAGTGACTTTTATAACACGGGAAAAAGTACCCTGCTAGGCAGGTATAGAATTCCCACCCTGCATGCGGCTTATATTTTTCCCATCGCAGCTTAAATCCTTTGTTTTCCAAAAATGCGCCCATCCCCGTAGGGGCTTTTCTGTGCACGACTTCGCTTTTTCCCAGTGATCCAGACCTCCAATGACAACTTCCTCCGGGCATAATGTGTGTATGTTTTCCAGCTGCTCCAGGCCAAAAATCGGGCTTACCCGGCAAAGGAATTGCTCCAAAGAAATTTCACAAAAAACGAAACAGGACACCACAAAAACACGAAAAATTGCCAAAAGTTGCAAATAAAGCCCAAAACTTAAAATAAGTTAAAACCCTTCTGGCACATAGGAATAATAACATATTCGCTCATAATAGAGTTAAAATAGAGCGCAAATAGCCTCATACGGGGCTCAAAATAATTAAATACAAATTTCCCGCAGACAAATCCCGACGACAGAATAAAACAATTTTGGGCATCTGGGTATTTGGCGAAAAAGGCTAATATGGCTCTTTACGATTATCTTGACGCAATACAAGAACTTTCAGGCAATAAAAACACAAAACTACCCATTATTTTAAAAGTACGAAAAAATTTCGGATAGGGTAGTCACAGATTTCAGGGTGAAATCTGAGTGACACCACACAATTTTCCAACCATGGAAACTGTACGGATGAAAATGGACACACGACCTTCAACCGCACTCGACCCCCCGAGGTCGTGCTTGGGCAGCCGATGTGGAAAGTGTGGATGGCTGAAATGTAGTGAAAGTGATATGTGGGCGAAAGTGTGCGGAAATATGAAGAACAAGTTATCAAGGCAGAACGATGTCATCAACGCGCAATAATGGGATCTTCTCATCAAGGGCGGCGAAGGCCCTTCTACCTTGAACTGGTCGGATGGACAGATCTGAAAGAATGGCTACATAGAGACTCCAGTCGATGTTTAGCTCCGCGGAAATCCTTTCTACCAGTTGTGGAATCCGTGGAAAACCAATGGGGGCCTCGTAAAGATGTCCAGACAAGGTGATGGAACGAGCGACAGAGACGTGGTTTCACGTGATCTATGGGCGGTTGCCAGGTTCGGTCCAAAATGCGAGGGCTCAATGAGCTTCCTCGTTTAGAATGTTTAATTGCCTAATGATATATGGTGGAAGTGGCAAAGATCTGAAGACCAATGCTCGTAAGTCGGTGTCAATGTCCAACTGGCCTTCGGTCCCATTCGGTTGGGAGTCTGTAGGATCACAAACGTGAATTCTTTCTGGTCAAGGTCCACGTATGGTCATGTGTAAGACCTAGACTCTATTGCCAAGGGTGGTCCAGTAATCATAAGCTTTGTCAACTTCGATGTTTAACACGTTTAATTGTTTAACCTTCTCAACATATCGAGCTGGTGTTCTGAGGAAAAGAAGATGAAGTCCTATATCTATATCTGTGAGTAATTCTGGAACGTTCGGTTGTGGTACCAAAGGATCACTTGCGTATGTAAGTTCTTGTTCGGGACCGTTGATGGTCATATGTTTAAAACAATCTAATTAATAAAGCAAATGACAACTAATTTATTTGAATTGAAACTACTCTATGTTTTTGGTATTTTCAATCTATGAAATAAAGCAATAAAAACTACTCTAATGAAATAAATATTTTTGTTCTTTTCTGATAATCTGGAAACAAATAAATGAAAGCTTCTAATCTAATTAAATCCTGAATAGGAAAATCTACCAGATGTATTCAACAGCCTGTGCAACACTATATTAATCTAGCTTAATCTAAACAAAACCTCTTTTCCAATTTGTAAGTGTGGATTATTAAATCTTCTTCTACCTCAGATTACACAGGAAGATTTAAAGCTTCAGAAGCTTTTCCTTCCCCTGTAACTTCCCGGATAGAATATATGAGGATTTAAGGGAAACCACAATATTTAGCTAATTCTCTCTGAAAGATATAAAGCTTCTATGAATTTGACTATTTGCAATTACTTCCTCTACTCTATTTGATATGTGAATGCATACAATTCAGAAATAACCATTTAAAGAAATGAAGCAAACAAACAACAACCCCAACCTGGAGAAGTAGAGCAGTGACAAATCCGGTTGTGTGAAGCTTTGTCCCCTCAGCTTATCTTTTCTATCTCCCATGTTCACGTGAGTCCAAGGATTGGGAATGCAGTGGAAGCAGCGGCGAGAAGGTGTTGGAGCAATGGTAATCTCAGCAGCAATCTGGTAGAAATGCAGGTGGAAGAGAGATAGAACAAGTGAACTAAGTTTGGCTATGCAATTTCCAGCAAGAAAGTAGCAACTTAGCAATGCAAGCATACTAAAAAAAATGATCTTTGGCCCTTTGCTTGAGAACAAGCGATCAATTTATAGAAGGTTGGTTGGGCTGTAAACAACAACACTTGGCAGCCAAGAGGTGCCAGATCAACAATGAAGAGGCAGTTTGAATAATCAACTACAAATTAGAAGTGAACAAGAGATTTCCACAAGGCAATCAGGCTTGAAACCAGGTAAAACGGTTCACAAACGTGCATTAAAAGTGAACTTAAGTCAGGCAACACACGTCTTAATTAACGTCGAAACATTTTGGAAATTTCGCACAAGAACGCAGCCCTGTCTGGGCGGCGGTTACAAGACCGCCGCCCAGGCAAGGCGGCGGTTTTGTAATTGAAGGCAAAAACAAACGAAAAACATAGTGGGAAGCTGCGGAAAAGCAAGAAATGGATAAGGCATGCTAGGCTACAAATATAAACTGCAAGGAGGTTTAGGAACTCGAACACCTTTGGAAAAGACATGAATCATCATTGGGGACCTTTTGTAACCGTTTTCCTACAATGTAGCACATGCAATTTTGGGTGTGTACAAAAACCCTCTCAAAATTGATCCCGAACTTCCCAAGTGGGTCGCTCCAAAGAAGGAAGGGTGCCAACACCCTAGAAAGTGCCCTAATTGAAGGAGTGCCCTAAGCATGGATAAACACCTTGTTCTAGAAATTTGCCAATTAAATCCACTTGTGTCTCCTGTATGAAGCCACCAATGCAACAAATGAGGGTTTTCGTCCCCACATGTTGTGACTATTGACGGTTTCGTCCCCAATAGGATCCAATGAGGGTTTTCATCCTCAAGGTTGAGCTACAACAAAGGTCTTTGTCTTCAGTGGAGAGTAGGGCACGTCGTGCACAAAACCAAGATATCAATCATTGAAATAAACACGCATAACCTTTCTTAGGCCATTCGATCCACCTTTATATCCTCCTTTTTGGCACCAAGGATGAATTAGAAGCACAATGCACTTTTTAATCTTCCCTTAAGAAGACCGACCTCATAAGAGTATTTAAAAATACTTTTTATTTTATAATAATAAAATGAAGTTGTCCCAAATAAGAATTGGATGGGCCCGACTTAAAATATTATTAATTATTTTTAATTTAGAAAAGGGGACATCACAGCAGTTTAGAATGCAACAATCAATTTTGATTGGATGGAAACTGAGAATGCACAAACACCCAGCGTGGGTAGTGAACGTAATAGACAACCTCGCCTAAATGAATATGTGGAGCATAAGCATATGAACCGACCACCTTCTTGGCAATTTGCTCCCTGGAATTAAAGAGAATTAGAGAGGGGCAATGTGAGAAGAGGTCAAAGTAGAGATGTCATTGAGAAATTTATGAACTCCAAGTTTAGGAAATATGAAACTTTTTGCATTTTCATTAGGAAGAGAAGCCTGAAGGGTAAAGTTACACTCTACTGATCAATAGACATAGTGGAGATAGAGCAACAACAAATATTTTAAAAGGCGGAGGGAAGGAAATCGACTACCCAGGATGTTTGAACTCTAAAGGGGAAGATTTTATGTTCCCTGTTGCAACGAACAACATGAACATCAACAAAAGGACAAGAAAGCTTGTCAAGAAGAGACTCATGGGAGAAGAAAGAGTTGTTAGTGGCGATGATGGGGAAGCGGTGGAATACCAAGCAGAATAAGGAAAATTGTGAAAGGGTAGTCCAGAAGAACGGGGGAAATGGTGGAGTACTGTCGAGGATGGAAGTCATCCAAACAATGGGAGGGCAATTAATGGAGGATAGTGAGATTTATGTGAAGATGTCAAAAAAGAGAGGAATGATGGTACTAAAGGTGAGGAAAGGACCAATGCTAAGAGAAATCCTCACAAGATGGCTACCTTCAATTTGTGGCTACACCCTTTTTCTTGGGAATCGACACAATAGACATCAAGACCAATAATGTTGACTAGAAATCAGTATGTCTAAATTCCATCTAATTCTAGCATATGAGACATGTAGTGCAAGCTAGAAATGGAGTACTAGCTAAATCGAATAAAGGGTTGTACCACCAAGCCCATTGTTGGCCTGGTAGAGAAACATGGCAACCCACTAGCAAGTGACGGAAAAAACCTGCCCAAGTTTATGAGAAAATTATCATGACCCTGTTCACCACCATAACAATTGTGTTGCAATTTGGAATGATCAAACAAATGAAGGACATTGGTAGGATTGTTTCTTAAACCTGTAATAGGAGTTGCAAATGACTAGTTTAAAGAGAAAAATAAGACAAAAATTAACACTTGGAAAATTTGAGAAAGTGCCATACAGCCAAGCTATCGTGGCAACCCACTGGCAAGTGACAATTGTTTTTTTTGCCTAAGTTAATGAGAGAAGATTATCATCACCCTATCCACCACTGTAACAAGTGTGTTACAATTTCGAAATAATCAAACCAAACAAAGGATATTGGTATATAATGGTTTCTGAAAACCCTAATAGCAGTTGTGAATGTCTAGTTTGAAAAGCAACATAGGACAAAAATTAACACTCTGAAAATTTGAGGGGATACTGGTAGGACTAGTTAAATCAAAGAAAGGGTCATACCGCCAAGACCACCATTGACACAATACAACATGGCGACCCACTAGCAAGTGACAAAGAAACTTGCCTTAAGTTTATAGGGGAAGATTATCATGATCCTATCCACCACTATTATCAATGCTTGGAAATTTCGATAAAATGCCTGTGAGAAGGAATTCAAGATATGTGAGATGAAAACTAGACGTAGACAAATATTTATAATAAAAAATAGAGTAAGAACAATTTCAATCAGTCAAAAATAGGAGACTCAAGGAGTTGAAATTTATGTTGGATTGAAGAAAGGATTGTTCATAGAGGATTTATAGTGGAAAAGACAAACCAAGTTGAAATATGTGCCACCAACCACCTACAACAATGCTTATGACACAACCATGAACTTGGAGACTGAAGATCGGATGAATCCCTAAACAAAATCAGTGAGTAATTCAAACAACAATGATAATTCGGTCAAGTCCCAATCAATAACAAGCCTCAAGAAAGACATGATGAGGATGTTCAACAACCTCAAAAAAAATGTGAATTGTCTAATAAATCACATTCGTGAAATATGTAGGGAAAAGGGAAACTCGGGGAAGGATTGTCCCTTCAATATAAAAAATTAAGGACCAACAAGTGTTGGAATTAAAGGTCACAAATTCAAAGGAGGCCACAAGTGGAGGATACCTATATCTTGAATAAAGATGACAACAAAACAAAAATTAAGGAGTAGGCTGAGGGATAGAGAGGGAAGCAAATGGATGCTTGATATATTAGGTTGGATCCTAACGGAGGTAGTTATCAATGATGGACTAGAGGATTGCCAATGGATACATGGAAGAGCTTGAAGAAGCCAAGTATATGCCACCAACATTCATAATGACGATGACAAACCAATTTGTCATAGAACCTCTAGGAGTGTGTTGAACCTAGAGGTGACAAATTTAAAGGAGGCCATGAGTGGACGATATCAAAATATTCAACAAGGACAACAGCAGAAACAAAATCAAGGAGCATAGAATGTTGATTTTGTTTCTTTGGAGGATCTTAAAAGGTCCTTGCATTTCAAATTTGGTCATAAAGTGATCTGATCATTTGGCATGTTATATTGCTTCAAGTAGGGTCTTAGGGATGAAAGATAGCACTTAGTGTTGTAAAACTAGTCTTGAGGCTATTGGATAAAGATTCTTCATTTGTATGTTGTTTATCCCCATAGCCAAGATTCTTCCAATCCTTGATACTGTAATGTCCCTCGTTCTCGAATAGTTTGATTGAAGACCTTTGGCCCTTTTTGTCTACCCGACGGCCAAAAGGTGATTTCAAGGGTGACTTCGGTTTATTAGTTTTATTATATCGTGCTTAAAATAAAATAAATTTTCACTAAAAGTACATATAATGAATTAATAGACTTAATAAGTGACTTTGACTTAGGAAAGTACATGGAAATTAATTAGTAAATTATTTAATGTGTTTTCCTAGGCAAAAAGTGTGACTTGCTTTGGGAAGTAATTAAATAAGCCAAAAATGCGACTTGCTTTGGAGATGGAGAAAATTAATTAAAAATAAATCACACTCCTTTGGAAAAAGTGCGACTTACATTTTGGAAGGGTTTTTTGGCTATAAGGGAAAAGTGCGACTTGTGCCGACGCTACGCAGATTATTATTATTTTCTTCCGAGCATTTAGCTCTGAAGCTTTGTAGACAAAATCCAAGGACGGAAACCCTCTGGATTATTCCTCTTGTGGAGGGAAACCCTAGGAGCAGTGAGAGGAGTTCCTATTCAGGGAACTTCATTGTATTCACAAGTTATTTATCATTTCAACAGTTCAAAAAGAGAAATAAAATTGCAGCCACGGGCATTCAGACATCTTCTAGAGTGGGGTGACTTATTCTACAGTTGTTTTATGCAGTATCTGAGGTATTCTTCATGCTCGATTATTATTGTACCTTCCAGTCTCATTTATATATCAAATCGATTTGGTTTGAATTAATCACGGTTGGGTTTTGGACAATCTTTTGTTATCATTCTATTTGCAAATTTTTGATTGTTTTGCCGTAAATATTTGTCATCGTAAATCAATATTAAATTCACGGCTAAATTATTTATGAAGAAATATGTCTGTTTAAACCCTAGGCGCATTTTCCATATCCACCCGGTTTCCAGGGTTTGTATTATTAAATTTGTTTATGTAGTATGTGAGTGTTGTTCCATGGTTTCCTTTGAAATTATCAGTACAGTTCCAAGCCTGAGCAATCTATAAAAAAAAAAAGTATTCAGGCAAAAGGGGTTTGGGATCTTTCAGTGGTATCAAAGTAATGTATCCTCCCAGCCTGTGTGGAAAGTAAGCAGAGATTAAATTTTAAAAAAAAAAAATCAGCTTTGAATGCAGCATAGAGAGGTTGGTTCACACAGATACTACACCCGCAACAGGCACGACTCGAAGCCGGTATTGTAGGAGGTGACAGAATGGATTTTGTGGGTGATAGACAGGAGAGTCCTCCTCGGGATGTGGTGTCACCCAGATTTCATCCTGAAATCTGCGACTACCCTATCCGAAAAAAATTCGTACTTTTAAAATAATGGGTCGTTTTGTGTTTTTATTGCCTGAAAGTTCTTGTATTGTGTCAAGATATTCCCAAAGAGCCATATTAGCCTTTTTCGCCAAATACCCAGATGCCCAAAATTGTTATATTCTGTCGTCGGGATTTGTCTGCGGGAAATTTGTACTTAATTAATTTAAGCCCCGTTTGAGGCTATTTGCGCTCTGTTTTAACTCTGTTATGATCGAACATGTCATTATTCCTATGTACCAAAAGGGTTTTAACAAGGAATGAGTTTTGGGCTTTATTTGTGACTTTTGGCAATTTTGTGTGTTGTCCCGTTTCATTTTCTGTGAAATTTCTCTAGAACAATTCCTTTGCCGGGTAAACCCGATTCTTGGCCTGGAGCAGCTGGAGAACATATACGCACATTATGCCCAGAGGAAGTCACCATCGGAGGTCTGGATCACTGGAAAAAAGCAAAGTCGTGCACAGAAAAGCCCCTGCAGGGTTGGGCGCATTTTTGGAAAACAAAGGATTTAAGCTGCAATAGGAAAAATAGAAGCAGCAGGCAAGGTGGGAATTTTGTACCTGCCTAGCAGGGTACTTTTTCCCGTGATATAAAATTCACTTAAGCTGCAGTGGGAAAGTTAGAGGCCGCAAGCAGGCGGGAATTTATTGCCTACCTTGCAGGGTAAAAATTCCATGGTGAAATAAAAGAAAAGTGACTTAAGTGAAATCATGGGATTTTATTGCCTGCCTTGCAGGGTAAATAATCTCATTGTCAAAGTCAAATCACTTAAGTGGATCATGGGATTTCCGGGGCTGTCTAGCAAGGTAAAGAATCCCATTGTGAAAAATTCTTAAAAATAAAATTCTATTATGCAAAAAAGTGCGCCCCCTTTGGTGAGAAGATGGGAGCCTTAAAGTAGATTAAATTAATTAATTTTTCTTCTAAAAAGGGCGCCCAAGTGTGGAAGAAAATCAACAAAGCCAAAGGGAATAAAAGAAATAGAATTAAATTGATTAAATTGATTAAATTAAATTTATTTAAACGCTGCCCCCTTCATGTCAAAAAGTGCGCCCTATTTAAGATAGATTTAATGATTTTTGAAGCATTAAATCATTAAATTAAATTCTATTTTCAGTGGCTATGGTCAAGGCACACTATGAAGTTTAAGTGAAGTGAAGTGTGAATGATTAAATTGGATTAATTTAATTTATTGGATGGTTGTCCTTAAACATGCTATTTTTAAAGAGAGAAACATGATTTTTAATTAATTAATTGCCAGGAATAGGAAGGGCAATTATTAATTATAGAATTGTGAGGGTTATATAAGCATGGGCTGTCATAAAGGTGAATTATTTAATTCACAGGTAAAGAATTGCAGCCAAGAGGAAAAGTGCACCCCATTTGAAGAAGGATTTTGCTCAGACAAAGGTGAAAACAAGGCTAAAAGCTTACAAATTTGGCGCATGCTTTGAAGGAGGTTGATTTGTGTTTGCATAAGTGTTACAGGTGCTAAGGTGAAGTTGAAAAAGTTCATGTTCTCTTTATGTGCAGATTAAACATCAATTTTTGGGGCAGCAAGCTTGAAAAGTGCAGATTTTTATAATTAAAATTCATTATTCATGCTCTGGTGGCCATCTTTGTCTAGATTAATTGCAAGAATTCATTAAAGGTGTTTTACAAAAGAAAAGGAGTTTTAATCAATGTCCAATACATTGCATATATCCTCCGAATCTGAAGAAATATCCAACTCTACACCAGTTTTGAAGAAATCCGGCCAAATAAGAAAAAAAAGAATTATTCAGACAAAGATAGACAAAGCCATGGCGAAGAGAGATGAAAAAGAAAGCACGATGGAGTCATGCATCACTTCCAAACTTGCAGACATAGGAGACACAGATCTAGGTCCGGAACCTCTTTCCGAATTGATTGATAAATCCAGAGCGGGAAAGACTTCACTCATGCGTGCGGTTAAAAGCAGTGGAATTATCCAAGCTGCAGCCTTTCCATGCACAGCCCAGTTGCCAGAGTTTGTTATGGAATGCGCTAGATCCTACCATCCTTCATCTAGATCAGTGCGGGATGCTATGGGGAAAACAATAATTCGATTGGACACCGAGTTCATCAATTATTGTTTGAAGATTCCGGTGCGAAAGGTGGTGACTTCCATTAGTCTTCAGGATGCCGGCAGTAGGTGGGAGAAGCATAGAGTTGACTGCGTGAACATAATAAACAGCAAATACATGAAGAAGCCTAGATCTCCTTCAAAGTTCCCAAGAACTCCTCTGCGGACCAATTTGGTGCAGGAGGATGATGATATTGTCAAATTGCTATGCAGGATTAATGGCGAGGCAAATGCTTACACTTTCCGAACACGGATGTATGCTTTCATCAGGACCATTTAAGTCAACAAGGTTGATTCCATAATCAATTGGTCGGAAATTATTAGAGACAACATTGTTGAGCAACTCCGGAACGTGAAGCGTACTTTCAACTTCAAAATGACTTCCTACTTGGTGTATGCTGCAGCTTCACAAGTAGTCTTTTCCAAGCTGAATAGATGTGGTGTTCTTTCTAAGGACCCCATTTTCGAGTGCTACCCATAGCTTACTGTACCTGCATGCGAGGATTTCAAAGTGGTCAATGATGAATTCTTCTACGATTTCATTTGCAAGCTAGACAAAGACTTGAAGGCCAACAGGGTAAGCAAGGAAGCGTGGGAAGCTGTGTCCAAGATTAGCAGTCTACTCATTTAGTTTGCAGATTTCACATACATCAGTGTTACGGGTTTTTCTGGAGAACCAATAAAGATGCCCAGGTATCTGAATGATAGATTGATCGCCATGGAGCTGAGCAGGCAACTTGTGGAGATACACGACCTTCAGTCGAAGCGGCACAAGTCTACGGGCTTCTTCCCAATCACTGTGGGACATTACAGCTGCCAGAGCATTCATAGAGCTCGAGGGATGGAGACGCAGATGTTATCAGAGTATGAGCAAGAGTTCTTCCCCGCACGGCTGAACTTCGATCCATTTGGAGTAGCCAGGAAGACGATCTCCCAGGTGTATGCACATGTGCCTTCATTAGAAGATTTCTGGATGAAGTGCAAAGTGAGTACGAGGTTAGAAAGAGGGATTTCAGCAGACTATCAATAAAGCAAGTGTTCGACTTTGGACTAGCGCGGATACCTGCGGATCTTAAAGGTGATGGGAATGTGGTACTTGACACTTACCATCAAATGGGAGGAGATAAAGCAATACTGCAGGATAACGTAGGAGGCTGCCATACAATCGAAGAAAGATCTAGAGTTGTTTTGGTGAATACTTCTAACTGGTTGCTGACGAAGGGATATTGCCTTGATGAAGCATTGATGAATCAAGTCACGGGCAACTTCGGCGCAGGAGATTCCCACAAGTGGAAGCACGAAGGAGAAAGCAGCAGAAGGTCTGAGAAGTTGAAAGTACACAGAAGATCTCAATCAAAGGAGAAGATCACTTCTACGACCATGGCTTTAACTCCGGCTTCTCCAGCACCCAGTACTTCACCAACTATTGCACCGCAGCAGGATATTTCTATGCCTCTACTAAATCCAGCGACATTCATCCTCTCTCCTCAGCCACTCTATTCAGCGCCTGTTCTAAAAGAAACGTTGAAGCTACAGATGGCGAAGTTCGAAAGAGTTTTGTTCTTAGATGATTCAGAAGATGGCAACCATAACATTGTGGCACTTTCTGATGGAGAGGATGCAGAGCGGGAGATGGTAGTGCACTCAACAACTTCTCATTTTCCAAGGAGTATCTTCTCGGAATGGTTGGCTTCGCAGTTGGTTCCAGAAGCGAGAATGGAGATGAACTTAGAGGAGCACGACTTGCAGCTACTCCAGAATCTGGGCGGAAGAGACAGAAGACCTAAAGTTGCTAAGGTAACTTCGAGGTTGATCATCAAGGATTTCGGAGAGAAGTTTGCTGAGATGTCAATTCCGACAGAAGGAAAGGAGGATGAGCTCACGGCAGAAGATGTGACAGTAACCAAAGTACCCCTTGGTCAAGCCACCACTGAAGGATTGAAGCAAGATACGTAGACATTGATAGATGCTCTATTCCTTAGGCTTAACAGAGAAAAGGCGGAGAAAGACGAGTTGCAGAAGCAAGTATCTCAATTGTGCGAGATCATAGCCAAGGTTGTTAAACCTTCTATTCAGCCCATTTCAGAGCAGGTGAGTGATCATCGTATGCAGGAAATGGAGGATGCAAGCAATCAAGTAAAAGCTATTGACGAATGGAAAGATTTGATTATTCGTCAAGCTTATGTACAACTTGGAGAGGTGTCAGCCCGCCTGAAGGTTATGGATGATGCGGCGAATCAGCTGCAGCAACTGGTGACGAGCATAGTGGACATGAACACAGTTGCTGAGAGTAACCTGAGTACTTTGGCCGAGATCAACAAGCTGCCGAGAGATGTATTGGTTGCGAAGCAGATTGTATCAAATGGATCAGTTGAGAAGGGGAAGCAGCTGGAGTTTGCAGTATCTTTCCGTTTGAAGATCTACAGAGTTTTGCTGAAGAGGATACAGGCACTTGAGAATAGGACATCATCCTTACCCGACAGTATCATTTCTTTCGCTGAGGAGGACGTAGTCGGAGGTGTTACTTCATACGTGCAGATCGTTCCTAGCAAGGTGCCTAATTCCCTGGAAGGGTCTCTTCTGATGGTACAAAAGAGAATTGATAAAGCTACTAAGCCTTTCACGATGAATTCTATTAGTAAATTGGTGGCGCTGCAAGCAGATATTGTAAGATTCGGGCCGAGCTTGGAAGATGTGGAGGTGTCCATCAAAGTGTTGAATAAAGGGTTGCTGCAGTTCAGGACAGTAGTGGCTAAAACAGATGGAAAGATGTTGAATCACATGTTCGACAAATATATTCGATATCAGAACAAAAAGAAAACATAAATGTTATAGCTGTCATGACTTCTTCTATTCTTTCTTCTTCTATTTTCTATGTTCCCAGATGAAATTGTAAAACTTTAAAGTTATTGGTTTTGAAACGATTGCTTAGAGTCATGTGGAACAATTTTATTAGTTAAGTGATACATGTGTCACTTAAGGAGAAGTTAGTGGAAGATGATTGCCAAATGTCATCTTTACTTGTTTATGTTTCAGTTCGGTTAGATTTTCCATTTGTACTTTCCCTCCTACATTTTATAAGTAGAAGAAGAACCTCCGGGTTGATGATCAGAATTTGTAAGCAACAATCTTGTGTTCTAGACTGTGCCGAACCCCTGAGAGCCACTTGGAGCAAAGGAATACAAAGGAGCAGGTTTTCGAAGAACTTTGTGTCATGGTGTACTGTGTTTCTTGTTTTTAATCTTAGATCTCTTAATAAACTATGTTATTTTAGATCTGGATCTAGAGCTGCCTTTGTTTTAGAATTCTGTGTTTATATCTATTGGATTTTTCTATGTGCATGCAATTAGCTCTGCAATCTACTGATTGGGATGCACATCTTCCCCATTTCTTCTATATGTTTATGTAGTTACCTTCTATAACTTTTCCTTTCTTTAAACAGCGACTTACTTGCTGCAGAACTGTTCAATTATGATTCATGAACTGAGTAGTTAAAGTAAAACCCCATTTAGATATTAGCATACTTAAATTGACAAATCTGACACGGGAGCCTCACCGGTTAAATGAGGGAGATTTATCTCATGACTGCCTAGGTTTGATACTATGCAGAAAATCTAGCCAACAGGATGATCATGCAGACCCAAATAAAGACTTCATTAGGGATATGGCAGCCACTCAGAGGCAGTTGTTACATACTATGCCTTGGATAGGTTGGCATTGGATAGGCCACAAGACAGGCATGGCATTGGATAGGCCACAGGATAGGCATGGCAGAAGGGATAGATCCATATCAATTGCCAGTGGTTACAGGGATCACAGCAGATCACCTTCGGAAATTGGAAGTGGTAGGGGATCGCCACGCCGTGAGAGGAGGCACACCCATACAAATGAGAGGACTACGTGGACTGCAAATAGGCCTATGCAGCCTAACTTCCTGCCTAGAGATGACCCACCAGAGATTGAGGTGCGGCCGGAAGAAGTAGCTTTTCTGGATACTATTATGGCAGTCAGTGATGAGTGGAGGAGTTTGCCACAGCATGTGAGGGACGTCTTTCCCCTCCCATAGTATTGTGCTCAGAGGAGAGATAGCATGAGGGCTGGACAGGATAGGAGGCCTAGAGCGCAGCAGAACAGGGAAATTCAGCAGGTTACCAATAAGGTAACCCTCTCCATTTTTGATGGTAACGGAAAGATCAGTGTTAGGGCTTGGATTCACAAGCTCGACACATATCTTAGCCTCAAACCAATGAGGGAACAGGAGGCTATACAGTTCACTACTTTGCACCATGAGGGGGTGGCTTATGATTAGTGGCACCATGGATTAGTTACACAGAATCACGGACTTCTGTGATCATACAGGGACTTCAGCGAGAGGTTGATTGCACGATTTGATCGCAAGGATGTAGAGCTTTATTACAGGGACTTGGCATAGCTCCGACAGAGTGGACACATTGATTCATACATCAACGAATTTCAGCATATAGCAGTCATGGTTCTAGAGATGCCTGAGAAGAGGGTAGTGATGTTATTCATAGAGGGCCTTCATGACAGGATGAGAGGATTGGTCAAGGCTCTTAAGCCTAGGACATTGCATGATGCCATCCAGACGGCATTGGACTTGGACACATCCCCTACTTCTTACCAGCCCACTTCTTATCATCCCAATAAGAAGTTTGCCACGAGCTCCAAGCCATTTCAGCGCTCTACCATTCAGCAGAAGAGTGCACCACCTCCTAAGGTCGATCAGGAATCTCGTAATGAGTTGAGGAGGAAGAAGCTTTTCTTTCATTGCAAAGACCATTGGGAACTTGGACATCGTTGCCTTGGTAAAGGCAAGGTGCATCTCATTGAGGTGATTTCAGATGAGGATGAGGACCACTCGCCTGATACAGGGGCAGAGGATGAGGAAGGCGACCATGATGCACAAGGGGAGCAGCCCCAAGTAGAGTTTGGCAAGAGTGAGGCATTGGATTCATCCGATGTCACTATTGCTACACTCTCAGGAGTTCCTAGGTACCATCCCTTTTGGCTGAAAGGAGTGCTTAAGGGATAGTGGATTGTTTGTTTGGTTGACAGTGGAGCTACGCACAGAAGCGAGGATTACAGGGTGAGGATTTTGAGGGGTTTAGTGTACGAGTAGCAGATGGGTTTGCTATTAGTTGCACTAAGAGGATTCCGCAGCTTAGTATTCAGATGGGGGACTACACATTGACCGATGACTTCTATGTTATTGGACTTGGTGAGATTGATACAGTTTTGGGTATTCAGTGGTTGCAGTCCCTTAGCAGATATGTTCAGGACTTCCGGAGGATGGAATTGGAGTTCATGGTGGATAGGAAGAAGATTGTGCTTCGGGCTCTTTCTGACGGTGGGCCTAGAGTTGTTTCAGCACGCAGGATGGAATCTATAGTCAGGCATGGAGAGGTTGCATGGGCAGCCCAATGTTTCATTTCATCCAAACCTTCTTCAGATAGTGAGCAGCCCTTTCATATAGATATCCAGTCCATACTGGATAAGCAAGGCCTAGTGTTCCGTGACATTGCTCCAGGTCAACCACCAAATAGAGGGTTTGAGCATGTTATAGAGCTTGAGGAGGGTGCTAAACCTATGATGACTACGCCTTATCGCCATTCTAAGACATATAAGGATGAGATAGAAAAGACCGTTAGAGAGCTCTTGGAGATGGAACACATCCGTCCTAGTTCTAGTCCCTTTGCTTCTTCAATTGTTTTGGTGAAGAAGAAGGATGGGACCATGAGGATGTGCATTGACTACCGTGCACTAAACAAGAAAACCATGTGAGGTACTATTGCCTTGAGCTTTTAGATAAGTTGCATGGAGCTATCTATTTTTCGAAGATTGATCTTCGATCAGGATACCATCAGATTCGCGTTCGAGATGAGGACATTCACAAGACAACCTTCAGGTGTCACCACCGGCACTAACTACCATTAGAAAAGGCCATTAGAGAGCTCTTGGAGATGGGACACATCCGTCCTAGTTCTAGTCCCTTTGCTTCTTCAGTTGTTTTGGTGAAGAAGAAGGATGGGACCATGAGGATGTGCATTGACTACCGTGCACTAAACAAGAAAACCATAAAGAATAGGTATCCTATTCCTCGCATAGATGAGCTTTTAGATGAGTTACATGAGCTATCTATTTTTCGAAGATTGATCTTATCAGGATACCATCATATTCACGTTCGAGATGATGTGCATTGACTACCGTGCACGATCAAGAAAACCATAAAGAACAGGTATCCTATTCCTCGCATAGATGAGCTTTTAGATGAGTTGCATGGAGCTATCTATTTTTCAAAGATTGATCTTCGATCAGGATACCATCAGATTCGTGTTCGAGATGAGGACATTCATAAGACAGCCTTTAGGTGTCACTACGGGCACTATGAGTTCTTGGTGATGCCATTTGGACTCACCAATGCACCTGCTACGTTTCAGTCATGTATGAACCATCTCTTCAACAGCCAGTTGAGGAAGTTTGTGTTGGTCTTCTTTGATGATATTTTGATATATAGCATGACATGGGATGAGCATTTGAGGCATCTTGATGAGGTACTTAGTATAATGGAGACCCAGTCTTTATTTGCTAAGATGTCCAAGTGCGAATTTGGACTTACTGAGATATTGTATCTTGGGCATGTCATTGGGGCCAATGGGGTCAAGGTTCATCAGGAGAAGATACAGGCAATGCAGGATTGGCCACCACCTAGGAATATCTCTGATTTGCGTGGATTCTTGGGGTTATGTGGTTATTACAGGAGGTTCGTGAAGGGCTATTCTCAGCTGGTAGCTCCATTGACAGATCTTACACGGAAGGGGGCATTCAAATGGACAGATGAGGCACAAGTAATATTTGAGAGGCTCAAGGTAACTATGAGCACCTGTCCAGTTTTGGCTCTTCCAGATTTCTCACAACCCTTCATTTTGGAATGTGATGCTTCGGGATTGGGGATTGGTGCAGTTCTTATGCAGGATCGCCATCCTATTGCCTACGAAAGTAGGAAGTTGAGAGATAATGAGAGATTGCATTCCACCTATGATAAGGAGATGCTTGCCATTATGCATGCTTTGGCAAAGTTCAGACAGTATTTAGTGGGTGGGAAATTTGTGGTGAGAACCGACCACAACAGCTTGAAATATTTCCTGGAACAGAAGGAGCTCAATGAGAGGCAACAAAAATGGGTTAGCAGAATCCAAGCATATGATTTTGACATTGAGTATGTCAAGGGGACGAAGAATGTAGTGGCTGATGCACTTTCCAGAAAGCCCCATCTCGCTGCCCTATGTTCTTTGAGCGAGATTTCAGCAGATTGGAAATCTCAACTGTTAGTTGAGTATTCCAAAAATACTTGGGCATGTGACATTATGGATGGAAAAATTCAGGATGACCGATATAAGGTAATAGCTGATTTGATTTTGTATAAGGGCAGAATTTACCTAGTTCCTGAATCTGAGCTTAAGGAGAAGATTATGCACGCTTTCCATGATGCACCACTTGCAGGACATCCAAGGTACTTTAAAACATACAGGCAAATTAGAGAGAGATTCTCTTGGAAGGGTCTCAAGGATGATGTCTTGCGCCATGTCCGCGAGTGTATGACTTGTCAGCAGAACAAGTCAGAGCATACTTTCCCAACAGATTTATTACAGCCATTGGCGATTCCGAAGCAGAAGTGGGAGAGTATTTCGATGGATTTCATTACAGGTCTTCCCGTGGTGCAAGGGAATGATCGCATTTATGCGGTAGTTGATCGGTTGACAAAATATGCACACTTTTTTGCCGTCCCTACCAGCTTTAAGGCACCTCATGTGGCTGATTTGTTCTTCCGTCAGGTATTCAGGTTGCATGGACTTCCGAAGAACATCGTTAGTGATCGGGATAGCAGGTTTTTGAGCATATTTTGGCAGGAACTTTTCCGTTTGGTTCACACTGAGTTGACTCCGAGCACTAGTTATCACCCTCAGACTGATGGGCAGACAGAGATTGTGAACAAGTGGATAGAGGGTTATCTACGTAACTATGTTGCAGGACAGCAGAAGGCATGGGTAAAGTTGTATTTATGTGAGTATTGCTATAACACCACTTACCATATGTCTATTGGTATGACTCCATTCCGAGCATTGTATGGATATGATGCGAGATCTTTTGTTGATTTGGCGTTTGGGGACAGTAGAGCTCCCAAGGCTCAGGAGAGTTTACAGGATAGTCAGGACATCCTTAAGGTACTTAAGGATAATATTCAGCGGGCCCAGAATCAGCAGAAGATGTATGCAGATAGGCACAAGGTAGAGAGAGCATTTGAGGTAGGAGACATGGTATTTCTACGTCTTCAGCCTTACAAACAGAGTACTCTCAAGAAGAGTGGAGCTGAAAAGCTCAAGCCTCGATTCTATGGACCATACAGGGTGTTGAGGAGAGTTGGTGAAGTGGCATATGAGCTGGAATTACCTTCTAAGAGTAAGATACACAATGTCTTTCATGTATCTTGCTTGAAAAAGGCTTTGGGGCAGCACATTGTTTCTTCTGCAGAGTTACCACCTTTGGATGAGGAAGGGAGGTTGGATTTAGTGCCAGAGGAGATCTTGGATAGCCGAGAGAGGAGATTGAGGAATAGAGTTATTCAGGAGTTCCTGGTGAGGTGGAAAGAGTTGCCAATAGAGGATGCTACATGGGAGGGTGAGTCTATATTACAGCATCCAGCTTTGCAGTTGCTTGGGGACAAGCAATTTCGGGAAGGGAGGACTGTAATGTCCCTCGTTCTCGAATAGTTTGATCGAAGACCTTTGGCCCTTTTTGTCTACCCGACGGCCAAAGGGTGATTTCAAGGGTGACTTCGGTTTATTAGTTTTATTATATCGTGCTTAAAATAAAATAAATTATCACTAAAAGCACATATAATGAATTAATAGACTTAATAAGTGACTTCGACTTAGGAAAGTACATGGAAATTAATTAATAAATTATTTAATGTGCTTTCCTAGGCAAAAAGTGCGACTTGCTTTGGGAAGTAATTAAATAAGCCAAAAAATGCGACTTGCTTTGGAGATGGGGAAAATTAATTAAAAATAAATTATACTCCTTTGGAAAAAGTGCGACTTGCATTTTGGAAGGGTTTTTTGGCTATAAGGGAAAAGTGCGACTTGTGCCGGCACTATGTAGATTATTATTATTTTTCTTCCCGGCAGTTAGCTCTGAAGCTTTGTAGACAAAATCCAAGGACGGAAACCCTCTGGATTATTCCTCTTGTGGACGGAAACCCCAGGAGCAGTGAGAGGAGTTCCTATTCAGGGAACTTCATTGTATTCACAGGTTATTTATCATTTCAGCAGTTCAGAAAGAGAAATAAAATTGCAGCAGTGGGCATTCAGACATCTTCTAGAGTGGGGCGACTTATTCTACAGTTGTTTTATGCAGTATCTGAGGTATTCTTCATGCTAGATTATTATTGTAGCTTCCAGTATCATTTATATATCAAATCGATTTGGTTTGAATCATTTACGACTGGGTTTTGGACAATCTTTTGTTATCAATCCTTTCGCAGATTTATGATTGTTTTGCCGTGAATATTTGTCAACATAAATCATTATTAAATTCACAGCTGAATTATTTATGAAGAATTATGCTTTTTAAACCCTAGGCGTCTTTTCTATATTCACCTCGGTTTGCAGGGTTTGCATTATTTAATTTGTTTATGCAGTATGAATGAGTGTTGTTCCATGGTTTCGCTTGATATTATCAGTACAGTTCCAACCCTGAGCAATCTATACAATAAAAAAATAAAAAAAATAAAAAAATAAAAAAGTATTCAGGCAAAAGGGGTTTGGGATCTTTCAAACTTGTGGACTGATTCATGTTCAATTTGATTGACATGATCGAAATTCCTAACATTATCTTCCGACAAGGCATCGGATTGAAATTCATGGTTGGTTTCGTTGGTTATATCTTCAAATTTCAAAATAATACATTTTTTAATTGGTTGTACCATTCTAAGCCATTTCCTATAAAGATTTTGGGAAACTATTATGTTGCAGCATATTGGTCGTTTAGGATCCAACCTTTTTAGATATTGCCAAATGGCAATGTCCATAGATATGATGTAAGGTGCTAAAGGTTTGTTTTGTAATGTTTAAATGGCCTTATTATCAATTTGGGTGGCCCACAATATGGTGGTTACATTTGCTGAGGTACTTATTTTTTCTTTTGCATTTGAAGCATTTGAGTCTGGATTTGATTTTCTGTCATAGTTTGCATTTGGATCATTTGATACATTGGATCCAAATAAAGTGCATTCTATTCCCGAGTTGATAAATCCAATGTAGGGACAGATTGGTAATTGTTGGGAACTTTGGATGGGTTAAGGTACAAAAAAAGGATTTGAAATGTGTTTGAAAATGGAAATGGGAACCAACCAAAAGGACACATTGGGTTCACCAAATTGTATGTACTTCGAAAGGACCCTCTCATGTAAATCACTAAACTTTTAAAGAGAGTAACCTCTCTTAGCATCCATTCAAATAAGAAAATTGACAAAATGATAAAGAAAAAGTGGCAGGATGCATATACTTGTATACTTGATGACCAACCTGCAATGGTCGTTACTATGTAATGAAATAAACAAGATGCATGTGAAGGAATGGAAAAGAAGTAGATGAAGGATTGGGAATTAATTTCACTTCCCTATGGTTAATTAGAACTCTAGGCTATTCTCAAAATGACCTAAAAAAGACACGACTCAATTGTCACGGATTTGATAAAAAAACAGCCAAAAGCCCCTTAGATGCATTTGGAGCCCCATCATGATAGGACCCAAAACCAAACACAATAAGGTCACGGTCCTTGACCTCCAACTCTCTTATAAACTGCTTCTGGGACATAGACTCGTCACATGACAGCAATCCTCTCTTACCAAATTCACAACATCCGAAACATGAAGTTGATCCCAACCCATGGGATATCCCACTTACAAACCGAAGAAAAAAAAAATTATTCCTACAACCACTGCCTGAATGCATCAACATACATCCCAATTTACAAGTTACCATCATAGATTCCAATGATGATGAACCTAACGAACTTCAAAACATATTCAATACATCAAAACCACCACCGCACATCGCGGATTGACTTCCCATGTACCTCCTCTCAAGTGATCAATACCTTCCTATATTTGACGAAGAGAGCAACAAAAACCCTCCTTGTAATGCTATAGAGTGACATATAATGATGACTTATACCCATGTGATGATAATGGAGTAGAAAAATTCTTTCAAATTAGCATTTCTCCCAAAGATACCTCTGATATCAAATGTCAACCATACCATAGCCAAAAAACACATGCAAAATCCAACCATCATATGATGAAGACTACATCATCTCCTAAGCACAAGCTCAACAGTTGAATGTACTTCACTATCAAAAGAATCTTGCACAAATGCATGCCTTCAATCATGAAGCTAATAAGGTCCACATATCCTATGATTTCACCACTCCTCAATTCAACTATAGGGATGATGATGAGGAATCTGCCCTCTACTGTCCACCAACCAATCCCCTCTTGGAAAACAAACTATGGCTGATCCGGTAGACCAAAAGAGGCCTATATGAAGCTCTTCATTGCGGTCGCATCCAGTTTCATATGCGCTTGGCCGATATTTTGTGCACCACTCTTACAATTCCTTGGATTTGCTCTTGAAGCACGCATCTTTGAAGTTTGGAGCACTTGGAAGGGACCGATATCATACAAGAGTTTGTGTACCAACTGAAATGACTTGAACTTGTACAAAATTTTCTGTCTTAATAATCCTTAAAGAAGCTACTATCAAGAAAAACTACCTATGTTCTCATTCCACAAAATCAATACTGCAACATGCAACAACTATGAGTTTGGAAAGTCATTTGGTGCTCACTCTAGAGGTTGTCCTAGTTTCATTCTTGACAACTAATCTATCATGATGTGGAACTTCCTAGTCTCGCAGTTATTTTGAAAAAGAACTCCTAGAGTGGAAGTAACCATTTGATCACTCTTCCTAAACTTATTAGCTTATTTGCCATGCACATTCATTCTTGGTGGTCCACATAGAAGCCTTCTTTTGAAGTTCTGAATTGACGAAAGATGAAAATATTTGTCTCCCATCAATAAGGCATCTTCATCTCCCCATTTGTCTCTGTTTAATTTGGTTTTCTCACTATGGTATGATGCGTACTATCACATCTGAACTTGGCTGTGGCATCTCACTCCCAACAACACCGATTTCCATGACTGAATTCAACAAAAAATTGCTTTGCTTCTAGGTTGTGACATCTCACTCCTTGCCACACCATCAATTTCCATGATTGGATTCAGGGTACTTTTTTCTTGCCTTCTTATATATTGTTCCCCAATTAAATGTAATGTCCCCTCTTTCCGAATGAGCTAGGACGAAGACCTTTGGCCCTTTTTGTCTACCCGACGGCCAAGGGAGGTTTCTAGGGTGACTAAGCTTTTATTATTTTATTATATTGTGCTATTGTTTTAAAAAATAATAATAATATTATGAATGCACATATAATAAATAATAAAGTTTATTAATAAAGTGAAAGGTCAATGTCAAAATACAATTAAAAATTAATTGTATGAAAAAAGGGAAAAGTGCGACTAGCTTTTGGGACCCTAAATAGGGAAATGTGTCATTAGGCCCATGAGGGAAAAGTGCGACCAGCCTAGGGGAAAGAAAGAACGTGATTGGCTGGGTGTGGAGGTGTTTATGGGTTGTTTTCCCTTTATAAGAGCAAGTCGACTTGCTTAGGAGGCATTCCAGATTTATATTATCAGCTTTTTGCATTGTTAAGAGCTCTTGCTTTTATCAGGAGATTCCAAGGACGAAAACCCTTGTGGATTTCATCTCTTGTGGACGAAAACCCCAAGGGATTGAGAGGGGATTTCACTCAGAAATTTCCAGCGTGGTTAATCAGATTTCTGGGTTCATTTCAGCAGTGTAGGTGAAAAGTTTGAAGGTATTTTCAGTGGTTTTTGATCAGCAGCTGGGTCGATCTATTGTGGACAGTTTGGCAGCGATTTCAGAGGTATTTTTCCTCAAAAATATTTGTCAAATATTCTCCATAATACTGTAAAACAAATCGCTGTATTTGCATCATTTTCTGAAGTGTATTTTGAGGGTTTTCAGGCAGATTATTAGCAGACTTCAGATCTGATTTTCTGGGTTGTATTGGCTGCAATAAATTCAGTTTTTGGCATGATTCAGTCTCTAAATATTTGGTTAATCATTTGAAATCAAAAACTCTACTTTTGGGTGTCATTTGCATTAAGATCTATCCTAAACCCTAGTCGCATTTTTCAGATCTGCATTAGGAAATTTGTCATAACATCCATAAATCTGCATTTACTGTTTTTATTTAATTTAAAATTTCATTGGAGTATAAGGGAGACCCATTGGGGATCTTTCAGTGGTATCAGAGCAGCAATCCTCCCACCTGGAGGGTTTTGTTTGATGCAGCCTAGAGAAGTTGGGCCACACAGGTATCACACACGGAGGCAGGCTCGCATTCTAGCCGATTTGGATACAGAGAATAGTTCTGAAATCATGGCCAGAAGAGAGGGATCACACACTCCTCCACGACGTGAGCGAGTTGACCCAGATGTTCTTTTCAGCGGTATGATCGATTCCCATCAGGAAATGATTCAGACCATGAGACAGATGATGGAGAATCTGACTATGGATAGAACAAGAAATCGGCATGATAGAAGGGAAAGATCTGCATCCATAGCCAGCAGCCACAGAAGGCACAGCAGGGCACCTACAGAGGTGGGTAGCGTGAGAGGTTCCCCTCCACGTGATAGGAGATATACAGAGGAAAGGAGACCCACGAGGACTACGGATAGACCTATGTAGCCTAGATTTCTACAGAGGGAGGAGCCACCATTAGTTGAGGAACCACTTGAAGATATAGCCTTTCAGAATAATGTGATGGTAGCTCATGATGAATGGAGAGCGTTACCGGAAGAGGTACGGAACGCCTTTCCCCTTCACCAGTATTGTATGCAGAAAAGGGAGAGCTTGAGAGCTAGGCAAGCACAGAGACCTAGGGCCCAGCAAAACAGAGAGTTGAAGCAGGTTACGAGTAAGGTGACCCTTTCCACTTTTGATGGCAGTGGAAAGATTAGTGTCAGGGCATGGATTCACAAGCTTGATACATACCTCACTCTCAAACCTATGCAGGAATAGGAGGCTATTCAGTTTGCTACTCTACACTTGGAGGGAGTGGCATATGATTGGTGGCACCATGGGCTTATCACACAGAGACATGACCTACTACGGTCATATAGGGAGTTTATATAGGGAGTTTAGTGAGAAGTTGATTGCTAGATTTGACCGCAAAGATGTGGAACTTTATTACAGAGATTTGGCACAGTTACGATAGAGTGGGCACGTTGATTCTTACATCAACGAATTTCAGCGGATTGCAGTAATGGTACCCGAGATGCCCGAGAGACGTGTGGTAATGCTTTTCATTGAGGGTCTGCATGACAGGTTAAGAGGGTTGGTCAAGGCCCTTAGGCCTAGTACATTACATGATGCTATCCAGACAGCATTAGATTTGGAGACAACTCCCACTTCTTACCAGCCTAGTAAGAAGCCCTTCACAAGCTCCAAACCGATTCAACGTTCCACTACTCAGTAGAAGAGTGTTTCCCCTCCTAGGATGGATCAGGAGACTCGGAATGAGTTAAGGAGGAAGAAACTTTGTTTTCATTGCAAGGACCACTGGGAGCCTGGACACAACTGCCTTGGGAAAGGCAAGGTGCATCTTATTGAGGTCATTTCAGATATAGAGGCAGAGTCTCAACCAGATACAGATACAGAGGACAGCGATGATGATCACGATGCACATAAGGAGCAGCCCCAGTTAGAGCTTGAAGAGGGAGAGGCATCAGGCTCAGGTACTATTGCTTCACTTTCTGGAGTCCCTAGGTACCACCCCTTTCGTTTGAAAGGAGTACTTAAGGGGCAGCGAGTTGTCTGCCTGATTGATAGTGGCGCTACACACAATTTCCTTGATGAAGGATTTGTGATGAAGTGGGGTTTACAGGTTGAGGATTTTGAAGGATTCAGTGTATGAGTGGCAGATGGCTTTGCTCTGAGCTGCACTAGATGGATTTCACAGCTTAGTATCTAGCTAGGGGACTACACATTGAAAAATGATTTTTACATAGTTGGACTTGGAGAGATAGATGCAGTTTTGGGAATTCAGTGGCTTCAATCTCTGGGGAGATATGTGCAGGATTTCAGACGGATGGAGCTGGAGTTTATGACAGATGGGAAGAAGATTGTGCTACGAGCTCTTTCAGATGGTGGGCCTAGAGTTGTTTCAGCACATCGGATGGAGTCTATCATCAGTCATGGAGAGGTTGCATGGGCAGCCCAATGCTTCATTTCATCCAAATCTTCTTCAGATGGTGGACAGCAGTTGCATACAGATATTCAGACCATAGTGGATAGGCATGGGCAGGTTTTTGGTGATATTCCTCCAGGAAGACCGCCAGACAGAGGGTTTGAGCATGTCATAGAGTTGGAGGAGGGTGCCAAGCCAGTGATCACTACATCCTATCGTTATCCTAAGAAATTTAAGGATGAGATAGAGAGGACCATCAGGGAGCTTCTTGATATGGGGCATATCCGTCCTAGTTCTAGCCCATTTGCTTCTTCAATGGTGTTGGAGAAGAAGAAGGACGGGACGATGAGAATGTGTATTGACTACCGGGCCCTCAACAAGAAGACAATCAAGAACAGGTATCCCATCCCTCGTATTGATGAGCTTTTGGATGAATTGCATGGGGCCATTTACTTTTCGAAGATTGATCTTCGATCAGGGTACCATCAGATCCGTGTTCGAGAGGAGGACATCCTCAAGACAGCATTCAGATGTCACTCCGGGCATTATGAGTTCTTGGTGATGCCATTTGGTCTCACTAATGCACCTGCCACTTTCCAGTCATGCATGAACCATCTCTTCAACAAGCAGTTGAGGAAGTTCGTGCTAGTTTTCTTTGATGATATCTTGATCTACAACAGGACATGGGAGGATCATTTGAGGCATTTAGATGAGGTACTTGGCATTATGGAGGTTCAGTCTCTATTTGCTAAGATGTCCAAATGCGAGTTTGGACTTACTGAGATACTGTATCTGGGGCATGTCATTGGGGCCAATGGGGTCAAGGTCCATCAGGAAAAGATACAAGCTATGCAGGATTGGCCTTCACCTAGGAACATATCAGAGTTGCGGGGATTCCTAGGGCTATGCGGATATTATCGGAGATTTGTGAGGGGTTATTCAGATATTGCTGCACCATTGACAGATCTCACAAGGAAGGGGGCATTCAGATGGACAGATGAGGCACAGATGATATTTGATAAGCTCAAGGTGGTGATGAGCACATGTCCAGTCCTTGCTCTTCCGGATTTCTCTAAGCCATTCATTTTAGAGTGTGATGCTTCGGGCTCAGGTATTGGTGCAGTTTTGATGCAGGGCCGTCATCCCATTGCCTACGAGAGTAGGAAGTTGAGGGAGAACGAGAGGTTGTATTCCACCTATGACAAAGAGATGCTCGCCATCATGCATGCGTTGGCGAAGTTCAGACAGTATTTGGTGGGAGGGAAGTTCGTAGTGAGAACCGACCATAACAGCTTGAGGTACTTCTTGGAACAGAAGGAACTCAATGAGAGGCAGCAGAAGTGGGTCAGCAGGATCCAGGCCTATGATTTTGACATCGAGTATGTCAAAGGGAAGAAGAATGATGTGGTTGATGCACTGTCGAGGAAACCCCATATTGCTGCCCTATATTTCGTGAGTGAGATTTTTGCAGATTGGAAGTCTCAATTGGTGGTCGAGTAATCGAAGAACACCTTGGCATGTGAGATCATGGATGGCAAAATTCAGGATGAGCGCTACCAGGTAATTTCTAATTTGATTTATTATAAGGGTAGAATTTATTTGGTACCTGAATCTAAGCTTAAGGGCAAGGTTCTACATGCACTCCATGATGCACCATTAGCAGGACATCCAAGGTATTTCAAGACATACAAGCAGGTTAGAGAGAGATTCTCTTGGAAGGGTCTCAAGGAGGATGTTCTACAGTATATTCGAGAGTGTGTGACTTGTCAGCAAAACAAGTCCGAGCATACTTTCCCTGCAGGTTTATTACAACCCTTACCTATTCCAGAGCAGAGGTGGGAGAGTATATCTATGGATTTCATTACAGGACTACCAGTTGTGCAGGGCTATGATCGCATTTATGCGATAGTTGACAGGTTGACTAAGTATGGGCATTTCTTTGCCATTCCCACGAGTTTTAAGGCACCGCAGGTGGCTGATTTATTTTTTAGGGAGGTATTCAGGTTGCATGGGCTTCCGAAGAATATTGTCAGCGATAGGGACAACAAGTTTATGAGCACATTTTGGCAGGAACTCTTTAGATTGGCAGGCACTGAGTTGACTCCGAGCACTAGCTATCATCCGCAGACTGATGGGCAGACGGAGATTGTGAATAAATGGATTGAGGGGTACCTACGCAACTATGTTTCAGGACAGCAGAGGGCATGGGTTAAGCAGCTTTATTTGTGCGAGTATTGTTACAATACTACGTACCATATGTCCATCAATATGACCCCTTTCCGAGCCTTGTATGGTTATGACGCGAGATCCTTTGTGGATATGGCATTTGGAGATAGTAGAGCTCCTAAGGCTCGAGTGTGCTTACAGGACAGCCAGGATATCCTTAAAACCCTTAAGGATAATATGCAGCAGGCCCAAAACCAGCAAAAGGTGTATGCAGACAGGCACAGGATTGAGCGATCATTTGAGGTGGGAGATATGGTCTTTTTACGACTCCAACCTTATAGACAGAGTACTCTTAAGAAGAGTGGAGCCGAGAAGCTTAAGCCTCGTTTCTATGGTCCATACAAGGTGGTGAGAAGAGTTGGACAGGTAGCATATGAGTTGGAGTTACCTTCTGAAAGTAAGATACACAATGTTTTTCATGTGTCTTGCCTAAAGAAGGCATTGGGGCAGCATACGACTTCTTCAGTAGAGTTACCACCCTTGGATGATGAGGGAAGATTGGATTTGGTTCCTGAGGAGCTTCTGGATTGGAGGGAGAGAAGATTGCGGAACAAGGTGATACGGGAGTACCTGGTTCGTTGGAAAGACTTACCTTTGGAGGATGCCACTTGGGAGGGTGAGTCTATTCTTCGGCACCCCACGTTACTGCAGTTGCTTGTGGGCAAGCAACTCCGGGGAGGGAGGACTGTAATGTCCCCTCTTTCCGAATGAGCTAGGACGAAGACCTTTGGCCCTTTTTGTCTACCCGACGGCCAAGGGAGGTTTCTAGGGTGACTAAGCTTTATTATTTTATTATATTGTGCTATTGTTTTTAAAAAAAATATTATTATGAATGCACATATAATAAATAATAAAGTTTATTAATAAAGTGAAAGGTCAATGTCAAAATACAATTAAAAATTAATTGTATAAAAAAAAGGGAAAAGTGCGACTAGCTTTTGGGACCCTAAATAGGGAAATGTGTCATTAGGCCCATGAGGGGAAAAGTGCGACCAGCCTAGGGGAAAGAAAGAACGTGATTGGCTGGGTGTGGAGGTGTTTATGGGTTGTTTTCCCTTTATAAGAGCAAGTCGACTTGCTTAGGGGCATTCCAGATTTATATTATCAGCTTTTTGCATTGTTAAGAGCTCTTGCTTTTATCAGGGATTCCAAGGACGAAAACCCTTGTGGATTCATCTCTTGTGGACGAAAACCCCAAGGGATTGAGAGGGGATTTCACTCAGAAATTTCTAGCGTGGTTAATCAGATTTCCGAGTTCATTTTAGCAGTGTAGGTGAAAAGTTTGAAGGTATTTTCAGTGGTTTTTGATCAGCAGCTGGGTCGATCTATTGTGGACAGTTTGGCAGCAATTTCAGAGGTATTTTTCCTCAAAAATACTTGTCAAATATTCTCCGTAATACTGTAAAACAAATCGTTGTATTTGCATCATTTTCTGAAGTGTATTTTGAGGGTTTTCAGGCAGAATATTAACAGACTTCAGATCTGATTTTCTGGGTTGTTTTGGCTGCAATAAATTCAGTTTTTGGCATGATGCAGTCTTTAAATATTTGGTTAATCATTTGAAATCAAAAACTCTACTTTTTGGTGTCATTTGCATTAAGATCTATCCTAAACCCTAGTCGCATTTTTCAGATCTGCATTAGGGAATTTGTCATAACATCCATAAATCTGCATTTACTGTTTTTATTTAATTTAAAATTTCATTGGAGTATAAGGGAGACCCATTGGGGATCTTTCATTAAAGAACAACCTTTCTTTCAAATTGTTGCTTGCATGCATGCACTTTTCAATCTTTCTATCTCGAAGTTGTTTCGAGGGTAAACGTCCTGTGTATCTCATCCTACTCTTTGCTAGAGCAATATTCTATTCCTATGCTACTAAATTTAAATGGCACTTCTACAAGGAATTGAGAAAACACATTGTTCTTCAATCCATTACCTGTTTTGACACTCACATATTGTTCCCATGATGATACGTGAAAATCTGATGGCATGTCCACAAATTGAAAAAAAATATTGCTTGCACATATTTCTACTTGTCAAACTATAACGCTCGCCTCTTTCAATAGGACAGTATGGCAGGGCCCCTCACTAGAACACTCTTGTCAACACCAACAATCTCTCCCCTAACCCCTACTCCCGAACAATGAGTAGCACTTGCATCACTCAACCTTGCCATTGATTGACATTATATGTTACCAATATTTTTCGATGTCTATTTTTCGATGTCTTTTTTTATTCAATTTTATAAATGGTTTTTTCAGTTTCCTTGGTGGTCTTGATGATATTGATGGTTTTCCTCTTCTCAGATTAGACATACCCTACGTAACTTCCCTTCAGTCTTGGAATTGCCAACCCCAACCAAAAAAATGTCCTTGCACCTACACAGGCTCCATCTTTACACCATGTTATAGGTTGAGTGAGATGCCCCACCATGAAGTGTCACCCTTCACAGCTTCTATGCAACTTTCCCTTGCCCATTATGGCTTGCTAGCTCCATGGCATATCTACTTCACAACCTAGGCACTTTGCAGCACCCTAACGCTTGAGATTGGTCTTTTCTTTGGCTAATGTGTACTTCTTAACACCTTTGAGCTCAGCCCAAACTCCACTTTCTTTCCCTGTGTTGCCATGCTTTCTACGGTTCAATGCTTTTCCATAAGTTATGAGAAACCTCCTCACACACATTTTCTCTTCATACCACTTTCATGTGTTATTCTCACTCTTCACAACCTATGTTCCTTCGCAGTGTTTAGCATGCTACACCAATGCTTTAACTCCTACTGAGCCGTCTACAAATTCCTTCCATCTTTATCCAAGCTCCATTGTGCCCCCTCTGCTCCTTGTGCAGAGCTCTTCCTCCATAGACCCGTCACTGTGAATGGCAATGGTCTCACAGCTTTTAAACTTTTCACTTGAAGCCACCTAGAGTAGTTCAATTTTATTTGTTATCAGGTGTTGTGGTAGCACTGCCAGCAAAACCGTTTCAAGGTTTACCATCACACCACGACCTCTGCAATTTCCACTGCTCAACAATGACCAAATCACCACTTTCTCTGAACCACAGATAATCACTGCTCTTAGTAGAAATAATTTTTTTAATAACAATCAAAGTCAAAAAAGCTATAGAATATTCTGGGAATATTCCAAGTTCAAAATTTGAATTTTAGAGGGAAGAATTGTAATCTTTCAATTGTATAAATGGAGGGGAAAACAGCAGAATCGAACAAAATGAGAAACTGAACTCCACTTTACTAACCAAGAACTTTCTGGTGATGTAAGTGGTTCTTCAAGACTCAACCTATAGAGAGTACTTTCTTTACTAAGCTTTCCTTTTTCTTTTTGGTATTATCACTTTCCTATATTTCATGCTTGTGATCTGCACCTTCACTTCAGAAAACCTTGGAGAGGTTAACGCCTGGGCTCTAGTACCATGATTGCAACATATAACAATGTCCTCAGTTGATCTAACCCTAACCAATACTATTGAACCAAGATACACAACCACTTTACCCTATTAGACTGCCATAGAAATCTTCAATAAGCATCCATGATAACATCCAATGATAACATATAGAGAGAGAGAGGGACACAAGGTACGGATGGCACACTGATTATCACTTTAAAGTTTAATACTTGAATCTTGAATGATAGATGAGATATGAATCCTTCTATTTACACCCTATGAATACCTAGCTTCGGGTTGATTTTATCACACACAGATCCCCTTATGTATACAAGGTATACCAGATTCAATATAAACAATGTAAGGTAGGACCCATAAAACAAGGAACACAAGTACATCAAGAGTGTAGCTAAAGTGGGCCCAATAATACATCATCACCTAGAAGCACCCACAACTGGTGATCTAGAAGCCCAACAAGGAATGCTTACCATAGAGTGCATTTTATCCACTAACATTTGGAGAAAAAACATTTCAGAATTATTTTAAACTAAACTAAGGCATCTTGGATACAATCAAGAAGTCTCATTTCTTTTGATTTCATCTCACATATCTCTCTAGATGCAAGTGAATGAAAATGGTCTGACAGATTTCCATCTTGACAAAGAGCTAGAGGGAGAGGTAGAATTTGAGGAAGATTAATGGATCATGGAACAGGTCTACCAAATAAATCTCCTGACAGAGACATTTCAGTTGTATGTGGTTCAGCAAGAAGGCAATTTCAAAAGGATTGCTGGACTCCGCTGGAGTCTTTCTTCTCCAAATTATGTTCATTAAAAGTTCACAAATCTTAATTAGGAAAAATCTTGTGGTATTCACATTGGTGGATAGTCTCATCCGTCATCCTCGGGATCAAGTATTTAAAATTGCTGATTCAATCTGAAGTTTCTGTTTAACCTCCTGTTGAACTTTGTGCTGACAATGTGAATGGCCATCTTTGCTGATCCTTAATCTGTTCCACCAGTTTTACCGGCTGATGATATTTATGTATATGATGTGTGTATTCCTGCAATATATGTAGCTGTTTCCATTCAGAATTTGGCTAATGTTTCCTCACCTAGGCTTGATGTGGCTCAAAATAAAGATAGCGTGTCTGCATATTCTGAAAATCATGACTGAGGATTTAGGTAAGTCATAATTGTGGCAACGATTCCTAATATAAACCTGATTGTTTATTTCCCCTTAGCTTTAGTTTTTTAATATTTTTATGGACTTTACAATTTTGTAGACTTGGATATGCCTCAAATTTTGGCTATCAATTTGACAGTTCGAGTAAAACTATGCGTCCTCTTTGATGCATATTATTTTTAACATCTATCTATCAATATAAAAAATGTCCATTTAATTAGAAAAGAAAACTTTTCTTGAAATTACTTCAAAAGACGTATTGTCAGAAACTACCCCTTTTTGGAATAAAGAGCTTGCACCTGGAAGTAATCAGCTGCAGATTCTCCTGTTGAACTTAAATCTGTGACCAAATTATCTGGGCCATCGGGAGAGTCCTCTAATCTCTTAATTTCTGCTTTTATTTCTTCCAGTTTCATTTTGAGTTGCTGTGTTTCAAGTCGCTTTGCCTTTGCTGCCTCAATTTTTTGAATATCAATACAGTGGGAACAAGGTTTCCCTTTGCAGTTTTCAAAACACTTCAGCATGCAAGGATGCCCACAGTCTAAAACACTACGACATTGTTCACCACATTGTAACTTCTTCCTCATTTTCTCCCAACACTTAACAAGCTTCTTGTGTTCACATGAGTCAAACATATGCATTAGTTCCTGCTGACATAATCTTGTTTCCCCATTCTCTGAACACTTCTTTGTTGTTTCATGTCCACAAACACTGAAAGTAAACTGTACAGGTTCAGAACATTTTGGATGATCCCCGTAGTGGCAGGTACTTTGACAATAGTGACTGCAAGGTAGCTGTCTGTTGCACGTCCTTTTGCACAACAGAGGATTGAAGTTGTCAACAAGTTTGCTAGGAATTGCAAAGGGTGGGCTAAGAGGATGTCGAGGACAACAAAGATACATTGTATCACCCACACAGTTCTTACGAGATAAGTATTCAAGAAGTTCGGTCCAATGTTCAGACTTCTTTGTTAAAGCTATGTCATTCCCACAAAAATACATTGCGCCCCTTGCTCTCGAAACAGCCACACACAACCTATTTCTCTTTGCCAGGTGCCCAATGATTCCTTTATCATTAGATCGAACTAATGACAGTATAATAACGTTATTTTCCGAGCCCTGCAACAAATCTTAGTTTTCTTAGATATGAAACGAAATTATATTAATGTCAACAAATAACCAGTATAAGTCAATATAACAATAAGTACATTTAATAACAATAACATCAGAAAGGTTTGTCTAGTAAACCACTGACAACAGAAATGATGAAACATAACTGATTAAAATAAAAGCAAGGTTATCAAGATAATTCACTCAAAAGCACGTGGTACCTTAATTACCAAGTTCTTATAAAATGGGGCATTACCTCAAATGAATACTATTGAGAGATGATGACATACCTGAAATCTGTCTATAGTAAGGACCTGTAGGCCTTCAATACCAGGTATATCCTTCAGCATATCTCGTAAGAGTGTCACCTGACAAACAAGTACCAGGAAGTGTTATTGTATAAATCCCGCTAAGAAGACATTCAATAACATGCAGTTTCATGTAAGTTAAATATATATGCATTCGTACCTGCCCATTATATGCAGCAAGGACAGTTATTTCTGCAGGATCTTGTCCTTCAGCTATCATCCAGCGCACAAGGGCAATAACCATTTTTGCTTCACCATTATTTGCAACACTGCGTTCTTTACATTCTTCATAGGAATGAGACCAAAAATACATTGGACTTGTCATACACGTGGGTGCTTTGTTTCTCTCTCCCGATACAAATTGAGTGTTGGTTCGCAAATTAGGATAGATAGGTAAGATCATGGGCACAAACTCTTCTCTCATTCGGCTCTGTGAGGACAGTACTTGATAAGGCATTTTATTATGCTCCACGAGTCTTTCAAATAGCGAAACTGCAAAGCCGTGACTGGACCATTTTCAACAGATTCAGGAAATGTTTAGTAATGTGTTCTCTGGAAAAAGTTTTTTCCATTTCTTATTTTCCCTAGGAAATTTAACGTGTACCTCTACTATATGTTTTGATACCTAGGAAATTTAAAGTGTAGCTCTACTATATGTTTTGATAGCCACTGTAAACATCTTCAACACTAATTAACATTGCCCTTTAAATAAATCAATGGTTAATTATTTATAGGGGAAGGACAAGCTATATAGCACACACATTTAGAAAGTACGATTTATAAATTCTGAGTGTACCTTTTTTCAAGTTCATAAACTTCAACACTTGGAGACAATTGGTATTGATCGCCAATTAGAATAAGATGCTGAATGCTTGGACCAAGCACTGCCAGCAACTGAGGTTCCAAGACCT
This sequence comes from Taxus chinensis, assembly GCA_019776745.2. Lineage (NCBI taxonomy): Eukaryota > Viridiplantae > Streptophyta > Pinopsida > Cupressales > Taxaceae > Taxus > Taxus chinensis. The sequence continues at coordinate 221,793,037 of CM034152.1, forward strand.
CTGCTGCTTCCTCCACAAATACAATTGAAGGTTTTAATGCTTGTACGATTTCCCGATTCAATGCTGCACCCTGTGAAATGCAAGCCAGGTAGTAACAAACCCAGTCAAACAGAAAATTTACTCCCTTTTACAATGGAAACAGTAAAATAAAAAGTCTTATTTTAATTTTTATCATTATGTCCAGTTATTTTTTATTAAGTCCATAATCTAGGCACAAAACAAGGTGGCAGGAGGGAACCTAAACACCTTTAAAAAATGACTTTAAAAAAGAATTCATGTGATTAGGGGAAAATTTGTCGGGATCACATTCTGCTTCACCACCAAGGAATGACCTCAAACACCATTATTCCTATTGCTGTTACATCTTCAAGTGCAGTGAGTTTGAGAGTCTGTCTCTCATCTGCAAACATATCTACAGTTAATTTTGTTCATGAAGCAGGTGCTTCCCACTCCTCATCCAGGAATGAACATTCAGAGGCTGCACTTTCTTATTTCAATTCGTTTCACATATCTATTGCGCCATCTTTGAACGCTAAAAAACTTGGAGGCAGTTTTTCATCTTTAAGCAAGGAGAAACCAATTCTGCATGGCCTAAATTCTCAGCCTTAGTCTTCTAGGGATGCAAAGAAAGGCCTCGATGCATATTCCTATCCATATCCTCTACTACCTATGCATGAATTGGTGATCAGTGTTGAGGACTCACAAATCTTAGACCAAACATGCATACAAAAAAACTAAGTAGAATAATATCACTTAGACCATGGATTGTAACATTATGAGCAAGGAATGGCCAAGGTTTGAACTCCATACATTGAGAACAGGACCAGATCCTCGTCATTTTGGTTTTGAAACCAAGGGCATTCACCATTCAAGGAAGACCTCCACAACAATATTTTAAATGTCAATCAAACAAGTGGAGACCAAACATGCATACAAAACAACTAAGTAGAATAATAGCACTTAGACCATGGATTGTAACATTATGAGCAACGAATGGCCAAGGTTTGAACTCCATACATTGAGGACAGGAGCACATCCTCATCATTTTGGTTTTGAAACCACGGGACTCTTCATTCAAGAAAGACCTTCAAAACAATATTTTAAATGTCAATCAAACGTAGGACAATTATCTAAGCAAGTGAAAAAATAATATTAGTACGTAAATCTGCCCCAATTATTTTCCACTACACAAGCCACAAGCTCTCACTTAAAATACTTAGATCCTTCAAAGGAAACAATATAGGTATTCAAGTTTCAAGCTAAGGACACTTAAGCAACACCACATCCATTGCACGGACCTTTGCAAATGTTATGCTTGACCCAGATCTGAAACAATTTCTTAAATGGTAGAATAAGTGAAAACCAGGCTCCAAATAATCATAATGAGCATTTCCATCGTATAAATCTTCCAAACCAATTATCTCATACCATCCAGATTTATATAACTTCACTACTATTCTAACTTCTAAGCAACTTAATGAACCTTCACAAATGATCTAAAGATATTCAACTAAGAACTACAAGTCCATGTAAAATGTTCATCATGTCAAAGCAACAAAGCTTGAAAGACATTAAAATAAAGATGAGTGATGACAAACAGAAGTGTGTTACAATTGCCTGATATCTAGTTCCTTAATTAGCCATCAGGTGAGTCACTCAGCACATCAAAATGTTATAGAAGCAGGGTAGAAGAATTAAAGAGGAGATATAAACAAATCCACACAGAACTAAGGAACATAAGTGAATCTGAAACATAACGCAAATATTGAAATCAAAAACTCGTTTTATTAACAAATAGTTTCCAAATATCTTCTTTACAAGGCCTCCCATACATCAAATGCGAATGCAACATGCATCCCTGCTAAGTACCCCATATGAATGAAAGTACACATGCTAAAATCTCAGTAACCACCATCGCATATAAATTCCATGACCCTACGTACGTGTCTTTATGCCACTAGAACCTTCCCTGGGTCGGTTTCAACTATCCAGACCACAAACACTTCATTTATTAATTTGCCAGCAACAACCCTGCAAACAAATTGACTTAAAAGCAGAAGAAAGTGCAAGAAAATAAGACACGACAACGAGGGAAAATACAAAATGACTCAAAGCACAAAAGACTCAAAACCACATACAGAATTGGGAAATAGAAATATATATAAACTGCTCCTCAACATAGGTAAGTTGTTAATGCAATCTCTACCAGTAAAGACCTATGGTACCCTCCAAAATTCACAGGGTATTTAAATAAGGAAGTTCTCTTCCTCTCTCTTGGTGGAACATCGACACTAGGTGCCCCTTAAACCATTCTAAAGCAAAATGTCACAGCAACACATAGGTAACCCCTATATGGAGCCATCTTTGAAAAAAAACTCAAATATGTGTACTCCTGTTTGGTAAAACCAATCACCTATGATGTCAAGGCTATTTACTAATTCAATAGGACTGAGGAGAGCTTGAGCGCTAGTAAGCAACCTTACTCTTTCATCTCTCTATAGCAGCTTGTAAATGGAGGGCACGAACTTATTACACCAATGTACATATATATTCGGCCCTCATCATTTGTGTCCATTCTCATAGAAGTATTTCCAACCTTTGATAACATCTAGTCCTATGAAAACGTGTTGCTACAAATAGAAATAACATAGCATGGAAGAGTACCTAAATATTCTGGAATAGGGGCATCTTTTCAATAGTTCACCAATCCTACCAGATAGGAACCTAGGCCACTCAAATGATTCAGGACTTAGTTTTCTACTATTTAGTACGAGCCAGAGCCATCATTATAGTATACACTGATACAGTTTTACAGACTTACCCAAATCCTCCCCTGAGAAGCAGAAAAAAAATCTTACTTTATCTCTGAAGAAAAATCTGCAAATTCATTAATGGGAATGCGAACGTTGATTTCCTAGATACTAGCCTTGGGGTCATGGTAATGAAAATTCAGCTGATCACATACAATTTTCTTCCAATCACCAATAAGAAGACATTGAAGAGACTTAGTGTCGATCATGGCCAAGGGACTTAATGTCAAGCATAGGTAAGGGACATAGTGTTAAGTTCTGGCTATGTTTTAGCAATTTTGAATCTTCTTCTTATAAGATTTTGCAGGTGCAGCAAATATCCGCTTTTGTCCCCTTGAGGTTTCGGGCCTGTGCTGAAATCCATGAGGAGATTCCTCTGACCATACGAATCTTGCCTAATGGAAAATTTTGTTGTGGAATTGTGAAACCTGACTGGATTATGGTTTTATCTGTATTAACAAGCTGATGGAAAAGCCATTCCACTGACTAATTGTGCTACATGGGGTGGGAAAACAATGGTTTCTTGTGATGTAGCCATTGTTTGTTGTGGCAAAACTATCATAGATCCAATCCTACTCGTGTTACTCATTGACGAAGGCACTAAACAAACACCTTAATGCGCGAAGGTAATAGGAAGCACCAATGAAGTCGAGCCTCTAAAACTGCCATCTTTATCAAGAGTGATACAGCCACCTAACCCTGCCTTGAAGTTTTGGGAGATACCTGTCCCAATTGATATAGTTATGCCTTGTCCACTTTTGCCAAGGCCTTGGCCTTATAGGTATACCATTTTTCCCATAATGGGCATTACCTTTTCTTTATGTAGGGCCATACCCTTTACTTTCTTTTGCAACATTGCCCTCATCAACATATTCCTCTTCAGGGACACCTTCTTCTTAGGCAGGATAAGAGACCACAGGGTCAACCCCATGATTTCTTTCAGCAACATACTTATGTGCCTCCCTCAATTTGATTTTTTCCTTTCTCTCTAGAGATATGAAAAGTAATTAGTAGCTTTTTCAGATTTCTCCTTGTAGCTTACAACATTTCTCACTATCAAATCCTAAGGATGATGCAAGATTGTAGGTCCAGTGGCATACACCTCATCAGTATCATAATAGTTGTTTTCAATTGTGCACATCAGCAATTTTTCAAACTTCCTAACAACATAAGTAATGCAATCTCAAGTTTCGACTTTAATGATAGAAGTGTAAATACAAAAAACACAAGAAATACAAAATTTTAAAACCGTGTGCTGATAAAATTTGATCAACATTACTATTGAAAGCTAAATAAAGTTAACTAGGGATAGGGTTAGAAAGGTAGCACCGGTTTATTAAGTATGGGAATATGATAGAGATATGAAACTATAGAAATGGGCTATGCACGGTGTCGTCAATGTGCTTGTAAAATATGATGCATTGGAGCTTTGGGGAAATGATGGTGCAAGCCACGACTGCGAACACGGATCGTCATCCTGAGATTCAGGTATAAAACTGCAAATCTTGTCCGTGATTCCATTAGAAAGGACTGGTCACGATTATTGTTGAAACGTTGATTGAGATTCTTTGTTCCTCTTCTTGGTTGCGAGAGTAACTATGTTGAGTTCATGTAGGGTTTTGAGTTTCGAAATAAGCTTTTGGGCATTCACGCAGGCTTTGCAGTGCCCAAAGAAGTTCAATACGACAATCTTTGGAGCCTTTCTAACTCTTTTTCAGCTCCCTGGGGTCGTCTGTTGTTTTGTCTTCTACTTGACCATGTATCTCTCATGTTTGACCATAGGTGATAGTTGTCTAAGACCTCTGGGTTCACTATTTCGATTTTGCTCTTAGGGGCAGACGTGAAGTTATGGGGTGGACTGAATCTATGGCAAAGCAAGGTGAAACCTCCAAAGCCCTCCTTTGAAGCAGTTTAGAAAGGAGAATCTGGTCTTCGTGACAACGCAACAAATTCCAAAAAACGTCTTCTTCGAATGCCCAAAGAAGACCCAAGGAAAAATGCGAATGAAGGCTGCAAATGGAACACCTGTTCTGAAATCACAGAAATCAAATATTCAAAGTGGTGTTGATGAACTGGAACAACGCGATTTGATTGTTCGATTTCTGGGCTTTTGTCCTCCCCTTTCGACCTTCAAAGATTGGACAAGGAAAACCTGGCGTACTAAAGGTGATTTTTCTATTTTTGTATATCCAAATGGATATTTTTTTATTTTCTTTACGAATGCAGAAGATCAAGAACATATCTTTAAGGAGACCCATGGTTTTATAGAAGAGCGGAATTATTCATGAAACCCTAGCACCCTTTGCTCAAGACAGATGAAGAATTGCCCTCAGTAGCTCAAGTATGGGTGCGATTATTTGGATTACTAGCAGAATATTGGAATAATGTGGTGTTGACAGCAATGGGCAATACTTTAGGTACTTACATGATGATAATGGATAGTTCGATCCACTTGGAGCAGATGATTTATGCTCGCATCTGTGTTTTGATGAATCTCCATAATCCATTACCAAGTAAAATCTCCTTAGATGTGGAAGATGAGAAGTGGGAACATGTAGACTACAAAAATATTCCTTTCCGTTGCAGAATTTGTCATGATTATGGCCATTTGGTGAAGGATTGCCCTCAGAGAGTTGTCGATCCACCGGTAGAGGAACACAAGAACGAGGAATTTATCGACCCGAAGAAAAAGAAAACAACAAAGTTTCAGGTAACATGCAACCTGGGTGGATCTAGTGTCAATAGATTTTCTAGTCTTCAACATGACAATGACGAGACAGACAATGAGGATCCTATCGGGTCCCAAGTACCTGAAACTCAAATGCATGCTCTAGGCTCTCAAGAAAGGAAGAAAGATGCAGCAAGAAACAACCAGGGATGGTAGACACCTGTAAATCATTAAAAAGCTATCAAAGGAAAACTAAATATCAAGAGAAATTCAAGTCTATTAATTCTCAGGAGGAAGGACAAATAGATGTTAATATGCCTTTGTTACTTATGCCTAATTGTAAGGAAGGACAATAAACAGACTTACCATTAGGAGTTACCTAGGAAAAGAGTAAACAATTGAAGATGGATAAAAATGTGAGGGTAGGTAGAAAACCTAGTCAGGTCAATCTACAAAAGGAGGGTCAACAGTTGACCTCAACTGGCGAAGTAAGGGATTTATACCACATTTTTAATCAATCTTCCCAATGAAGAGTATCACATGGAATGTAAGAGGGCTTAAAGGTAGCCCATCAAAAATTAAGGAAATTAGAAGATTAATTCAGACTAATAAACCTCATATGGTCTTTCTCAAGGAAACCAAGGCCTCAATTGACTTAATGAATGTTCTAGCAAAGAGGATTTGGCCACATGCTCAGGTGATCTCACTTAGTTTTGTGGGTGCTTCTAGAGGGGTGGCTTGTCTTTGGGATCCAAAAAATATTACAATTGTTAATTCTTGGGGAAGGGAGTTTATTTCTGGTAGCGCATACTCAAGAGGATGATCAGAAGACCCTCTTCATCAATGTTTATGCTCCTCTTACTTTGGAAGAAAAGATAACACACAATGGCAACCAATAGCATTTATGATTCAATCCTATCCTAAAGTTCCAATGTTGAACGGAGGATATTTTAATACTATCCTCAATCTGGAGGAAAAGCAAGGCGGATTGAAGGTGTTGGATGCTAGCTCGTATAGTACAAAGAGGTTTGTCAATTCTCTTCAGTTGGTGGTTGTTAAAATTGATAATGGGATTATGATTTTGTCTCACAAATGGCATGGACAGGAATGTATTCTTCAATTCTTGGATAGAATCTTGATCTCTGAAGTATGGGTGGAAAAATTGTTCGTCCCAAAGGCTCATACCCTCAACAATATTGGTTCTAATCATTGGCCTGTCAATCTCGACATGGGGAGAACTCCTAGCTTCTCCCCGTTTAGATTTCAGTTAATGTGGTTGTGTCATGAGAATATTGCAAATCTTATTTACCAATGGTGAATAAAAGGTCAGCTGAAGCATTGTATGCATATGTATTCTTTTGTTAAAATATTGGAATAGATCAAAGCCAAGTTGAAGGTGTGGAATTGGTCAGAGTTTGGGGACATCAAGGAGAAAAAGAAAAAGCTAATCAAACAGTTGGAAGAGCTCAACGAGAGAATGTGAACTTTAGCTATTACTATGGATTTAGCTAACATAGAAAACTGTCTGAAGGCTGACTTGCGTGAATGGGAGAAATGGGAAGAGATTCTTTGGCAACAGAAGTCTAGCGTTCAATGGTGTAAAGCCAGGGACAAAAATACTGCTTTTTTCACAAATCCCTATTGGCTAGAAGAGCAAATAATTACATCAATTCTATAAAAACAGCTGAAGGGAAGATAGAATATTCATCGCAAGGATTGCAGCAACTAGGCCAAGAGTATTTCTCTTGGTTACTTTTTCTCCCAACCCCTTGATGACTCAGCTAAGAAGCAAGTCCTTACCCATATTCCACAAGTTCTTTCGAACTAAGATAATGAGCAGCTCACAACTCCAGTCTTGGAAAGGGAATTAATGAGGGTTGTGTTTAGCATGAAATAAGGAAAAACACCAAGTCTTGATGGGTTCCCTATTGAATTCTATCAAACTTTTAGTATATTTTGAAAATGGAGCTTCTGAAGGTTGTAGACGAAGTGTGATGCGCTAAAACCATGTTAAAAGAAATAAACAAAACCTTAATTACTTTGATCCCTAAAGCTACAAAGGTGGATGACATAGCGGGATTTCAACCTATTGCCTTGTGTAATATGTTGTATAAAATTGTAACTAAACTTATGGCGGAGCGGTTGAAACATCTCTTGCATAAACTGATATCTCAACAACCGGGAGGTTTTGTCCAAGGAAGGCAAATCAATGATGAGATAGTGCTTGCGCAAGAGGTTCTTCATTTTATGGATATGTCAAAAGCCTATGATCCAGTGGACCAGAGATTTTTGTGTAAGGTGTTGGTGAAGTTTGGCTTCTCTTCAAAATGGATAGAATGGGTTCAAGCTTGTTTGTCCTCAATCTCTTATTCTGTTTTGGTTAATGGCAGCCCTTCAAAGATCTTTTTCAGTTCTAGAGGGTCAAGGGGATCCCCTGTCTCCCTTCCTATTTATTATCTTGGCTGAATGTATGGATAGATTGCTAACCAAAGCTTGTCGGGATAAGAGGATAGGAGGAATTAAACTGACCACATGAGCTATTCCTCCATCGCATCTACAATATGTGGATGATTCTACGCTTCTTGGCAAGGCTACCTCTTCAAAAGCAACTCGGATGAATAAGAGCCTTCAATTGTTTACTAGAGCCACAAGACAATTGATTAATGAGGGTAAGTCTAGCATCTTATTTTTCATTGTTCCCCGAGGCAAGAAAATCAGATTTTGGATATTCTGAAATTTAGAAAGGGCTCTTTGCCGATGCAATATTTGGGCACTCTTGTATAAACAAAGCAAATCAAAGACTGACAGTGGTTGGTTAACAAAGCCAATAGTAAATTACAAAAAAGGACGAACAGGTGGCTCTCAACAGGAGGACGAATGACTCTCATTAAAGTTGTCCTCCAAGCTTTACCAATTTATGTGTCATTTATTTTAGATATTCTGATGAGAATTTTGAAACAATTGGACTCTATATGCCAGAAATTTCTTTGGAGTGGGATACCTTATGTCAACCTAAATCAAAAGGAGGCTTAGGATTTCACTCCACTATTAACTACAAGGCCCTAGCAGCCAAACTTTATTGGAGACTTCTCACTGCTCCCAATGCGTTGTGGGCTATTAATCCCAGAGCTAAATGTGTTGAGAATAATCGTTCTGAGAAGATCATTCGCTTGACCCTCCCTTCTAAAGGATCTCCAATACTTTCAGTCTTGAGAGTACGAGAAGCTATCATCAAGAGAGACTACTTTTGGATAGTTAATAATGGTCAAAATGATAATTTTTGGACTGACTCATGCGATGGTCACCCACTGCTTATTGCCTGATACCTTGAGTTTCATCGTGTGATGGAAAATCTCCATACAAAAGGTTGGGTAAATGTTTCCCGTTATTATTAGCCTACCACACGCCATTAGGAGACGGGAAAAAGTTGAATTCCTCCTCATCCATGGCATGTGCAGATAAGACCACAACAACAGGTGGCTGAGAATATTCTTCAAACAAGACAGCTCTTATCTTTAGTCAAAATGGACTCAATAGCATGGGGGAAAAATGCCATGGGCTTATATACAGTTTCTATGTAATGTCCCCATTTCCGAGCAGGTGGCCTAGGAGGCCTTTCATCCATCTTAGCCTTGGTCATGCCCAAGGGGCTAGTGACGTTGATGGTTATTGGGTATGGTTTGCACCTTCATTTCACTTATAGGTTATGTTTCGACATTAGACACATACTTTGAGGTGACTTAAGTGAAATAAGGTTGTGAGATGCTCCCCTAAGGTAGTTTATGTTACATTTAGTCAATGACTTAAGTAATGGGTGAATATATGGTACTTTATGTTCTAATTCTTCGTTGGGGTGACTTAAGTGCACTTTTTGGCATGTGGGAAATAAAGTAACTCAAGTTATTTTAATTAATTAAAGAAAAGACCCAAGGGGGTGATTAGGGTTCTTTTGGGCCTTTTGTTGCAATGAGAAGTTATAAAATGAAGAGCTTGGGGGAGAATAGGCATTCATTCATACTCACCTATTTTGATATTGAAGCAACTATTGTTTGTGCTTTCCTCGCTTGTGGAGGTGAAATTCTGCAGGAACCCTAGCTTCGGTAGTGAAAGATTAAGACAAACTTAATATATCATCAAAAAACACTAAGACAAACTTCCACAGGAATGACTTAAAAATAGAATTCATCAAACTTTGAAATGTAGAAGGTGCATTTGTGAGTCCAAAAGGCATTACCAGGAATTCATAATGGCCTTCATGTGTCCAAAAGGCGGTTTTATGAACATCCTCATCCTTGATTCTGATTTGATGGTATCCCGAACGAAGATCAAGTTTTGTAAAATAAACAGCACCATGCAACTCATCAAGCAAATCATCAATTACAGGAATAGGAAACTTATCTTTGATTTTGTAGTTATTAAGTTCCCTATAATCAGGACACATGCACCACGTGTCATCTCTCTTCCTTACAATCACTACTAGAGAAGAATAAGCACTTTGACTATGACAGATGATTCCTGCTTCCAACATCTCTTGTATAATCTTCTTGATTTCACTCTTTTGCACATATGGGTACCTATAAGGTCTGATGTTAGGCGGTTGACTTCCTGGTAATAACTGAATAGCATGATCATGATCTCTCTTTGGAGGTAAGCCCTTTGGTATATTTTTAAATACAACAGAGTGTGCATCCAACATTGCTTGCATATCTGATGGTATAATGTCCTTAGAATAATGAGCCTCCAATGAAAAGAGTTGTGCCACAAATCCCTTTGCACCCTTTTTTAGCATTTTGTGCATCTGATGAGAACTTACTATTTGTGGAGACTTTGCTCTTAAGCCTCTTAGCTCAAAAGTCCTTCCTTCAGAGTGAAATCGCATGAACAAGTCTTGGAAGTTCATCTCAATCGTTCCCAAAGTGGTAAGCCATTGAACCCCTAACACAATGTCTGCTCCTCCCATAGAAATGGCATACATGGGACTATTTAGTATGTAATCTCCCATGGCAAGCTTAATGCTATGGCATTTTCCAGAACAAGTAACAGTACCTCTATCAACAATCATTACTTGATATTCAGGAGCTGGATAAATGAAACAATTTAGGCGCACTGATAACTTATGATTGATAAAGTTGTGAGTACTTCCTGAATCAATCAACACTGTGACCCTCTGTTTTTTTAGGAATCCAACCACCTTTGGGGTTTGGGGGGTGCTAATACCTGAAATTGCATGGCATGAGATCGTTGGCTAAGGATCTCCTGACTCCTCTGGCTCAACCAAGACCTCTGACTCTGCATCTTCGTCCTTCTCTTCATCTTCACTAGGCCCATCAATGTAGAACTTCTTTTCAACACATTTATGTTCGGGTCCAAATTTACTGTCACAGTTAAAACATAACCCTTTTTCTCTCTTTTCTTCAATTTGTTGAGGTGTCAATCTAACTGGCTGAGGGAGTGTTGGGGCCAAGGTGTTGCGATCTCTGGTATAAGTGAAATGTTGTCTCCTACTTGAAACAAATTTCTCCTCTGCCCTTCTTGCCATAATCATTGAATCAGAAACCTTATGAAGATTAAACATACACACCTCATGCTCAATGTGATCCTTAAGACCCCCAAGAAATAAGTCATTCAGATTCTCTTCAGTAATATTTTCCACCCGCAGAGAGGTTTTAAAAGTGATGAATGTAATCCTTAACAGATCTTGTCTATCTCAACTTTGCTAATTGGCTGAAGTAATTATCTGACACGCTAGAACTGTAGTGTAATTGCAACTCTTCAGTGAAGACCGTCGATGTAACATTGAGACCACTCTTCTGCCTTTGAGCACATAACCATCGATACCAGACGAATTGGTCAGGTTCGAGATACAAAGTTGCCATGGTCACCTTTTGTCCTAATGGAATCTGATGTAGTTCAAAGAAATTCTCCATTTGGTTGATCCAATTGAGTGGATCCTTTCCATCAAACTTACGCATCTCCACTTTTAGAAACATAGTACGGGCCTGCAGAGTGCTCGTATTTGGATTGTGCACACTCGAAGATCCACTCTAGCTCATGTGTCTATTATGTTGACCTGAGGATCCACCTTGATTGACATAAGTATGATTACCAATCATATGTGTACTGAATTTTTGCATGAACTCTTTCAATCTTTGTCTAATCCTATCCACATCTTCTTTGTTGGCCACCCGAGATTCGAGGTCTCTCAGGTTAAACTCAAGTTGGCTTACTTTATGGTCTGTCAAAGTAAACCCTAACCCTGAGGAATCTGTAGTTATATCTTCTGTCTCCAACTCCTCAACTACTATCTCATCCTTTTCTGGTGTTTTACCTGGAGTGATGGGATTCTTTTTTCCTCTTGTGGAAGGCCCAGCCATGATGCCCCAAAATAGTAGGATGTAGGGATCACGGTCAAATTTTAGGGTTTCGGATTTCGATAAAAATTCAGCCAAATATAAAAAAACTTAAAGAAAAAACCCCAAATAATTTTTTTTTTGCTTTCCGAAAATGTAACGAATTTGAAAAAATTCCACAATTTGCTCCCTAGGGAGTGACTTTATGAAAAACCCTAAATTTGTAATAGCTTTTGCAAAATAAATCAAAAAAGTCTGAAATTTTCAGGGAACCTTGAAATGTTTCGCGACTCTGGTAAAAATATCTCCCACCAATTCGCTTTGGTTCGCAATATATGGCGGAAACAAAAAGTTAGGGTTTTTGCCCTAATTTTGGCCCAAATCGCAGCTCGGATACCACTTGTAATGAAATTACTTGTATAATTCAGATCATGAGCAGCAATATAACACCAAATAACACAATATTCCAGAACAATGATCGCAATATGCAATTAGAATAGCTTCGCCACTTCGAGGGGGCAACCTCCAAACCATACAATAAGACTCAAATGCTCCAATGATGATGAACTACTACCTACAATCCCCTATATATACTATTCATATGTTATGGACATCACCAAGGCCGACCTACTAAGCATGAGAAAGTATAAATGATATAATAAAATGATATGGTAAGCCACAAGTCGGCTACTCATATCCTAATACAAGCAATAGGTTAAGGGCGTAGCATGTCCTCTATATCAGCAACGATCATTTTTCAAACATTGGCGCTTTCATTATATTGGCCTAGGCTTGATTCACAAGGGTTCAAAGTTGTACGGTGCCAAATGCCAAAGGTCGTGAGAAGGATCATGTTGAATTGTCTATTTATTTCGTAGTTACATCTCATATCTAGGACTTGGAAGAGTTACGTGCACCTTGCTTCCCCTTAGAGGATTTGGATACATAGTGCAATGCTCACATGCAATGGATGCATGCCGAGGTCAATCCCGACATAGTCTAGGGTAACTAACTATTTTTCCAAGTGAGTCTTGCTAAGGTTGAAAAAAAGAGCTTGGTAAATTTTGCTTCACAACATCATATCATGAGATTCTAGTGCCAGAACCCTAAAATGCAGCGGCAAGCAAACATAGTCCTAAAAGTCGCATACTTCATAGAAAATTTAGAGTCATTAATCAACAGTCTTTTCAAGCACGATTCCGTCATTCGTTACTTACCATTAAGTCGTTGACATCCGCGAATAAACATTGAATTAAATGGCAATTTTCAACGCATGTATAGGATTGGGCTCTATTAACACTCCTCTGAGTGAGATTTCAATCCATTTTTCCATTGTGAAGTCATCCGGCGAATGTGGCAACTTAGCATGTAACATATAAGTTAATAACATGCAATAGCAATTTAATCTCTAGGGTTTAGGAATGCAAGATTTGCACCCCGCATTCACTTGTAATTGTGCATCGACCAAAAATATGATAAGAGTAGAAGAGTAAGTTGAGTCTAGTTTTATGTAGATTGTTTTGGCATCAAAATGTTTTTACATAGTGAGGATTTGAATGAAGACTCAATGATAGAGCTTAGCCTGTGAAGGCACTGAATAACCACCTCAAAACAGCTCTCTCAGAAGCACTAAATATTTGGAGTCCAGACAACCATCTGAGAGATGGTGCAATCATTTGGAATTATGGTGTTGAACCATGATGAGGCAATAATCTGGAATTAAAGCGTTGAACGAGACGACTCCATACAAAGCGTAAAGCACCTGCAAAATAGATCTGCATCTTTACAAAGTTTCAACGTTATTTACCGTTCAGGTCAATAGTCTTGATACCTCACAGGTCTACATGAAAGAAATTACAATTAGTCATTAGACTAATCCACCAGGGAATTACTTGAAAGAAGGAAAGTATGATTATCTTTCCACTAGATATACCATTTTTTGATAGTGCCAATGGGGACTCATAATACATCCAATTACAATAGACAAAAGTTTATTTCCTTTCAAATTATGTTTGTTGGACTTACTTGCATTTGCATGGAGTTTAGTCATGAGGGACCTTTGGGTGTTATGTTCCATTTAATGTTTGTAATACATTTAATTGCTTATGGCTAGGATGTCTTGGGAAATAAATTACAAGTAGCTGATGGTGTCTATATCAAAACATCACCACATTTATAAAAGGGAGTTTAATCCAGTTAGAGGGGGTCAAGTTCAATTCAATCTGTTATCTATCACAGACTTAAGAGTCTAGATTGCAATTGCAATGTGTACTACATGTAGAGATTTATATGTGGGTTTGGGAGGGATTGAATCATCTAGGAAACACTACGGTGTTGATGTGTTTGTAAGCCCACAGAAAAATGTGTGTTTTGTGAGTGTTGTAATAAGCCACCTGATTGTCAAAGTGTGTGTGTAAGACTGTATCATTGGTGATCAATCTCATGTTGATTTACTTATGTTGATGAATACAATATTTTTTATGGCCATAATTTGTTGTTAATATCTTGTGTAATTTTGAATGCAACACAGACTAGGAAACCCTTTCATTGGGACCCCTAACCGCAACTTCATCTTTTGGTATCAAAGCAAGGCACAATACATGGATCGAAGATTTGAAGTTCTCCATCTTACAAGGTGGGTATAAAACGCTACAAACTAAGCAAGTGAGAAAAGAGTTATCTATGCAGGTTTGCAAGTGGCGCAACTGAAGATCTTTGAGATTTGAGAGTGGACAACCTGCGTAGGTTTGCAAGAGGTGCAATAATGGGTTAGAGGTATACGCTAAAATGTGCACAAGTGATGGGTGAAAAGTATGCAACCTTGTTGACTACGCGGGAGATTAAGTCATGCTCAATTGCCGAAGTCTAAGCAAAAGATGCATTACAAGGTCGTGCATTGCAAGGATGAAGAACAAAAGGTCTCACAAGACAAGTGAGATAAACCTTGCAACTGATTCAAGAATATCTCAGAGAAGCTTGAGTAGAAGAAAGAAAAATAACATGCCTTTTGAAGAACATGGAGGTATAGATAGAAGAGGTGCGAGTAAGCACATATGATGCAGATGTAGAGGAAGAATATCTTCTAGTTGGAAGACGAACACACAAAAGTAAGGGCTGCAATAGATGTTTGTGGATATTCTACGTTGCCAGGAAACAGAAACGGAAACGGGTACGAAACGCGGAAACGGCAATTTTCAAAAAACCTTGGATACGAAACGTCAACGGAAACGTCCGTACAATATATTATTAAAAAAATATATAAAATATATATATATATATATATATATATGCATAGTACTCATTTTATAATTGTAGACCATAAGAGATAATTGATAAAGCACTCAAAATATTTTGAATTCATTGAAATTTGAACTTCTAAGTTCTAAAGAGTCATCATCCAACATGGTTACAATTTCAATGATTCACATATACATAATAATAATCTAGATTCTAGAATATATCATCTAGATTTCCTCATAGTCATAATCATCTCCATGAACACCACTAGCACCGACATTTCCACTCCCACTAGCTCCACTCTCCCTCCCTTCTGCAAAAGATCCCGATTCTTCTTCATCAATACCAAGCAGTGAAAGTTGGCTAAGAGTTGCAGCAGAAGCATCAAAGTCGCTAGTCTCAGGATCAATATCCCAAAGTTTGTTGGGACCTCTAACATAGGCTTCACTCTTGTGTGATAGAATGCGCAAATTGGAATGCACATACACTAAATCCTCGGCCTTCTTGGATGCTAACTTGTTCCGTTTGGCTGAGTGGATGAAGGAATATGTACTCCAATTCCGTTTTGCTGAGGAATTGCTAGCCACCTGTTACAAAAAAGAAGTTAGAAATTTTCAATTACTAATACTATAATATTAATTTACTAAGAAGTAAGAACATACATTTTTAATTAATAAACAAACTTTTGATTTCATTTTAATATTTGATACCTGTGAAAGGATTTTAATGGCAACAGGTCGCAGCCACTTGGCATCATGGCCATGTGCACACCACCACATGCATGGGGTCATCTTGTACCTGTCAAGTGTTGCATCTATTTCACCCATGCTACTATTAGATGAAGAGACAAAGAGCGTCATTTCACAGCGGACTGTACTAGTTATATCTAGATCAGGAAAAAGCCTCCGGAATGCTGCCTTAGCTCCACTTGCAACTTCATGGTCATCATATGGTTTTTGCCTACCAGGTAGTGCAAGTATTTCATTGCTATAAAATTTGGGATTCAGGGCATAGGCTAGGAGATGCAATGGGGTGGTCATTTTATTCCACCTTCTCATGATCACGTTCTTAACTTCACTGTAGAAGGTTTTCTTCAGGATCCTGCTCTTTTTGTTGTATGATGTCTCTAATTTTTTCAAGCATAGAGTCAATGCCATCATAGATCTCCCCTATGCAAGCATTATCCGTGTCTGCATATCTAATCATAGATAAAATAGGCTCAGTAAAACTAAGCAAGTATGCAACCTTTGCCCACCAAATATCATCAAGTATCACTGATTTTACTTTGATGGCTCTTTCTGTGTTTGATTGCCTCCACACAGACCAAACATCATCAATCACCATAAGCCTTAAGGCTTGCTTTACCTTCACAAGTCGTCTCAAGACGAGCGTGTGAGAGGCAAATCTTGTTTCAGCAACCTATTAAAATAAATTAAAGCAAGTTAATTAAAAAAAAAAATTAAAAGGAATTCAATTGCCTTAATTTCATATTTCATAAAAAGTTAGCAATATAAAAATTAGAAACTAGGAAATTGTTTGGTTACCTTCAGCAACTCCAATGTCGAGAACCTCCTAAAGATAGCCTGGGACATATGATGATTTGTGATAAACATTTGGATCTCATTTGCCTCTGTATAAACTTCCTCAATCCATGGTATTTTTCCAATCTTCTGCAGCATCAAATTCAAGGAGTGTACTGCATAAGGTGTCCAAAAAATGTGCTCATATCTCCCCTCAACAATCAGCCCTGCTGCTCTACAATTTTTGGCATTGTCCGTGATGACTTGGACAACGCTTGCAGGGCCCACTGACTCAATAGCCTCAATCAAAATATTAGCAATAAATTGAGCATCTTTCACTTCACCCTCACAATCAACAGCCCTTAAGAACATTGCCCCTTTAGGGCACACTGCAACAATGTTGATTAGGGGTCTATTTCGGGCATCTTTCCATCCATCTGAAATGATGGAAACCCCTGAGTCCTTCCATGACTCCCTCATTGGCTGCAAAGAAGTATGTACATGGGCCACTTCTTTCGCCAACAATGTTGTTCTCACCTTCTCATAACTAGGGGGGGCTTCATATACCCTTGTGGTGCATCATTAATACCTCTCACCATTTGTTGCCAATAAGGTGAGCGCAACACATTGAAGGGCAGCCCACATGCATAAATGCATCGAGCAACCAACTCATCAGCAACATCCCTTTTCTCATTTGCAAATGCCTGCTCTAATGGGCCTTTGGAACTTCTCTTTCGTGACAAATACTCTCCCTCTGTTGGAGTTTCAACTGCAACTTGGATAAATGGATGGTTTGATGGGTTGGGTGGTTTTACAGAACAGTCCTATTTTGCAAAGGAGCTGTTTTAAATCCAGCTCTTGAAGCTTCCATATCAGCGTCCTCTTGCTCTTTCATATATGCCAATATATGTTTATGTTCAACCTTGTTACATTTTCTAATCCCCGTTCCTGCTTTCCCCATTAAATGAGCTTTGAGTCGGGTATAAGAGGATTTGAATTGTATATTGCAATGATGGCATACCCAAACTCGAGAGCCACCGCCAACAAGGTTCTCCACAATATGCACATCTCCAAAGAGGAGCTCTAGGATCCACACCCCCACTTTGGCTTGCTTCCACTTCCCCATGCCCTCCCACAGAAGCTGAATTGGAACATTTAGATGCCAGAAAGAATCAAACCTTCATTGAATTTTTTAAAAACATAAACTTAGATAACACGCAAGAAGAGAGAGATTAAATTATCAATGGGAAGTTAGAACCACACCCTACATATCATATTCTGCTTTTGATCACCAAGTTCACCGTTTAGGCGCTAGGTGAGTGTTGTTGCAGACTCCAGCACTCCTTATTATAAGCGGATCAGGAGGCTTCTAAAATTTGATGTTCAGGAGAAAGAAAAATGTAAAAGATTGTTCACCCTGGAATGGCGTCCCCTTCTCCAAGTGTGTGACTTGTAACAATGAGAAAGGATTCTCCTAAAGATATGGTTCCTATTCCTCTGTTCAGATGCACCCATTTAATTTGCATATTTTAGGGTTTTAAATTACCTAATCTCACTTCATTAAGGATACAGGGTAGAATAATGCATAGAATAAAACCTGCTCCGTCCCCGTGGGCTTCGGGATGCACCAAGGGGAATTTAGACACTTGTTTAATTGCATAATCTATTGCTTGGAGCAGTAGATGCAATTATTTAACACTATTTACAGGTAAAAACTGTTCCAATTGACATCAAAATAACAGCCATGGGGATACATGGCTAAGGGTTGAGAATCAATCACAAACATATATAAATTGCTCATTCTGTCGATACAGTGCATTGCAGTGGCCAAGAGGACCAAACACTGGCATTCAATCACCATATGGCCTTAAGGTTTGCTTTCCACACAATTCTCTTGCAAGACGGCGAAGGGAGAGATGCAAATCTTGAATGTCCAACCTGTTAAAGGAGCTCCTTTTACAATATATACTAAGAATGATTAGAATTAAATTTAGAAAGGAATTCAAGTCATAATTTACCACAACCACTTTAGATAAAATTTAGAAATCATCTCATTTGGTTAGAAGCGGCGGCTTTGGCAGCAACTCCAATGTCGAGCTGTCTAACAGGAGCGGCTGAGACATGTCTGCTGAGTTGTGACAAACATTTTGAGCATTGCCTCTGTCTATCACCACTTCCTCGTCATGAGACGTTTTGCCAATTTTCTCAACATCGAAATTTAAGCAGTGTACTGCACAAGATTGTCCCAGAAAAATGTGCTCATAATTTCAACAGCTCATCCCGTTGCTCAAGAACGTGCAAATTTTGGCAGTTCGTGATCTTGGAAACGATTGCAGGAACTGATTTAGCCTCAACAAAATATTAGCAATAACATGTTTTAAAATCTTTTCCTGCGCCCTGCCAATCAACAACCCTTAAGCAACATCTGCCTTTTCAGGGCTCACTGTTCAACAATGTTGATTAGGGGTCTATTTCGGGCATCTTTCCATCCACCTGAAATGATAGATATTTTCATTGGGAATTCTTGCTATGTTATCAAATCCCTGAATTGGCTGCAAAGAAGTATGTACATTGGCCACTTCTTTCACCAACAATGTGGTTCTCACCTTCTCATAACTAGGGCTTTTATACCCTTTTGGTGCATCATTGATACCTCTCACAATTTGTTGCTAATAAGGTGAGCGCAACACATTGAAGGGAAGCCCCACATGCATAAATGCATCGAGCAACCAACTCATCAGCAACATCCCTTTTCTCATTTGCAAATGCTTACTCTAATGGGCCTTTGGAAATTCTCTTTCGTGACAAACACTCTCCCTCTGTTGGAGTTTCAACTTGGATAAAAAGATGGTTTGATGGGTTGGGTGGTTTTTGTGAACCCCTATTTTGCAAAGGAGCAGTTTTAAATCTAGCTCTTGAAACTTCCATATCAACCTCCTCTTGCTCTTTCAAATATCCCAATATATGTTTCGGTTCATTTTCTAATCCCCGTTCTCTGATTTCCCGCATTAAATGAGCTTTGAGTGGTATAAGACAAATTTTCTAATTCAATGCCGCATTCTTGATTTCGCCCATTAAATTGAGCTTTGCACTGTCGGGTAGCCTAATAGGATTTATATTGTATCCATTGCAATGATTGCATACCCAAATGCCCTCTCGACTGAGCCACCGCCAACTAGGTTCTCCACAATTTTCAAATGTTTTGGCCCAAGCATAAATTAGGATCCACACCCCCAACTTTGGCTTTCTTCCCCTTCCCCCATGCCTTCCCATTGAAGCTGAACGTTTAGGATGCCATTGAATCAAACCTGCACTGAAAAATAAAAACATAAACTTTTTTTACATAACAAATAAATTATTAAATAGAACCACACCCTACATATCCTATTCTGCTTTTGATCACCAAGTTCACCGTTCAGGCGCTAGGTGAGAGCATACACAAAGTTTGGATTTTTTAATTTAAAAAAACAAAATAAACTTTTTTAAAAAAAAGCAAAAAAGAATTAAATTAAAAATCCCTACACATCCTATTCTGCTTTTGATCACCAAGGTCACCATATCAGGCGCGAGGTGAGAGCATACACAGAGTTCGGATTTTTTAATTTAAAAAATACAAAATAAACTTTTTTTAAAATGGCAGAATTAAATTTAAAAACCCTACACATCCTATTCTGCTTTTGATCACCAAGGTCATTGTATAGGTGCGAGGTGAGAGCATACACAGAGTTTGGATGATATTTATAATTTAAAAAAGAATATATGTTTTTTATTTTAAAACGCAAAGAAAATGTTACATTTTTTTATTTTTTTAAGCATAGAGTTTTAAAATTACTAAATTAAATATACATATTGACATCATGATCAATGATCACGAATGATGTGTGCATAATGCACACATCATTCGTGATCATTGATCACATTAACATTTTCTTTAGCCAAATAAAAAAAAAAACTTGAAAAATACCTGGTTTTTCCTCCTTGAAGTCAATCCCACCTTCCAAATCTGATTCGAAATTCCTCCTTGAAGCTGCTCCTTGATGTCTCTTTGCTCTTAACAATGCTAAACTCTTCCTTCAAGCTGCTCCTTGATGTCTCTTTGCTCTTCACAATGCTAAATGCTAGTTTAATAAAAACTGTATTTAGCAAGAGAAAAATGAGAGTGTGATTTAGAATGGACCCAAGAGGTCATTATATAGCTTTTAGGAAGTGTGTTTAGCAAGCTATGCAGCCGTATTAGGGTTTCGCCGCATTTAATGCAAAGTATTTTCGTTTTTTTAAAACGTATTTTCGTTTTTTTTACATGACGGAAAGGCGTTTCCGGAAACGGCAGGGGTGTTTCCTGGAACCCCCGTACCGGACGTGCGAAACATTTCCGAAACGTTTCTAGCCCGAAACGCCTACCTGCCCCGCATTTCCTGGTATCACAGTGGATATTCCTTGTTCGACTAGAGAGAACAAGAAAAAGACCGTCTCTTACTTGTGGAAGAGATAAAGGTGATTCAGTGGTGTTTACAAATCATGGAAACAGTGCAGAAGTAGACAGCGTTGGTGAAAGTGAAGACACAGATGAACTTTTCAAAGTCATCTTGCAGGCTGAGGTAACATAGCAGGAGGTTGTTACAGTAGAAGTCATAATGTTATTTGATGTTGCAATGAGAGCAATAGAAGAGAATGACATGAAGGCCATTCTAGAATTAGCGGTGGAGAGGATGAAGTTTGTTGTCACTAAACAAAGGCACATAGAAACAAAGGATATGAAGGAGAAATGTGGGGACTGAATGTCGAACCTAAGGCAGCCCACGCAGAATGAAAGAGAAGATTTTGTTCTGCATCGTGTCAATGGGTAGAGAAATGTGTGGACTGAATGCCAAACCTAAGGCAGTCCGCGTGGAATGAAAGATAAGATTTTGTTCTCCATTGTGTCAATGGGTAGAGGGCAGTAGCATAGAGAAAGAGTTAACGTAGAAAAGCGTCATGAGAAAGGGAAAGAGGAAACGTGGTCTGAAATAATTGATTCCAGACATAGACTGGAGGAAGATGAAGATACATGGCTAATGGAGGTGGATAGATTATGCCTGCACAATGGGAAAAAGGTGGATGAGTAAAGAGGAGTTTATAATAGTGCGGGAGAACACCACGCAATAGAGTGCTGGTTTGAAGATAAAGAGTGATACCATGCAAAGGAAAGAAGTATCCGTAGTGGCACAGAGGAGTACAATGTAAGAGGGAGCATGGTGTAGAGATGTTGCGCTTGAGGAATAGAGGTGGAGAAGGAAGAAACACCCTCAAGTTAGTCTAAGGAGGAAAATAACCGAGGTAGTGCACTAAATACTAAAGGATATTTCATATGGAGTGCCATCTACGATTGGACAATGTGTAAGCACATGTTAACTGTCCATACCATATTAGTAACTCAAAAGAGTGGTCTTCTTAGTGTTCTAAAAATCGCGACCGGAACCGATAACCGGCCGGGAACCGGTTTAACATTTCCATAAATCACGAACCGTTTAGTTAAACCGGCGATTGATCCGATTTTCGGCGTTGTAAAATCTATGCCCAAAGTAAACGTGGAAAATCGGTCCGGTTTCGCTGAACCGGCCGAGTCAGCATTTCTTTCCTTTTTTGCGTTTTTTGGTGAAAAAAACACAAGGATAGAAAAAAATTTGCCATTTTTGGAAAGGGTCCGGGAAGATGTAGCAGTAAAAACTTGCATGTGCCATAACTTTCATTCTGTGGCTCCGTTTCAAGTGTCGTTTTCTCTAAAAGTGCATATTTTCTCGAGCTCTACGCATTGATGGCAATATTTTTCTCATTTTCATAAAAGACCTTTTTGCAACTTAACATCATTATAATAGTATACTGTATAACGATTTAATATTTAACATCATTTAACACATAACGATTTAACATTTAACAATTTAGCCCAATATAATAGTATATACTATACTGTATATTGTACAGAGTCACTTCTCGCATCATTTAACATTGTTTTTACATTTAATTTAAGTATATTTTATGAATTTAAATGTTTTTAAAAGTAGCGATAAAGTTGCCGATTTTTTGCCGATTCCCTATTTTCGATTCAAAATTTGGCCTGCCGATTAATCCCGATTTACGATTTTTTGAACTATGGTTTTACCACTCAACCCACATGCATGAGCAGTATGCTCACACATTTTCTTATCCAGGGTGTATGATGCAAGATCATTCGGGTTCAGTTGCAATATTGCATCAACCAAAACTATGATAGAGTTGAAAAGTAAGTTATGTTGTTTTGCAAAATATGCACACTCCTAACATAGAGATGTTGATCTCCGTAGGAAAAGGGGTGGCGTGCGAGCACAAGAAACAATAGGCAAGACTCCGCACAAGTTGAGATCTCTTCAAGCTTCAGTTATACCAAGTTTTGGCGGCCATAAGATTTCCTAGGAATAGCTCAAGGTGGCTAGTGGTGTTATGATTTTCGAAGCATGTTTGTTGGTTCATTCATAGGTTCTAGTGGGATTACACACAGGATTACGCAATGGGAAAACAATAGGATTCAGCCGTAGAAGGTTAAGCGTGGTGCACACGAGGTTGATGGGTCATTCATTCATTGTGCATGATAGTTTCACATGCGAAGGATATTGTGCAATGAGTGTCACTTGCAATCACAAAGAGTTAGCAAAGTAAACCAATTGCAAGCTTTAGTCCTAGATTAATCCTAATCTAACAAGGGGATAAAAAGGTGCAAAAGAGAGAAGGATAGGGCAAAAAGAGAAATGAATCCAATGGTGCAACAAAGAATCCTTTCTTGTTGGTGAAGGCGGATCCAAAAACCATACTCACGCTCAAACCAACATTCGCTCGATCAAGACATGAGCAGGTGCAAGAATCTAAGGAATTCATTACAGAGAAAAGAGGGATACAACGTCGTTGGACGCGTAAGATGCAAACATTAACTCCAAGCAACGATCGAAAGATGCATCTATTGATAAATAGGTGGGATCTACTTCAACCAGATGAAAAGAGTTCACACAACATCAACATTCAGGACAAAACACAAAGTAGAAACAAAAAAACGAAGGCAAAATGCATTAAAATGTTTTGAAATTTCTTTCTACAAGGATCCGACCATAAGAAGGTCTATCAGCTGCATATTTATAGGAAAACCATAATTTTCATGGGCACAATTACAATTGTTACAATAAACGGCCTCATTCAACTACACAATGTAGATCTTACATATCAAATACATGATGGCTACATAATCCAATCAGATTTAATGCCCCTTGGGCGTTCCAAAAGAATATTAGATTTGATCTCTAGTTTGGTTCACATAACATTCAATGCTCTGTCGCACGTAGGGGTAGCTTGAAGCACAAGTCAATCTTCATTAAATTCATGTGGCACCTTCTCTCTAACATGTAGTGTCCAAGAGATCTTTCAAGCCTATTTTGTTAACAAAGTCGGCAAGATCTGGTTCCCTGACATGAACGTCGATTTTGGGCATTGTTGTGTCAGAAATGATGGATTTGTTGACTTTTTCGATGCATTTTGTTGTTTAACGGCCAAGCACAGTTTGTCTTCTATCCATTGTGCACACTGGGATTTTTGACCTTTTACACTCCCTTTGGGAATTTCAACAATGATTACTTCGATTCCTACAAGGCATGAGAAGAGGACAAAAGTTATTATTGCGAAAGGAAAACGCACAATTAAAATATTATCATATTGTGTGTGCAATAGGTGCTTGGCTAGTGTGTGTTTCTTTTTTGTTTTACGCGCAGGTTTGCACACTATTCGTATTTCATAGTTTGTGCAATGCAAATGATTACGTGCTCAACTATGCACATTGTCTTCCTTAGAAGAATCACTAGCACTTCCTTTACACAACCTTTGGCGTATCGCAAATGTGTGTATATCATTTGTACAACATAAGGCTTGAGAAAATCAAGTGTCGAGCATTAGATTTACCCAAGAGGGTTGTAATTCATTCAATTATACAATTGCAATGAAGAATCGCGAAGTTGCGGAAAGCTGCAAAGTGTTTGGGATTGCGTACAGTGTACGGCGGGTAGCTTTGACGAGTTTATTTGTCCACGAAGCATTAGGAGGTTGCAGGACTCGTGATATGGCTGCGATAAAGCGCAAGGCTAGGTTGAACACGAGAGACTTGTGCAATGTTGTGGGGGTTAAGAAAGCAATGGCCAAGCATATGGTGATGTGTAGGGCACTACACAAAATAATGCATAGTGTACAGATTGAAGGTGATGGCGTGCGGAGTTTAAGATACTGTGCAATGAAATTGCACAGGGTGAAACGTGCACCACACAAAGGATGAAGAAGGGTATGTCAAAAGATACGAAGGGATGCGTGTAAAGCAAGAAGGCTTCAAAATATTGTGCAGGCAAAGGAATGCCACACAAAGCTATTGTCCAAAGCTCTTTGAGGGTGCACACGGAGTAAGTAACTTGCGCACTCGAAGATGAGACAAGTGAGATTGTGCGTGCTTGAAAAATGAAAAGCTTAGCAAAACAAGGGGCCAAGTAATAATGTGAAGGGGCCCAAGCAAGAAAAGGTGAACTGCAACAGGAGGGTAGGAAATGTAAAATGCGCAAGCAGTTTGGTCTTTCAAGGAAAGGCCTAGGGCTTCTATGATTTCCAAAAGGGAAATTATGTTAGGAAAATTATATAGTGCTCACATTATTGGGAAATAATTATGGGTAGAAAATAATATTAAGAGAATATTGTTGCTATAAGTTGTTTTAACAACTCGCGTATATAGGAGTTTGTGGAGAGAATAGTGGGGAGAGTTGTTGGACAAACCTCCATGAAAATAGGAATAATCTCTCCTATATATGTCTATCATGTTTGAAGAATTTAATATACGGGAAATGCAGAAATTTCATTGAGAGATTTTATTATTGAATTTTTCCTATTGGAATCTGAACCAAAACTGTCATTTGGTATCAGAGCAGGTTCGTTTTATTCATTTAAATGAGAGTCCTCGAAGCAAATCTGCATTAAATTTAAGTTCTAAAAATGTTGTCCCTTTTAATTTTGTTGCATCGAAACTTGTTTTAGATTTGTTTCAGTCCTTATTTCATGTTACAACAACATTAGATTTGACCTTGGTTGCTTCGTTTGGTGACCAAAATCACTCAGCTTGACATTTATCGATAACAATAGTTGATTACTTTGTATTGGCTATAGTACATTTGGTCTAAATGCATAGTTACATTGATAGCTTGGGTCTTCAAACGGCATTTACATTTTTTACAATATTGCGTTAATCAACAAAGGCAGTCGAGCATAATACCTGAGTGATCGCCCCATGATCTGGTCTTCGCGTTTCTTGAAGAGCACAGTCATGCTACAAATCTGCCAAACCGTGCCATGTCCTACCTGTTAAGATCTGCAAAGATTTTCATCCACGGCTTTGACTCCTGAGTTCGAACTTGAGATGCTCTAACACACTGCAAAGTTCCCACAGTCATTGACTCGGCCCTGACCAGCTTGCATACAGATCTTGAGAGCACATTTGTTGCTGAGGTGTTCCATTCAAGTTGTGTAACAAGACTGACTTCACTGTGTAGTATTCAATGGCGTCCATTTAATTGATTTCTACAATCAAAACAATTCTCAAACTATCATATGCAAGATCTGCCTCGTTGTTTAATGAAACATTGCCATTTATCTTTTGTGGATCACTATTTATCTACATTTTTGTCAAGTTTTGTATACACATGGTGCATCAGGCCATTGAATCTTCTCTTGCAGATCCTCACACGCACATCTTGCGTCAAACCTCTCAACGAGCCAGTACACTACATTTTGGTATCATGCAAGAAAGATGTGGTTTCCAAGCTATAAGCTAAAGGGTGAAAAAATATTTGCAATCCTCACCATCCGCTCTCACGTATTGTTCAAAGTGGTGGATAGAGGTTGGTCATTCCTTCATTCAAGGGATTATCGGTATTTTTAGTTAGTGGGTGTTATGTCAAAGTAGTTTAAATATCCTAATAAGGTTGTTTTATTATTTTAGTTTAGTATGTTCATGTCATTTTTATTGACAAGTCATCTTTGTAAGTCAATAAATGCCATCCATTTATTTTAAGTGCCATATGATTAGTCAAATCATACATACACCATTGCATGCGTCCATCATTGGTCTTTAAGTCCTCTCTTGTTTTAAATTCCACATAATAAGCTTAGTATTATTCTAATATAGATGGTCACATATCTAAATAGAGTATTAGTTCATTCTCAAAGTTAATGGTCATTAGATATTGATTGAAGTGTCAAAATCATCTTTTTAAGTTAATGTTAAAAAGTTCATTGATCGTCAAAGTCATCTTGTAAATATTTTAGTCATTGTGTGTAAATTATTCTAGAAGAGGGACGAAAGCCTCACAAGTTTATTGATATGCAATCAAATCAGAATACAATAGAGAGGGCTGCAATATTTATAGATATTGGACAGCCAGATACAAACAAACAAGATGTTGCACAAGTACAACAATAAACACAGTTATAGTAGCTTCCAAAATACATCCAGGAAGCACAACAATAACAACTACACACAAATATAATTGTTACAACTATGTAACAATCAATCCTATGTGAATAATAACAAATATATATGGTTATAACCATCATAACCATATAACAATAACAAGTTACCTAGTTAACAAACAGTAACAACTAAGTTACCACAGTAACAAAATACATAAATACAATGCATAATTAACCTAGTAACCTATGTTTACCCTAACATTCCCCCCTTAATTTTGCATTGCCTCAAGGGATGAGGAGAGGAACTCTCTGAACAACTCGAACTTGTCACGTGCAAGTGACTTTGTGAAGATATTTGCTCGTTGTTCAGCTGTTGGGAAAAACTGAAGTTGTATGTTGTGTTTCAAGACATGCTCGCGTATGAAATGAACATGTACCTCAATGTGCTTTGTTCTCTCGTGAAACACTGGATTGCGAACAAGTTTGAGAACACCTTCATTGTCTACATACATGGTGGTAGGTTTTTCCTGTGGTATTCCAAGTCCTTCCAGTATGCGACATAGCCATATCGCTTCGCAGACAGCTCCACCTGCAGCACGATATTCAACTTCTATAGAAGAGCGAGAAACAAAGTTTTGTTTCTTGCTTCCCCATGATATCGGTCCAGATCCCAAAAAGAATACAAATCTAGAAGTGGATTTCCTGTCATCAATGTTACCTGCATGATCTGAATCCGAATATCCAGTCAAGAAGAAGTTATCATTCTTCTTGTACTCTAGACCAAGATCCATTGTACCCTTGAGATATCTCAAGATCCGCCTTGCTGCCTTCCAATGACAAACTCTGGGTTCCTGCATGAACCTAGAAAGATAGCTCACTGCAAAGCTGATATCTGGTCTAGTATAAGTTAGGTAAATGAGACTCCCAATCAACTGTCGATAGAGAGTTGCATCTACCACAGGAGATGGATCTGAATGAGATAATTGCAGTCTCATCTCCATAGGTGTAGCAATAGGTGTGCAATCCATCATCCTAAATTTCTCGAGCGTTGTCTTGGTATACTTCAACTGAGAAACAAATATGTGATTCTCCTTCTGCCATACTTCCAATCCAAGACAGTAGTGCATGAGCCCGAGATCTGTCATGTCGAACGATCGATTAAGATCTTTCTTCGTTGCATCGATCATCTTCACTAAACTGCCAGTGATGACTAGATCGTCGACATATACAACAATCACAATCTCCCCTTGCTTTTTGAGGTAGAGATTGGGATCATATGGATTTCTGACGAATCCATGTTGAACGAGATGCTCATCAATTTTGATGTACCAAGCCCAGGGTGCCTGTTTAAGGCCATACAAAGATTTCCTGAGTCTGCATACCTTTGTTTCTTCTCCAGGTACAACATAACCCTCAGGTTGAGTCATGTAGACTTCTTCTTGTAGATCTCTGTTCAGAAAGGCACTTTTCACGTCCATCTGATGGACTTTCCAACCAAACTGTGCAGCTAGAGCAAAGATCATCCTGATCATTTTGATCTTAGTTGTGGGAGCAAATGTCTCCTCATAGTCTATGCCTTCCTTTTGTGCATACCCCTTTGCTACCAGTCTCGCTTTGTACTTGTCTATGGTCCCATCTGCTTTGTACTTTGTTTTGAATATCCATCTGCAACCAATGGGTTTCTTTCCTGGTGGAAGATCGACAAGCTGCCAAGTGTTGTTTTTCATTACTGACTGATACTCAGCATCCATGGCATCTTTCCAAGATTTTGACTGTAGGGCTTCCTGGATAGTAGAGGGCTCAACAGATTCAACAACTCTACTCATCAAAGCAAAGTTTACTTCTTCTCGTGCTTTACTGCGAGTCTGTGGTCCAGTGGTGGATGTATCCGGTGGAGCATCCAATTTTGCATCTCGTATCATGTTAGTATACCACTTGGGCATACATTGTACTGCTCCCATGGGTCGTGGTCATGTCTGATCATCACCATCATCCCCATCATCACTGTCATCATCAGCGGGAACATCAACTTATGTGTTTTACAATAGGTGAAATATCTACATCAGGTGAGTCTGGAGAGGAGGAGTCTCAACTTCCTTCTTCTCAAAGAACTCAACATCTCTGCTGGTGTAGACTTTTCTGGTCTTCGGATCCATCAATTTGTACCCAAGAGTCTCTTCACTGTAGCCAATGAAGATGAGTTTTTGTGACTTCATATCCAACTTCTTTCTGTTTTGCTTGGGTATGTGCATGCTAGCTTTGCACCCGAATACTCTGAGGTGTGCAACGGATGGCTTCCTCTTCGACCATGCTTCATGTGGTGTTACTCCATCAAGAGCAACTGTGGGCACTCTGTTCAACAAATATATTGTTGTCTTTGCTTCTTCTACCCAAAATGTCCTCGCTAGTCCAGAATCATCGATCATGCAACGCACCATTTCCATGATAGTACGGTTTCTTCTCTCAACAACACCATTTTGTTGTGGTGTGTGTGGAGGAGGCATCTTGTTGATGAATCCCGTGAGCTTGAAGGTAGGCTTTGAACTCATTACTGGTGAATTCCCCCCTCGATCTGAGTGGAGAGATCTGATATGACGACCAGTCTCGTTCTCTACAAGCCACTTTGAACTTTTTGAAGTTCTCAAAAGCTTCACTTTTCTTACGAAGAAAAATATCCACATTTTCTTGAATAGTCATCAACACATAGCATGAAATACTAGAATCCAGAATGACTCAGTTGCATCAGACTGCAAAGATTGATATGAACCAGATCAAGCTTACCATGAAGCTCGATAAGTACTCTTCTGGAATGAAGCTCTGTGTTGTTTTCCTGCTAGGCAGTGAGGACACTTATCTGTATCCTTCTAGAGAGATGGAAAGCCTCTCACCATGTTGTACCGGTGAAGTGTTTCGAGATATTTGAAACTGATGTGACCAAGTCTCAATGCCACAACTGTGTTGAGGAAGAATTCTTAGCCACAAGTGTTTGATCATCCCTGTGGACAAAGTCAAGTTGGAACATACGTCCCACATTGGAGGCTTTTGCAACAATTTTTGAGCCTCTTGATTTGTCTCGAATCAAACACACTTTCTTACCGGAATGACTATCAAAGTCAATCTTCAGATTATGATCTAGAAGCTGACTACTGATAGTAGATTCTTTGTTAACCCAGGGACATATAATACATCTGATAGTCTACAATTTCATGAACCAAGAGGTAGAGAAATGTTCCCAATACCCTGTACTGTGTAAGAAGAATCATCACCTAACGAAACATGGTTTTTCGAAGGTGTGTCCCTCATTGTAGTAAACTAGTCTCTGTGCCCGGTCATGTGTCGAGTGGCTCCCGAATCAACATACCAAACAACACTAGATGAAGTGGATGGTTCACTAGAATGAGCAGTGTACAAAAAATCCTCATTTTCTGAATGATCTTCTTGCTCAACTATATTACCTTGCTGATGGGGTTTTCTTCGCCAGTTCCCCTTCTTCTGCCCTTGATTGTAGTGTGAATGTCCCTTATGAGATTGCTGATTTTGAGGTCCAAAATTACTTGATGAACCTTTCTTGTATGTATTATACCAACAATCTTTCACATCATGTCCTCTGTTGCAGATAGGACATTTCTTCTTTTGCTTGTCCCTGATGCTGATGTTGTTTTTGGGACTTTTGAGAAGAATGAGATTTTGCTTTTCCTTTACCTTTCTGATGAGAAGATAGTGCCTTCTCCTCTTCATCATCTTTATTGTACATTGCTTCTTCTTGTTGCAGTAGATTCACTAACTTGTCAAAAGTAATTGTCTGATCTGACAAGTTTAGTGTCATCACAAAAATGTGGTATGAAGGAGGGAGTGCTCTCAAAACAATGGGAATGAGAGTTGTATCAGTGACCTCCTCTCCCAGGGCTAGAAGTGAAGCCCTCAATTCTGCAACTCTTTGTAAGAAAGCTTCCACTTTCTCATTCTGTTTGAATTTCAGTGTGTGTAACTGACTCTACAAATTCAAAATTGTGTTCTTGTTTTTGGCCTCATACACGGTGCTCAACTTATCCCACGCTTCTTTGGTTGTTTTGGCATCTCGAATGTGGGGTTACACGTCATCAGATACTGCAAACAAGATTATGACTTTGGCCTTCTGATTGGCCTTGTCAAATTGTCTCTGTTGGGCTGCATCATCTGGTGATCTAGTTGCAGAACCATTCACAACAGGCCATATCTCTTCAAACTCAAGTTGTGTTTTGATCTTAGTCTTCCATGCAACATAATTATCTCCTCTTAGGAGTTGTGAGTCTGGAAGAAAGAACTTAGGGGCATTGGTGCCCATTTTCTGAATTCACTGACAAAGGGTAAGGCTCTTATCACTCCAGGTATAAGGTCTCCCAATCTATATACCATCAGTCTGATATACCAAACCTTTCTATATACACGCCCTTCCGATATACCCATCGGTACGTGGAAGAAGCTCTCCCTTTTGATATACCCAGCGGTATGTGAAAGAGGTGTTAACGTACGTGAAAGAATTCGATACATGGTACCAAGATAGTATTGAAAGGGGTCTGTGCGATTATTGACACTGACTCAAAGAAATATCCTCATACCCGTGCGTAACTTCACTATATACTCGGATAATTTTAGTGTCCAGATTTATGTCGTGCAATCATTCACAGATGGATGGGATGGCTCAAAGTGTGTGCATTGTGTCCTTATTACTCCCCGTCGATTTATAGGGACGATGCCCAGATGATGTTGTTGCAGCTATATTAGGTGTTAAGTGCAGTAGTAGTCATGATGGCTTTACCCGTAAGTGCTTCCCAGAGGCACTGTATATACCGAATGCTGCGAAAGAGATCCAAAGATCTTGTGAGTGTTACAAAACCAAATTTCACTGATTTTGTTTACAAATCTTTCATTTTTTATCAGTTACAATGTTTGTAGTTGAATATGGCAACCTACAAATTAGTACAATCCACTGAAATATTCAATTACATCCAAATTTTTAGAAAAATTGAATGGTAGGTAAAAAAAAAATTTTGTTTTGCGGAGGCCCTGGTGGCCTCCAAGAGCTCAATATGGCTCATAGAACTGTAAAACAACAAAAAAAAGCCTAAAAATCACAGTTTTTAGGTATACCCTCCTTTGGAAAACGTTGCTCATAATGAACTTTTCTAAGCTATGTGGGAGAAATTTTTTTTCCCTTCAATAGGGTTTTCTCCACTAAATATAGTTAGGGGTTTAGAGATGTGACTAAGGCGGTTTAATAAGGATAGTTTCTACCGCTAAAAGTTGGTGGTTTGGAACCAACTATAAACGCTACCAAAGTTCAAATAGTTTTATTTAAAATAAAGTTTCACATGGGGGGGTCAAACTCTATCACCTTCCTCACTAATGACTTATAACCTTTCCACTTAGCCACCATTAATCGTTCATATGGCGCATACGAATGTAACCTTGAAGCAAAATTATACATAGACCCAATATGCGAGAATAACTAACCTTGTGAAATGAAATACATGGCGAGCTTTGTTTGATGGATTCTATGTGGTCTACACTGGGGCTTGGGGGATGATGGTTTAGGTCTTCCATCTACAGCCTGGATATCACCTCCTAAGTGCCTTTAGTTTATTTTATTATATTGTCGTCTGTTTTGTTCGTAGTTTCATGTTTGATGGTCCTGAACCGACGTTGATTGTTATTTGTGTTCCTCTACCCTTCGAAGCATTCTCGTCACGATGTTTGGATCATTGTAGAGAACATACTTGGTCTAATCTCACGGGTTTCTAGGTTTGCATAGTTTGATCAATATGAATCGGATCAATGGCTCTTATGCACAGATGGATTAGGGGGATCTTCGTGATCTCGCTAACTTGTTTTATTTCTTGTTTTCCACAATGTAGGGCCTTTTGGACAGCTTGTTGGAGTGTAAGAGGTTAGGGGCTCAACTCAAAAAATAGAGATTCGTTCCCAACTCGTTGTTGAATGTGAGACAACTGTGCATGTTGGCTACGCAACATGCCTTAAGGATCTCACCTTCATACTTGACTCAAGTAGCCAACTCAGTAGATAGCCAGCTCAATTCTGGAGCTCGCTAGACCTTTAAATGCAAGAGCTCATTGGTAATTTTGGTTTGGATAGAGCAATGTATAGCTCGTTCTTGCATGCTTCTCAGCTGACCCAGGAGCACTGTTGGGAGTCCTTGACCCAACAATATTCAACAAACCTCCAAAAGTAGTCACAGAACCCTCCAAATGCAGCAGTGTACTAAGTGTAGCATAGGGACTAAAATGTACAGCTAGATTTTGCTGAGAAACCCCTATTGGGGAATATATATATAATGATGTGCTGTGATTTTCTTAATTTTTGAATCTGGTTTTCTTGAACTATATGTTACTCTAGCAAGAAAATTTTTTCCTAGTGTAGGAGGCACCAGTGCAATAAAAAAATTTCTTTCCAAACACCTAGAAAATGAACAATGAGGTTGTGGGGATGTAGGGATGGGGTTGAGAATTTGTAAGAGGTTGTACAAACTCTCTAAATGCTGAAAATTCTCCTCCAAACTCCTCTATCTCTTCTACACTCTCTTTAGCACACCTTAGACTCTGTTCACAGGATCCTCATCTAACCTTTTATAATACCAAATATAGAAGAGAGGCATGGAATCCTCACAAATATATTGATGTGAAATCAAATCATTTATAATAGTGATGGCTACAATATTTATAGATATTGCACAACCATATGCATACAACACAGGATGTACAACAATAAACACAATTACAGTAGCTTCCAAAATACATTCGGGAAGCACAACAATAACAAATACACACAAATATAATTGTTACAATATGTAACAAGTTATCCTACGTTGATAATATGACAAACAGTATGGTTTCAACCATATGATTAAATGAAATATGGTTTACCTAACCAAACTAAGGAACAAACTAGTTCCCACAGTCACAAAGAATTACATACATAGTAAATGCATAAATTAACTAAGTAAACTATGTTTACCTAACAATTATCGCCTTCATTGTGTCATAGTAGGTCAACGTCCAAAATTATCAAAGTGTCATATTTTGTGTCGTCAAAGTTGGTGGTCAATAGAGTCATTTTCGTTTCGTGTCATTATAAGTCGAAGTCAGAAGTTTGAAAAAAAATTGTCTTGCAGATACATTTTCAGTGTTACATGACGTCCAGACAATAAATGATTTTCACATTGGGGGGGGGGGGCGAATAATAAACAATGTGGACATCATTAAGTGTCATGATCACATTCCATTGAGTTAGTAGCGCCGCACTGGAGGACAAAGGCATCGGTGGCTGGTGGTCAATCAGTGACCTCTCATTAGTCACCAACGATAGGGCCACACGAAGTTAAAAAGGCATTTTGGTTAAGTTGTGTGTTTATTATGCTGTGCTTCATTTTCTGAGTACCTATTTTGTAATGTTCTTATTTCCAATTTTCAGTTGATTTTTGTGATATGTTTAAAGAACATTCCTATTCAGATTTGTAAACAATGAGCAATACCTCCTACATAATTACCTAAAGGAAAAATATAGTGGACAAATGAAAGCATAGTGAAAGTCTACATCGTGATATTTGGGTTGTTGGTTGTCTTGTAATCTCATCTATATGTTTGGGTTGTTGGTTGTCCTGTAAAACCACTTATGTTCAGGTTGTTGGTTGTCCTCGGAAAACCATCCTTGTCGAGGTTGTTGGTTGTCCTTGGAAAACCATCCTTGTTGAGATCATTGTTGTCCTGAAAAACTATCCAGATCACGAGCACGCAGAGGCACCAAGCTGCAAAAGGAAGTGTGATTTTTTTCTACCATGTTCGCACTAAGGGGGGAATGTTAGGAAAAATATATAGTGCTCACATTATTGGGAAATAATTATGGGTAGAAAATAATATTAAGAGAATATTATTATTATGAGTTGTTTTAACAAACTCAAGTATATGGGAGTTTGTGGAGAGAATAGTGGGGAGAGTTGGACAAACCTCCAAGAAAATAGGAATAATCTCTCCTATATATGTTTTTTTTTTGGAATAGGGTAAACGATTGAGGGTTTTGGGAGGACCCACATCCTGGTACAACAAGCCCTTAAGGCTGAATAGAACATTTAAGCATAACAGAGAAGAAAACCCCAACAACAAAGGGGAAGAGAAGGAGAGAAGAAGTCGAAGAGAAGAACACAACAAGCAGAAGCGTCTAAAGCCCAAGATACTACAAGATTACCAAGAAGAGTCCCTTACATGGGATCTTAGATGCATAGAATAGGAATTTTTTTTACGTTTAACGACAGTCCATTCGTCACTCCTATTAGGATCTGTGTTTTCAATTGAGGGAGTTGGAGACTTTGAGAAATCCAAGACACCGTCAGTGGAAATATCAGTAGTGAAACTAGTTTGAGCGCATTCCGTATCTACAGCTGGAATCAACGTCAGCGCATGATCCACCTTAACAACTTCAACAACTAAAAGTTTAGCCAAAGGGATTGGACTAGAAATCTTGTCTTCACTGACCAGAGTATGAGCAGCTAACACAGTTTCCTCCTCAACAAAAAGAAGATTTTGGTGGGCATCCTTCCACCAAGAGACCTTATCGATTTTGGATTTTTGCTTGACCATGTGACAAGTTGCAGCCAGAAGCCCAATGTTGAAACATTTTTTGCATCTAAAGGGCAGACCTTGGTAATCGAGCGGTTGAGACCAAACCCTATCCTGCACTTTGAGATCGATAGAAGCAAGTAGATCAATTGAAGTATCCAAATCCACCAAAATCCTCGCGTAGGTGGTATGAGTGAAGGTATCTGTATTTGAATCAATGGATAAAAAAGTGCCCAAGGCATCACCAATAGCAGCTAAACTGCCATTTCCCCAAAATTGTAGAGGAAGATGGGGCAAACGAATCCAAACCGGCTTAACATTGAAAGAGGCAGAGAGAGGATTAAAAGACGGGAACCAGGATTTCATCAGTAAATGATGATTCTGCAATTCCTAGAGCTTAGAAAGAACAACATTTCTAGCGTCGTCAGAGCTAAAGGCCACAATGAAAAAACCCCTTGCACAGGGATAGATATCAATCCTACCAGAGATGAGGGGGCGCCAGCTCGAAGAGATACACGAATGAAGGAGCGGAAGACCAGGCCAGAGACCATTAAAGTGGCAAATAAGACGATTGGAGGAGAAAAAATCCTCAGCCTTCAGCACAAAATCCCCAAGGGAAACCGAGGGCGCAGTTTTAGCAGCAGAGAGGAGCCTGGAGAAAGAAGCAGAGGCAAAAACATCTGGACGAAGAGGGCCGCCACCAGCTCTGCCGCCCACACCAGAACCAACGCCACCCTCAGCACCATCCTTGCTGCCGCACTCAGGAGCGGCCGCCTCACAGAAACTAGGTTTAGCAGCGAAAAAATGCAGGGGAGAAAAACGCGGAGAGCCCATAATCACGTTTTTTTATCTCAATTAGATTAACATTGCTTTTATGTTCCACCCATTCCTCTCTCCTATATGTGTTTATCGTGTTTGAAAAATTTAATAAATGAAAAATGTAGAATTATCATTGAGAGAGTTTATTATTGAATTTTGCTTGTGCGAATCTAACCCAAAACTGTCACATTGAATTAGGGGCATGTTGTTTGGACGCGATGAGAAGTTCATCTATGTATAGTTTTATTTGGGAATCAAAGTTCTTTTGCATAATTTAACTTATGCATATATTACGTTGTCCTTTTTGGGCCTATTTGTTATGTGTGTTTGTATTTGTGAGGTCTTTGTAATTGTACATTTGTGTGTAGCATTGTCAAAGTGCCTTAGTAAGATGTGTGGTACTGTTTTGAGTCGAAACAAACCTTTAAGAGATGGCACAACCGTTTTGAAATTATGGCGTGGAACTAGGGACCTTCAAATATGTGTCTCATCACCATCAAGCATGTGTGTCATCACCACATATGTTTTTAGGGGCTATTGTGAGAGAAAGCTTTCTTTGATACCACACACCTACATGTGAAACACGTACATGTGAAATTGTGAAGTCAATCAACTATTACACAAGGAATTATTGAAACAAGGGGCATGAATTTTCGTGCTTCTTCATTTCAACAATAGTTTCACATAACCCTTAAGTACACCAAAGTCCAGATACCTTGCAGCTAGAGGGTTCCCTTTGCTCAAAGTTTATTCCCATACAATTTGCATTAAGACATACCACCATATTTCTCGAAAGCGTCATACTTTTCATATTTTCTCTTTAGAGTCTGAGATCTAGGACCATCTTATTTTCAGATACCCTTCCTATTATAAAATAAGAGAACGATTATTTTTCCTCTTTAGAGATTCACTTGTCTCTCTCCATACACTCATGACTTACGAAGTCCAAAGATCCATAGGCCTTTTTCTCTGACATATATTTTATCTTTGCTGACAAATTTCTAAACATAAATTCCTCAAGGGGCCTATACCATGTTAGTTATGTCTTTTAATAGGAAGAGGCGTCGTGGCCAGCTTCTAACCTCGTGTGTAAGACTTGTAAAATGTCGCAAACCTAATGACTCACATGGCCTCACACCCATCACACACTTCTTTACCACCTTGAGTATCGAAAGTCCTCTAGAACATGTTTCATCCCACTACATAGGATCTTCCTGCTTGTGATCTTCATGATACTTTATTCTATTGGACAGGTGCTTTCTAGTTACTCATTTTTATTGCGTTTTCACTTTTGTATTCTTTGAGATAAACTATTATGCTTCCCCTATCTTATCTATATTGTACCTTTGCAATCCCACAAACTAATCTTAACTATTAGTAAATATTTACATATAGCTAAAATATAATTCAAACTTCAACTAATAAAAGAATTTGTCATGCCCTAAATTTTTAGATGAATTAGTACATTGAAAAACATCAATTTTTTTTCCGATTGAATTATTTGAATGGAGAATTTTCTTCACATTTCTTTTTCACATTGTTTAGTTTGACAAATTTAAAAGAACATTTTATTGAGAATGTACAAGTTGGACATACGAAACATTTTATGTTCTCCACGAATCATATCTATAATGTCCCTCTTTCTCAAATAATTTTATTGAAGACCTTTGGCCTATTTTGTCTACCCGATGGCCAAAGGGTGAGCTCAAGGGTGACTTAAGTTTTATTAATTTTATTATATTGTGCAAAGATTAAAATATAACATTATAAAAGCACATAATAAATTAATAAGCTTAACATTAAAATAGAACTTAGGAAAGTGCATTAAAAATAAGAGCACTTAATTAAATTGTATTTCCTAAGGGAAAATGCGACCAGCTCAAGGGAGTTCAAAAAAATAGAAAAGAGTGTCTGGGGACCCATTTAAAAAAATGCAATTTGGCCTAGGGAAGTGCAACAAAGGGAATGAAGCTCATTAGATGTAATGGAGGTCACCTTGGGTCCCATTTCCTTTATAAAGAAGAAGTCGACTTGCTTAGAGGGCATTCCAGATTCATTTTGATATTTCACTCTTGCATTGGAAGCTTTGAGCTTTTTGCAAATAAATCCAAGGACGAAAACCCTTAGGACTCATCACTCTTGTGGACGAAAAGCCCAAAAGTATTGTGAGGGATTTCTACTCAGGGAATTCCATTGATCTTCACATAATTTTATTATTCCAGCAGTGTGTGTTGAAGAATAAATTTGCAGCAGCAATTATCAATTGTTCTAGTGTTGGGCGACTCACTTTTTGTGTATTCTATGCTATTTCAGAGGTATTTCCAGACCTGATTTATGTGGCGTCTATTGAACTATTATTTTTGGATACAGAGGAATAAATTTCAAAGTTTTCTAAAGGGTTTCAAGAGGTATTTTCAGTCAGCTTTTTATGCAGATTTCTGAACTATTTGCAGTCATTTACCTCAAAAAAAATCAGATTTAATACCTATTTGGACTACTAGAATATAGTAATCAGTTTTTTATAGAAATAAAATTATTTGAGTAATGTTTGTGGTTGCCTTTCCAATAAACCTTAGTCGCCATTTCCAGTAAATTATTGTAGCAGTCTCAGCTGGGTATTGCATGGTTCATTTTATCATTTTTTTCTAAGGAAAAATTCAGGTCCAGTGGCAGGGATCTTTCAATACCCAACGATGTGTGAAACGCGAAGTGATGAAACACAAGAATAGAGAAAAGCAAATACCTATTTGGACTACTAGAATATAGTAATCAGTTGGGTATTTGCATGGTTTCATTTATCATTTTTTTCTAAGGAAAAATTCAGGTCCAGTGGCAGGGATCTTTCAATACCCAACGATGTGTGAAACGTGAAGTGATGAAACACAAGAATAGAGAAAAGCAAATACCAACATGGTGTGCGGGCATTCACGTATAGAAAGCAGGAGGTTTCAATTCACCCCATTTGATATTCACAACTTATGGGGTGCAAAAGAAACAAGGTAAACTTCTTTTGAGTAGAGTCGTTGAGCAATTGCATTCTCTACGTAAGTTAATCTTTTAATAAATCAAAGGTAAGGCGACACTCAATAGCAGTAACGTACCACATAAATCACAAAGAAATTTGGACATTTCTTCTGGCAAATACCTATACAAAAGGTGTTTCTCTACACGCATTACTAGTAATCATCATCTCATTATATACATAATGGAATCTTAAAATAATCACACATGTTTGCTTCTGAAAACAATATAGCATATTTGGAGAGAGATCACAACAAAATACGAATGATATTCAATAAGCTCCTTCAAAATTTTACAATACAGATATAAGAATTTATAGGAAATAGTCCCCCTATAATTTAGGAGGTGGCTATAACCACTCAAACCTCTCAAACTATTTACGTGAGTATTTTAAACTCGCATAACAATATATATTTATTATAGCTGTTTTATATAACAACTAATATGTCATGTCCCTTTTCTCCAAATTAATAACATAATTGGAGTTGCGGAAATTCTTCTCCATGAAATGAAAAGAGAAAAGGAGAAGACTCATAATCAGTCTTTTATTATTTTATGATGTCTTTAGTAAAGTTGAACTCGAGTATATGGATCGGCAAAGACAGAATTTTACAATAGGATCCTTAGTAATTTTTATATATGTCTTTTAATAAATAATTATGGGTCGGTCATGATGGAGAAAGAGTGACATGAAAGTCATGAGGCATATGAAGGGTCATGCCTTTTCAATTATGGTGCCACCCTTAGAAGTTATTATAAATAAGGGTGAGAGGCTTCATTTGTAGATATGGACTAGCATTGTAATTTCCAGATTTTGGAGATAAATTCTCTAAAACTCCATTTGGGACGAAAACCACATTTGAGGACCAAGAGAGACAAAAACCTCTCATCTTTGTCTTAAAACATTTCAGATTTAAAGAATATTATTTATTGAAGCTCATTTGGTACCAAATCTGATTTTTACTGTGTATTTTGCAAATTCGACTTGGAAGTAATTGAATATTTAATAGTTGGTCGCCACATATTTTTAAGCAAAAATCTGACTTGCACGCAAATCAAGGCACTTTCCTAGGTGAATTAAACCATTTCTCAAGGGCTGCGATTTCCAGAATTCACTGTTTTTTAACAACAGTTCGATTTGGCCCTAAATCACATCAATTTGGCTTAAAAATCATTTCAATGGTGTTTGATAATCATTGCTAAGTATTTCCATACAATTTCTTCGCTACAATTAATTATCAGTCTACTGCAATTATTTTTCCAGATTTCTGGAAAAAATCATTAAATCCCTAAAAAGGGACATTACATAATAACAAATTACTTACCTATAAAAAAAAATTACCCCAGTAATTAAATTTACTAATTTACTAACTTACATTCACCACAATAATAATTACATACGTAATTATTATTCACTTATACATATCAATGGAGCACTAACCATGGATTTCCTAACATTCCCCCCCTTAGTGCGAACACGGGGAAAATTTGTCTTGTACTGCAACGTCCTCCTTCGAAGCTTGCTCATGATCTGGATGGTTTTATTTTCAGGATAGCCAACAACCTCCGGGATGGTTTTTCAAGTGGCTTACCAACAACCACAACAAAGGATGGTTTTCAAAAATGGATAACCAACAACCATAATATCATGATGTTGTAGTAGTATCATCCGTCCTCATCACATTCTTCCATCGGGAGATAACATAGGAAATTTCACTGCTCATACACACATGGAAAATGTTGACAAAGGAAATGGAACATAGGGATTATGTTCCCCCCTCAATGTGAAATTTCTACGTATTCAAACAGGAACACTGCAAACTGAAGCATATTGAAACTGTACTCTAAAAAATATAGCGGAAAGCACACTGCAAAAACACATGTCACAAAACCTTGGTGCGGCCCCGTCGTTCGCAACTGACGAGAGGTCGTTGATTGACCTCCAACCTCCATTTGCCTCCATCCTCTGGTGTGATGCTGCTAACTCAACTTGATCTGGCTTTGAGGATCTTTGAAAAATTCATCCCCACAAGA
Organism: Taxus chinensis; assembly: GCA_019776745.2. Taxonomy (NCBI): domain Eukaryota; kingdom Viridiplantae; phylum Streptophyta; class Pinopsida; order Cupressales; family Taxaceae; genus Taxus; species Taxus chinensis. Next base: position 221,834,602 of record CM034152.1, read on the forward strand.
TGGGCGTCGCATACAAGCGAAAATGCGTCCAATTATTGAAAAGTGAGGCAATTTTTTTTTATTTTTCTGACTTTCTACAATGACACAATTTTTTTTATATTAACATAACAACTCTTTTGAAACTTAACTATTAACTCGATTTTTACTAAATGACTCTCAAACAAGATAATATTACTAATCCTAAGATCACCTTTAAAAATAAGTCCTTAGACTCTTTTTATAAAAAAGTGACATATAAACTCGAAACTTTTTAATTTTTGATGAGTGACTTTATATTTGACTCAAGACGACAATAGTGTATATGCACAAATCACTAAAATTAAGACACAAAACTCGTTTATTAAATGAGCCATAAATACTAGACTTACAATAAAAACAAAATAAAACAAACAAGACCTATTAATAATAAAAAAACTAAGAACTCAAGAACCAAAAGACTACTAATTCTCACGACTAAATTTACAAACATTAGACTTATGATAAATAATACTTTTGTGCAAAAACCACAGACCATGGTGTCAGTTTAGAGCTCAAGTCTTAGTCGTGCCAAGTCGACAACAAGCTAGAACATATGGCAATTTAGTGGAGAAACATGTGTTGGATTTGAGTAGTCAAGGATCTGACACGGCTACAAATAAAAGAACGTCAAAGAGACATTATTTTCTTATAAACTGCGGTTGTGCTGATCCGAAATGGTGGACGGACTTCATGGGTTCGAGCCAATTTTTGGAGGCGACTTTGGAGACAAAGGATGACACATGTTGTTGGATCAAATCGGCAGTGGAGAGACCAAGGGCTTGGTAGAGGTCATGGTGAGCTTGGCAAGGTTTAGGCATTGGTGGTGCCATTATGTTGATTTCCATTATGCTCTTTGAATTGCCAATGGAACACGAGTGAAGAAATAGGTGCTCCCCAAAACCATTATGTGTAGGTGTAGTCGTTGGTGTCTAGTACACCCGAATGCATTGAGATGGGTTTCAATGAACTTTGGCAAACCACACGTCCTCCTTTCTTCACAAGGTTGGGCACAAACAAATGCAGAAAAATGGAGGCAAGAGAACAAGAGAAGAATTCCCATTGTTGGACCTGCACGCTCTGTTACCAAATGAAAACAATATAGCAAATTTGCAGAGAGATCACAACAAAATACAAATGATATTCAATAAGCTCCTTCAAACTTTTACAATACAGATATATGAATTTATAGGAAATAGTCCCCCTATAATTTAGGAGTTGGCTATCACCTCTCAAACTATTTACATGAGTATTTTAAACTCACATAACAATATACATTTGTTATAGTTGTTTTATATAACTAATAACAAATTACTAATTTACCTATAAATAATAATTACCCCAGTAATTATTATTTACTAATTTACTAACTTACATTCACCATAATAATAATTATATACGTAATTATTATTCACTCATACATATCAATGGAGCACTAATTATGGATTTCCTGACAGCTTCTTCGGTTGATGATTCATGCAAAATAATCTAACCCTCTCTCGAGGGTTACCAACCTAACAACCCTAACCTAGTCGAAGAACTATACATGTTGCCCACCACCTAGGCAACATACATATGTGCTCACTAGAATCATGGTCAAATGTAGTTCTCCACTTATATAAGACAAGTATCTTATGCGAGATATTGTCTTAATTTTTATTTGGCTATTAAAGCCATTTTAAGGGATAAAACTATTTTGTTTCCAATACATGTTTGTAAGATCTCGCGGTGTAAACTACAAAGTTATCTATCTTCTAAGACCAACAATATCTAGCATCATTCTTATTTCCTAACATATGACCATAAAATCATATTGTTGGGTTTACAAATCGTGTTTCATAATACACTAAGATGTGTACTTTCCATTTTCCCCAAATGTTCTCTAAGTCATAGCGAAACTCTTACAAGACCAAGCGTTATAGGGTTATCCAAGTTGGATTCCGTCAACCATTTGCATTGTTACAAGACTTGGTGCATTGCATTTATCGGAAGTGTTATCACAAGGATCGACAATACAACCAATAAAAGGTGTTATGTGAACAAAACAAGAAGAAACCAAGTACATAGTCCGCGTCTTGAACTATTTAGGAAATAACAATCCATTTACTTGTGTTTTCACGAGATTAAGAACACCTGCGGGAAATAGGTTTTCTAGAAGGTTCAATAATGATCAAAAATCTAACTTCACACCTTAATTGGTTTGATGAACATAAAGGGAATTATGAATGACACTTGATGGGTTGCTAATGAATTCGTAATAACAACATTGCTAGAATTGAGATCAAGATACAATGTGCGTTCACTTGTAGTAACAATCATCGACGAGTGTCCCCTTTAGGGTCTCCTAAGGTTGTGTTCCACGAATCCCTCCTTGAAGGATATTTCTATGAGTTGTGTGAATCTTTAAGGAAAAGGTATTGATAGACCTTGCAAAACATTACTATGTTACCAATTGGACTTGCATAGCAATACCAAAGTAAACGACTCACAAGGCTTCTCAAGATATAAACATACGAAGCATATCATGTTAACAAAAGTATATTAGCAGGCTATTTTAAAACATTCGACAATGACATCTACATGTAATCAATGTAGGAATTGCATACCAGGTTTCTAAGGTATGGGTTTATGATCTCTCTTCATTGTATTTACAACTTAAAAATGTTCATTTGGGAAATGATTATAAAAACCTAGTCGCTTAAATATATTCATACAACCATCAAATCAAAAGCTTAAAAGATTAGTAGTTTTAATAATGAACTCAGATTATATGAAATATCCCTTTTGGGACTTAGACAAAAAATCAGAGTTCTGATATAAAATTGCAGCAGAGTTATTTCATTAGAAAATGTGCCCAAATTTTCCTACAATGATTATTATACAATTACTAATAAATGTCAAATACTATGCAATTGATTTCAGACCAAATCGAAGTGATTTTAGCCCAAATCATACTACTGTTATAAACTGGAATTTCTAGAAAAACACAGCCATGGGAAATGGGTTTGATTTGCATGAAATTGTCTACAAATTGATGCAAACTCTAAAATAAGCCTTCTAATGTCAAAGCGACCTATTTAGGAGCAGATTTATGATATTATTTGCCACATACAATTAATTATTCCAATTCTAATGCAAGTCGTACCACTGGAATTCACAGAATAAATCTGAATATATATAATATTTGGAATTCAAATAATATGTAATGATTACAATGTTTAAAGTCAGATTCAATGGGGTTTTCATCCCAAGAATAAGACCTCTAAAGGGTTTTGCGTCCCAATAGGAATTGATGAGAAACACTCACAATTTTCAGATTTCCATATTCATAATGACATGCTAAAATGATCCCCCAAAACCCTTATTTATAATATCCCATGCTTAGCGCCAAAGGTCAAAAGACGTGACTCTTCATTAATCGACCCCCTTCATTATGATTTGTCTTTACATTAATTGGTGTTTGTCTTTTTCTTGGTTTACTCCTTATTGTTTAATAATTATTAAAATATGATTGGTAAGTCGTTGCCTTCTTCTTTCTTTATTCTTCTTTCTAACCATGGAGAAGGTCTGCCTGGAAATTCCAATTGTCTTCATTTTTTGGCGGAAAAGGGACATTACAGTCCTCCCTCCCCAAGATTGCTTGCCCTCAAGCAATCGCGAACACCTGGGTTCCATGTGATCTTTGTTGTCTTCGTCTGCGTATCCATACAAGGAGCAAATTCCTTCGTAAAAGCATGAGTGTTTAATAACACTCCTTGAAATCTTGTCCTTGTCTTTTTGTTGGTGCAATCTTTAGGCACTTGATGGTTGTCCCTTTCAAGCATTTCCTTTAACACAACACAAAGAGACAGTATTTGTGATTTGGGCTACGTCCAAGAATCACTTGGAAGTACCCAGATGGCTGCCCGAATTCAAAACACATCTCCATCCCAATCTTGCAACTGCTTAAGCAATCATCTGTATCAAAACGATGAATCCATTAACCATGGGTTAATGAATGATCGCCCCCGAACCCCCCTGAAGAGCCCAATTATGGAGGAAATTAAAGATCTGGAAACATTTGAGATGTTATGGCAGCAACTGTCATGTTTCAGAATTATTATGTCACTATGCAGCAAGAACACTTGGAAGGCTGTAACAACTTGATTTTCTTTCCAATCATCCATCCTAGCATGTTGATTAATAACCCAAAGAGATGACAAACTAAAAATAGAATATACGGTATCACTAGTCAGCAGCACAAATTCATATTTTCCCTTATTCTTTATCATGTTTCCCATATCAGTATGACCCTTCATGCTTTGGTCAACAATTTAGTAATGCATGCTACCAATGATGGACAACATGTAGTGGCCACACTTAATGATCATCACATACATTCCTGTAATTCTTAGGTATAGAAAAGATATTTCACATACAAAGCTGATACTTTCAGATATCTTGTTATTTTGATGCCACATATGTATTATCTTGACAATGCTTTCTTGAAAATCCTCCCATTGTGAAACATACTCATCATGCATACAAAGTAATGATGAAACAACTTGAAAATATGTGGGTGAAACTTACCCAATCAAAAGTTGTCTCAAATTTGCAATATGGTAATCTATCTGATGCCCTAACATGACATGTTCCTGCACCTCTATATGCAGCCCAAATTTTTGTCCTTGTACCTCCCTTTGATATATTAACACATATATCTTGCAAGGAACGGATAGAAAAAATTGCAACCTTACATACCTTGGAATAACGTTATGTGTTTTACTTCCATGTGATTTGCACAGGCTGCCCATTAACTCTCTTGTCCACAGAATTTCTGATTTAAAATCAGATTTCTTCTTCTTGCAATTCTCCCTCAACAAGGTATCCTTTATCTTGAAATCATATTTCCTTGATTGGTAGCTATATGGGACATTTATGGGGCACATGTCTTGAGATGGAAACATAATAAATGGCTTCAATGGTTCAGCCGCTATGTGCGGATCAGTGAACTTACCAATTGCTCCATCTTCATGGAATAATGCAAGGGTGCTGCCTTCCTCCGTGGTTTCTTTATGGGCCTTGTAACACCAATTCTTCCATGCTTCATATCTATGGCTGACAATTAAGGAGTGTGGGATTCTTTGCCACTGATCCGGGGCTGCCTCAGAAGCATCCTTTACTTTGCTTATATAACATCCATGATGATCAAAGCATAACAATTTTTGTTATCATAGTGTGTACCTTTGGTGGCTGCCATAATAAATCCCTTCATTTTTTTAAACAAGTTACTTCTCTTGGCTAGCTGCCCCAAATCCCCCTTGTTGAGGTTCTTCATGAAGGAAGAAGGCAAACGAGACACAACATACCTTAGGCTGCCTTCAATACTCAGAATTTCTGAGTTTAAATCTGTACTCCCTGTGGATGAGACACATCCTTTGGACATTGAATTAATGGCTTCATACTTTAGGAATTTCATATTTGCTACCTTAGACCTTTTCTTCTTTAATTCCTTTTCATTATTATGCAACCCTCGATTAGTTGTTAACAATTGATCAACAATTAGCAAAGGACTCATACCTTGCATGGAGATCTTTATTGCCCATAAAATAAGAGGGATTCTTTTTTGACTTGGCTCCGGAAACCTTCACACCTTGAATGAACCAAAAAATCTGAAATAATATATGACACTGCTGTTCCAAACCAGCAATATTAAAGCTTGTAATTTTAGGATACCATAAATGATTCCTTATGCCTCGATCAAATGGATAGTATTCATTCCACCTATGCATTCCTAAAGATAGCTTGTATGATTGATATGGTTCATGTTCTTTATGAAGAATTTTCTCCTTTTTCCATGCCTTAAAAGAACCATTTTTATCGCAACTCCAAAGCATATCAAAAGAATGGCCAACCAAATTAGGAGAGGAGTTGGTTACCTTAACATACAATTCATGGTTTTTGGAGAGAAGATTATCTTCTACCTTAATTCTAGGAAGTAAGAAATCTGAAATGTACCCGATCCTCGGACTTTCAACAAATCTTTCGTCTTCTTCTTTATTATCTTCTTCGTTCACTCCTTGTTCACACACCTTTGGAATCTCATGGTGGCTCTTCTCCCAATTTAATTCTTCGTCTTTAGGCTCTTCAGGGTCTGCTGTTACCAATGGACCAGCAGGATGCCTTTTATCACGTTCATCTTGGGAATGGGTGTCATCCTTACCCATCGCTACTGCTGCTTGTTCACATCTCATGCTTTCTTCTAATTTATCAAATGCAACATTATCATGATTAATGTGACATTGATTAATACTTATGGAGAATTGATGGAGGTAGGAGCCGATGCATTCTTCTCTTTGGCTCTTTCTTCGAATTGTTCTTCTCCTTTTTCTTCCAATGTAATTTGGAAGTTCTTCTCCTCTGACTTCTTTTGTGGCTGTGTGTGTCTAGGCTTAGGCCTAGCTCTTCCACTATTCAATTTTATGAATTCGGTAAATGATATGGCTTCACGAATTTCCTTGGAAAAAGCCATGTATTCCTTATAGCTAGCTTCGAGATCTTCTTCCGGAATGGCTTCATTTTTGGATACGGAGGTGAAATTCCAATTCGTTTCTCGAGTTGTTCTAAAGGATTGCTTGAGATTATCTAGATTTCGAATAACTAGATCCAAGGCTTCCTTGAAATTTGTTTGTCCTGCCATGATATCATCTCCTAGTTTCTTCCAGGCCTTGGAGGATAAAACTTTGATAACACTGAAATATCCCTTTTGGTACTTGGACAAAAAAATCAGAGTTCTGGAATAAAATTGCAGTAGAGTTATTTCATGAGAAAATGTGCCCAAATTCTCCAACAATGATTATTAAATAATTATTAATAAATATCAAATACTATGCAATTGATTTCAGACCAAATCGAAGTGATTTTAGCCCAAATCGTACTGCTGTTATAAACTGGAATTTCTGGGAAAACACAGCCTTGGGAAATGGGTTCGATTTGCATGAAGATGTCTCCAAATTGCATGCAAATTGTAAAATAAGCCTTCTAATGTCAAAGCGACCTATTTAGGAGTAGATTTATGATATTATTTGCCACATACAATTAATTATTCCAATTCTAATGCAAGTCGTACCACTAGAATTCACAGAATAAATTTGAATATATATAATATTTGGAATTCAAATAATATATAATGATTACAATGTTTAAAGTCAGATTCAATGGGGTTTTCGTCCCAAGAATAAGACCTCTAAAGGGTTTTGCGTCCCAATAGGAATTGATGAGAATCACTCTCACAATTTTGAGATTTCCATATTCATAATGACATGCTAAAATGATCCCCCAAAACCTTTATTTATAATATCCCATGTTTGGCGCCAAAGGTCAAAAGACACGACTCTTCATTAATCGACCCCCTTCATTATGATTTGTCTTCACATTAATAGTTGTTTGTCTTTTGCTTGGTTGACCCCTTATTATTTAATAATTATTAAAATATGATTGCTAAGTCGTCTTCTTCTTTTATTATTTTCTTTCTTTATTCTTCTTTCTAACCATGGAGAAGGTCTGCCCGGAAATTCCAATTATCTTCATTTTTTGGCGGAAAAGGGACATTACATTATAAAATAATGGAACCATGTCATTAATAAATCTGCGGGCTTAGAATTTAGGTTCCTCTTACTATGATTCATGAAACCGAGACTTCTTATATCTGTTTCAAAGCTAAAGGAGAGAGGAACAAAACCCGAAAATATACAAGGCTAGACATCTACCCAACGGGAGCAGCGACAACATTTAAATTTAACTTTCATTTTCCGTTAAAAAATACATCTTTATCATTATTACTAAATCTGAGTTTGAAAAAATTATTTATTTACCAATACTTGATGAAACAAGAACTTCTTATGTGTGTTTCAAAGCTAAAAGATATATGAATGAAACCTAGAAATAATTTGTTCAACCCATACTTCAGTAAGGAGAAGCAAAAATGCAAAAATGGATTTGTTGAAAAGGCCTTGAAGAATTTAAGCAAAATTCAAGTGACAGAAATTCAATTTTACAACATATGAAAACATGTCGTACTTATCCAACGAAAATATTGGGATGATTAAACATATTTCAAAGCATGAAACTTCATACCGAATATGGATCCTTACCTAAATTTGATAATTTATCACTTAGCAATGACAACATTGGCTTTATCCTTAAATCATGACTTGTACACAACTTCCGAACTTAATTGCCCATGCATGGCTTGATGTCCTCAATAACACTACTTAATTACTCACACAAAATCGCTTGCATTAGTCCACAACAGGTTACCACCTCCAAGTGGCGTACCTAGAAGTTTCTAGTACCTCATTCCTTGCCCATATGAGACCAACAAACAGGGACCAACCCATCCAATAGTTTCGTCTGAAACTGATGGTTTCATACCCAGCCACCCAACAATCACTCTCATTTTGAAATCTTTCTTTGGGTAGGTAATTTCCTCATGGGTCGGCTTAGTGTGAAATCATACCTACAAACACCTCTATAAGAAAGGCAAATGCTCATTTACTCACATGATAATTCCCTGACACTTTAAAGAGCACTCATTTACTCACATGTTAATTACCTAGCACTTTCAAGAGCACTCGTTGCAAATATCATTACTAAAGCACTCCAAGCTCTCCTAAATTCTCAAAAAGTAGCAGCACACTCTAAAAGTAGCCACTATGAAAATTTGAAGCACACTCAACTAGGTTCTAGAGTCCCACTTCCCAAGCTAAAGACTATCCAAGCCAAGTCAAGCTAAGCACGCCAAGCCATTGTTGCATTGTCAAATGATCAAATTGCTAAAGCTAGTTGCATAATAAATATCACATGCTAAGTGGAGAATTGTGCGGTTTGAGGCCTTTTTAGAGTATTGCCAATGTAGGCAGTGTATGGATTGGACTTCAACCCAACCACTAACCTTTTTACAAGGTCTCCTACCCGTGGTTAGGGTTTGAAGTTATTTCAAGTCATATAGAGGGTTTTGAACATATGTGGTGCCAAGGGTTTCAAAGCGAAGCACATCATAATTAGTTACAAGGACACAAAAAGTTGCAGAATGCCATCTCATAGCCATACAAAATGTTCACCAGGTACAGAACCATCCAACGGTTCCGTACAATCTTAACAATTTCATCCCTACTCAATTTGCACTCCCAAATTCAGAGATGAAGTATTTATAGCGTACACAGTCATACAACATTATCAGATCAGCTTCATGAGTCTATAGTTACCCAAGTGCACCCTCTTTCTTGTGTTCTCACCTTCTTAGCAAATGTTTCCAATATCCTATCTAGCAAATTAATAATAATAGTATATTTTGATTGGTGCATTAATGTTAATTAAATAATAATAGTATAGCTTCTCTTCTTTCCATTGAAGAATGAAACCCCTTCCTTGGTTACCTATTGAGGATGAAAACCTTCAAGAAGATCACACTTGGGGACGGAAATCCTCTTGTGTGCATTGGGGGCTTCTTTCGGAAGTCACGAGTGGACTTCATTGGAAGATTTCTGGAACAACATGGTGTTTATTCATGCATAGGGCATTTCTACTCTAGCTAGGGCACTTTCAAGGGTGTTGGAACCCTTCCTCCACTTGATCTACCGACCTAGGAAGTTCGGTATCACTTTTGGACGAGTTTCTGTGGTTGGAAAATTTTGATTTCACTTTTATTTGATAGCTGGTCTCTCCAAAATCATTTTGAGCATTTGTTTGTGTTGAAACTCCAAGTATTGATGAAGTTATGAATTTTCGAAGTTTCAGTTGCATTTGCAATTGAATTAAAATTATTAAATATATATTTGCTTCATATTTCATCTTGCTGGACTTATGAAGTGTTTGGGATATTTCTATATTGATTTTCAATCTATATTGCATAAGAATAGTGTCTTGAAAAACCCTTATAGTTCGCTGCCCTAGGAAATAGAAAATTAGGTTCATCGCTAGGTCTAAGTGGTGATACTGTTGGCTGCCATTCTCTAAAAAGCCCTGTGACACCCCTCCTTGTTGTTAAGGCCATTTTCAGTTTTTCCTTTAAGGTTAAAGTGATTGACCGGTGGCTGTAATAAAATCAAAAGTTGTCTTTTGGGTTTGAGCCAAAATCCTTATTTTCAGTTTCACACCTAGAAAGGGGCATTACATTGTGACATGTTTCTCACTCTTTTAGAGAGCTTTTAGGGGTGGCTAGAAAGCCCTGTGACACCCCTCCTTGTTTTAAAAGGTTCTCGAGTCGACTAGAAAGCCCTCTGACACCCTTTTTTTAAGTTGGGCCAAACGACACCCAATTCCCTTACAACTCTAGCATCTCCATCAATAAATTGGGGATTGATCACCCCCAATCCTCTAGTAGCTTAACTCCAATCAATCTCTCCAAGCACATCATCAAAGAGTTTCTACTTCGGCAAGACAAACAGGTGTACTCCTTCCTTTTTTGTTTACTATAATGTCCCCATTTTTGAAGACCCTTAGCCTATCTTTCCCCATGGGCTTTGGGGTGTTGCAAGGGGAAAATTATAGTAAATAATTAAATATTATTGCTTGGAGAGTGATTTTTATCATTTGACATTATAAAGCAATAATTATTTGATTGTGTAATTTATTTAATTTAATTCCCACAATGCAAAATTAAAAAAAGGGAATTAATTAAATGACTTTTGGGTGGCTTTTAATATTAAAATCATCCTTAGAAAGGGGACACCACACCTAGGGAGAATAAAGTACTTTTATTTAATGATTTCCCTCTCCTAGGGATTTCGAATTTTGTGTCTCCTTGTTTATAAAAGGAGATCTTCTGATCATTGTGAGACTTATGTTGAATTGATCATTTGATTTTCATTCCATGCTTGGAGAAATGGGATGTATGCCCTAGCTCACTCTCTTTCATTGTAAGCTTCATTGGAAGCCATTGTTCAAGATATTGAAGACTCTCTTGTTCTATTTATGGTGTTCTATTGTGTTGAAGTATCTTTTATGCATGATACATACTTGCTAACATTGGCGACTTGTTTAGATGTGTGGCGCATTTGTTGTGAAGGATATTTGAATGATTAATGGTGATTATTGAGTGTTTTATGATCTGATATTAATGCTGCAATTATCCCAGCTACAGCAACTTGCAAGGGTGGTCATTTTGGCATTTTTGGGTGTCTATTGAAGTGGTTTAAAAATCCGATCTACAGTAGTGTTTTGTGACTCCATCCTAGGTGATTTTGGAGGGGTTTCATAGTGTTTCCGAGCTGCCGGTTATTGCTGGTTTTATTCTAATTATGGCAACTTGAATTGAGCATCTTTGGCATGTTTTAAGGGTGAACAAGCTATATTTGTAATCTGATCTAAGTTGGCTTATTTTTCTAAGTGTGGGCAGCCATTTTGGGATGTTTTTGAAGAGTTCTAAGAGCTGAAAATAATTTACATGTTTTATGCTAGCCTTAAAGACTGGTTTGGGGATTTTGGGGGCTATTTTGGAGGGTTTTTGGTGGTCTAAACATTCAGATTTTAATCTCTTTGGAAAGCTCTTGAATTATATATTAGTTTGCACTTTATTTCATGGCAAAAGACGTAGTATTGAGCAAGTTATTAATTTTCCACAGTTGTCTATGAGCAATATTTAATTATTGTGTCAGGGTTTCATCTACATAGTTTTAGATTTTGTGGGCTGATTTGCATGCCTTCTACTTATCCAAAAATTGTGTTCTATAGCTTGTTGGAAAGCTAAAAATATGAAGAATCTTTTAGCATTGGTTTGATAGAAAAATATTGGACGGTGAAAGAGTTATCAATTTTTGAAGTTTGCAACAGTCTAGTGCATTTAGTAATTAATTATTGTTGTAATTAATTTCAGATTTGAAGAGATTAATTTCCTAACTGGTTCTCCCATCTAATCCACCACCTTGTCTCACTCCAACCCCATTTGGGTTGTATTGAAACTAACACTGGATTATTTGAGGTTGAACTAGGAGGGTTTAGTCCTTCTATAGTCAAATTTGGACTCAATAAATTAAATTGTATATTTGGATAATATCTTAAAAGGGGATATTACATTTACTTTGCAAATTTACAAGTTTAAATTACTTTTTTTGTATCTAAGTTGAAGTTCAAATCTTTCTATGGATATTGACTACTCTTTGTGTTGCAGGTTTCACTTTGGAGATCGTGCCAACACTCAAACGAATCAAGCACCTCAAGCAAAGACAATGTGTGTTTACACACACTAGGGTATCGTTTCCTTTAAACATGCAATTTCATTTCATACTTAAAGGGGGCCAAATGTAGACACCTAAATTTAGTAATTTATCACTTTGGCAATGACAACATTGGCTTTATTCCTAAATCATGACTTATTCGCACATTCAGAGATTACTTACTTAGTCTTGGTCCCCATGTATGACTTGCTCTCCTCAATAGCATGACTTATGCGCACATTCAAAGCTTAATTACTTAATCTTGGTCCCATGTATGACTTGCTCTCCTCAATAACATGACTTATGCGCACATTCAGAGCTTAATTACTTAGTCTTGGTCCCATGTATGACTTTCTCTCCTCAATAGCACTACTCAATCGATCACAAAATTGCTTGCATCAATCCACAACAATCTATCACCTCCAAGTGTCAAAAAAGAAGGTCAACAATAATTTGGGTTGTCTGTCAAATGGGGACTTCATTAATGAACTTGTTTAATGAAGAAGCCATGAAATCAAAAGCAAGCAATGTAACTAGTTCTTAAATCAAAATATTATGCAATCAATGTATATTTTTGCCTACGATATTCATCAGCGTCATCACAAACTCGGGAAGTCACCCCCGAGGATAACTTGTGCAAATGACATGTTACATTACCTCATTCTTAAACAAAAACATCGCTCTTGTTGGGATAGATAAACACTAGGGTTATAAAATAACTATAACCCGTGCGCTAAACCAAGCTCTCTTTATAACTACTTTAACAAGACTTGAATAGACACATTAAAAGTCACCAGAAGGCCACCGAACAAAAAGCTCCTTGGTGGAATACATCTTTGTAACCATCCCACCGGTTCTACTAAGCCAAGGGGAGTATGATCAAATTATTAACGAGTTTAATCAACAAAGTAAGCATTTAATATTCACCAAAAGAAACAATAAAAAATTAGGTTAAACTGCTCAACTTACCAAGCTTAATAAACTATCCCCAAAACACTCATTGATTTAAATAGGAAATGCAAGCAAAGACCTAATCTAATGGTTCCACTACACTCTCTAAGCTAAATAGAATATGAGCAATGCATAAACATATTTATTTGCGAAGCTAAACAATGAAATTGCAAGCCATTCCAAATGGCTTTTACAAGCTAGAATTTGGTTTAAGCATTGTTGATCGAAAATTATCAATTTTGGAGTTTTCACCTTATCCAATTTGATTGCCCAACTAAGAATAAAAATCATTATGACCTTACAATTTACATTCTTATCCCATATAGAATGCATAACAACACTCTTTTTGCAAAAACCAGACGAGTAAGTATTTTATCCATATTGATTTCTCGAAACATTTACTAACTTAAATTAATGTGCTCAAAACTTGTTTTTGAGTATATTTTCAGTTTAGATGAGGCTTGCTTCTATTTTTTATTACATTCCAAAATAAAATGTTTTCACACATTTTGAATTAAGGGATGTAGTCTCTAATAATGTTGTTTGTATCCAATTACGATTTACACTATCGTTCCGATAATTCACTAGTTTACACTACAATTGAGTGTAACTCAATAAGAGCACAAACAAACAATTATCCTGTTCAAACACACATTGCTGACGTTACTATAATTGAAAAGAGAATAATGCAGTTTGTTATCCCTACTAGTGGAGGTGGTGGATATAGTGATGTCTGAGCAAAGGTAGTACAAATGGGCATCCCGTACCACCGAAAACACACAAAACGACACCTAGTGCCTCCAAAAGTCTATCACAATACAACAAGACTGAAACATTAATAAGAATAATAGTACTAGGCGGAAAATTGCCTTACAAAATCTTCCACACTTCGAATTACTTTTGAAATAATATTTTTTTAACTTAAAAAAGAAGTCTTAAAAAATCTTAAAATAAGGCATCTTGTTTTCTCTAAAGAAATATAATAAATTTGAAATAGCCTTTGTTAAAATTGGGACCAGCGATTATCTCACTTCAAGCATTTGAAAAGATTGTTCCAACCTCACCAACTAAGGGCTCATCCTTCTCCACTATTTGTTTCTAATAATTTTCAACTTTTCTTCTTTTAATGAGACTTCATAAATATTCTTCATCTCAACGATTATGACATGGCAATATGTTGCATGTCAAGTATTTTTAAAAGTATTCCAACATATTTTGAATTAATAGAAAGCTAGGAAAATCAAAAAAAAGTTGGAAATATATACGGAAAAAGGAAAAATTGTCATACCGTTGTAGTCATGCCCACAATTTTAGCCTTCTTCAACACTTCAAGCTGTCTGCGTTTGCTGATTTCTTCCATGTCTCGACATAATTCATCGTATGCTTTCTTTGCCTCCTCCAATCCCTTCACTGCTTTTTCATGGCTACTTTGCATAATCAACATCACCAATATTGCTCGATGGGATTCGTTCAGATGCCAGGGATTTTCATCAAGCAGCCATTGATACCGATCAAAATCTATCTGCAATTTTATAAATTTCAAATGAGAATAACAGGCATACTTTTATAATTGGAAATATGTGCAAGCTTCGACTGTGAGGAAACATCTGCTCACATTGTTTGATCCTGTAAAGTTTGCATCACTAGATGCAAATGGTTTGTAACTGAAGAAATTTTCCTTGAGCCAAAAGCATTCATTTTTCTTTCTACCTTTCTTTATTTTTTCGTCAGGCTCATCCAAGTCGTCGTCGAATTCTTCATCATCTGGCCTAGCTTGCAGAAATTGCTCTATTAAAATATTGTCAGTGTCTTCATTTACTTCGTCAAGATCGGTAGTTACTGTATTATCTGTAGCAGATTTGGTTGCTACCTGTTTCAGTGCTCGGGGCAGTTTCTGTCGAGAAAAGCAGTCTTGTACTAGTTGAAACGTTTTATTGTGGGGCATCCAGTCTTTCAGAGTTTGGGAGATGATGTGCTGTAAATATCTGGAGTCTGGTGAATCATCGTCAAATAAATCTGCAATGGAAATTCCCTGTTCTTCCTCAGGGAGGAGACCTGGAGGGCTCCATTTACCTTGTAGAATGAGTTGTCTCAGTTGAGAATCTGGCATATGGCGAACCACCCAATCTAAATTTACAGCACTGTCTTTCTGTAGCTGTTTTAGAGCTTCCTCAATTTCTGTTTGAGCTTCTTCTAGCTTTTTGAAATTGTCAAAACAATCAGGAGTGAATTCGTCAAATTTAGGAAGTAATGAAAACAAATTGAACTTGTCCAAGGATCGCTCTGTGCTTCTCCCTCCCACCCTCACTACATCTTCCGGGCAGAACTTCAAACAAGACAGAAGGAAATGATCCAGACCCTGATTCTTATATGTCACTACTAGTGCAGGGCCCACAGGGAAAGTGTCTGCAGATAACACTATCTCCAATATCTTCACTCCCACAAAAGATTTGCCTGTTATTCATTGAAACACCATGTTAAGTGAGAGAAACTTTTGAGGACCTTTTTTGGCTTGCCGTCTCTTTAATTCACAATGTTTTTTAAAGAAAAGAATGGTCAACAGCCATGGAGAATACATTCAAAGAGATGGTTTCTAGGGGCGAGGCACCAGAAGCTGAGCACCCTAAGTTGCAGGTTTCTGATCTCGCATTGTATGCTCAATAGAAATGTAAGATCAATGTCAAAGATGCGTCTGCCTTTTCTCTGCTCGCCAATCTTTGTTCGAATGTTAAATACCACTTTAACATGCCACGTAACTAGATTGCAAGCTGAGGTGTCTATTTCAGACGAGTTTTTACCGCTAACTGAAAAGTGTTTTGTATTCAACCCTTTGTTATTATCTTATGTTCCAGTTAATAAGAAGTTTTGTGCTAATAAATAAAATGTTGGTATCCGTAATATGTACGTATTTGCTCCACTAATCCATGCCATTGCTCCAATACTTCACACAATGTCTCCATTAGCTGTGCACTGAAATGCCATTCAATAGCCATTAATGTTCACTTTCAATGCATCGGTCCCTCAATATTTGACACCGCCACTCCATTAAATATACAACAATCCTGTAGGATCACTGGATATCACAGAAAAGAAACTGCATACAAACATGTGGAATGCTTATAGATTTGGATGGAGATGCTGCACAATCACTGAATAGCTCTTTTGTATTCGCTGGAAATATTTGCAATATTTCAATACTATAACTACAAGGTGCTTGCCAATTTGTGCCATTTAAAACTACTCTGTATACTATTTGTCACTTTTCTTTAAAACTTGTTAGTTTTTCTAATAACTATGAATGTATGGTTTCCATTACAGATTCTAGAGGAAATATACATAGACTTGTGCAAATTTGCTGTGAAATACAAAGTGAGAAAATATCATTTCATGTGATATGAGTTTGAGAGCTCTTGGCATGGGGTCGGCCTTCTTATGCACAGATCAATATCATGAGTCATATTGTAACTTGGCTTAAGGTTATGTTGAGCATGATATTTTTTATAGTCATTATATGTGCCAAATTATGTTCTCGTTATTGTGTTTGGAACATGACAATATCTGCATTAGCTGAGTTGTAATATTTATCTCCTCTCACATTTAGTATGTTTTGTTTTATGGGGTGAAATGCATATGAAGAAGCATTAGTTTTTATCTAGGAACTATTTTTGTTTCCATTTTGGCTGGTTCACTTAACAATGTTGAAGGGAGATTTAAATCTGAAAAGATTTGTAGGTTAGGAAAGCATACCACATTATATATGTAACATATTCCCATATAACACTTATGTCAAATGTTACCAACACTTCTGTATCATGTTCCCATCCATCCACTTCTATTTGTGAAATGTAGTGGGTCTGTGCATGAAAAATTTAATGTACCTTAATTTTAATCTCACAAATATGAAATATATCTCATATCTTGTTGACAGGACCATTTATGTTATATGCCCCATAAGTTTCTAAATACTCACATGTCCAGTAAACCTGCCAGTAAAATATGCCTTTAATGTAGCTTTTAAAAATATTTATAAAAGAATGTGATAGTATCTGGTTGATATGTGTGCTTTGTATTCTTGATCAAAAACCAAGCTATAACAATATGTTCTATTTTGAAATATATATACAACTCAGTTGTCCTTTTGTACAGGGAGATGGAAGCCATGAATGGGAACGGTTCAAGATTCAATTTTTACTTCCATCTGTGCAAGAAATCAGTATTTCTACTTCTATCATGTATGTCTGTAGACATCATATTATTGGCTGTTTACCAATTTTTATTGCAGGCGCATGCCTATGAAATTTGGTGTAAAAGAAGTCTGGAAAGAGTATTGTCAAGAACGCTCTGATGATGTCTTTTTATATGTATAATGATAGTTAAAATTTCATAAATAACTAGTTTATATGTCAACAACTTGGCTTTAATTTCTTGTGCTTGATCTAATATATATCTTCTGGTAACTATGAAAGTCCTTATATAATTTTCCATACATACCTCAAATTGACAATTTCTTGCTTAATTCAATTAGACTTGAGTGTGTAACTTGTCTTTTTAATGGATTGAATACTGTGTGTTATGCTGGTCTGGTTTATCTAACCAAGAATAGGGTCCATCCTAGGTCAATCGGCTTATACATAACAACTAAACAATCTATATAAATAGGTCCCCTTTTCCTTATCCGCACTTATAAGGTATTATGGCCTTGAAGTAAATAGTTTTATGAGGGATTAGGGATGATGCTTGACATTTCATCAAACATTGAATCTAGTGCATGTACCCTATCATGACTTAGTTGTGCCCAACCATGGAGCAACAAGATTTATGACAATGATAATGGATTGAACTCACAGACCCCTAGAAGACTGCATAATGATTAAAAGCATTTGTTCAGATTTGATCTTTTAAGTAGCAGTATAGAAATTTATGTTCAACATTAATCATATATTATGCAATCAGTATAGCCTACTTGAATAAACTGGACAAGATTTAGAGAATTATAAATTTTGGGTTGAACAAGATTTAGAGAATTATGAGATAAAAATTCTTGTCGAAAGTTATATGCAGTTTTAATATGTTTAATGTTGAATGCTTGAATAAACATTATATTGTTGCATCCATGCCACTATCAAAGGTATTACCACTACATAAAAATTGTATATTCTTATGCTTGTGCTGATATGGCTATATTCTGATATAACCATTTTACTCCAAATTGAATATTTGGTGCTTACCAATAGATAAGTCAGATTGAACTTTAGCTTGAGTGAAAATTTTATGGGATTTTTGAAATTGTGCTTTTAATTTTGTATTTCTTGAAAAATGATGACTCTGCCTTGATGCTTTTTTTCAAATACAGGGTTTAATATAGTTGATAGTATGCATAAATACCCATAAAGCTGACTTTCATGGAGTCCATATTGGGATCAGTAAGCTGAAATGTATATTAATGTGCATCAACATAAATGCAGCAAAAGTTGAACACGACTGTATATATAACTGTATAAGTACTGGTGAGTATATGTACTTGTCAGTACATTATACCTGAATATGGATACATAAGTTTTACATCCTGTCCCCTTATATTAGTGTTCAATCATATATTCTTGAAAATTTATGTTTGAATATATGTCCACTTTTACATGTAATATGTTTTTATATGGTTACATTATTGTTCTATTTAATATCTATGTTATACGGATACAGAGATGGGTTCGGGTACGAATTCGATACACAGATATGTCAATTTTAAAAAACCTTTGGGTACGATACGTCTTGGATACATCCATACACACACACACACACACACACACACACACACACACACACACATACTCATTTTACTCATCTTTCAGTCCATAAAAACCGAAAGAGTAATACAAAACTTGAATCCATGTTCAAAACATTCAATATACTTAAGACTTTACATTTTCATTGATCATGTGGCTGCCATACATATGATATATGAATATCATGTCAACATGAATACAAACAAAACTTGAAAAATATATTAGGATCAATGTTCAAATTTTCAAAACATACAATTTTTACATTTCATTGATCATATGGCTGCCATAAATTTCATTGATTTTAGCTTTTTGAAGTGTTTAAGGTTTAATATTTTATGCATTTAAATGTTAGGGTTCGTTTTTTCGCATTTACTAAGTCAAAAAATAAAATAAAAATATTTAATGCCTTAAAAGGCATATTTAAACTTGGGTTCACCGCGGGGACGTATCCATCACGTATCTGTACCTATACCCTGACGTATCCGTATCAAATATGTATCAGGCAGGGTACAAGGGGCTGGGGGGCGAACCTTGGCAATAGAGTTTAATATGAATATAAATGGCACATCACTGCACAAAAAACAAACACACAAGTATATCAATGAATTAAATAATAAAAATGTATTCATGTATATGTGTTCAATCAATGGGCCCTACCCACACAAAAAGGTGTTCATGCATTGGTACATGTTCAGCTTTTGGGGCCTCTCCCCTAGTTATATGATGTTATCAAAACAAAAATTATAAGTAAAATTTGTTTTAAGTGAGTTAATTAGAATTAAAGTTCAAATTATTATGTGACTGGTCAAATAAAGTAAAATATTATTATGAATAATTCATTGCATTTCACTCTATCTTGTTTGGGTGCGCGTACTCGTTCATTTTTAGGTGTATTGGAGACACACTTCCCTAGGCATATAAGTGTGGGTGCGTTTCACACACCCATTTATATACTTTTCCTACACTTGATGTAAAATGTTACACCTGGGGGCATTTTTCAAATTTTATCATGCACCCTCCTAATTTTGCATATAAAACAAAAAAATATTTAATAAAAGAAGTATAATCAATAAGTTATAACTCTAAAAGCTAACCGAACAACTAAAAAACTTTGAGGCTAAAGTTAAAATATTAAGGCAAAGTATTTTCCATGAACAACTGAGCTTTACAAAGATATGATTGTATCTAGCATGGCCAAGTTTTAATGGTCCACACCCTTGCACCCTAGATACCCATGTTCCCTCACACCCTCAACCCCCCCACATATCCAAGTTTTGGTAGCCTACACCAAGTGTTGTGTACCCACACCTTGTGTATGCTTGCATTTATGTACCTAGACAACCTTGGATATTAAAAGTGAAACAATAAATATTATTCAAATTTTATAGAAAAAAATTTAATTTTTAAATGAAGTAGATTTATATTACTCTAATTTAAAATAGTAATTTTTAAGAATAAATGTTTTTATTTGGTTGATATATCAATATAAGATGAAAATGTTGCTATTAGATCATTTCTTAGAATCATCATTGAATTGGTCTCTTGATTGTAATTTTTGTAATTACCATAGTATTAGCTTATTTATGTTAGTCAATATACGCATCCAACGTATAATAATAATCAATAAATGTGTTAATATGATATAACCAACCATAAATATGTTAATATGATATTTGCTTAACCACATAGTGTTAGTTTAATTATTTGTTTGTTCTATAAAATTTTGACATGGGTCATTGAAAAAGGAGAATATATGTAAATATGTAAGGTCCAAAGACAACAGAAATATTTTAACATTTAATGTATTACCTAAAATAATATTGAGATTAAGAATGTAGAGATCATGAGAATAAACTATATTTACAAAAAATAGAAAAAAAACTGAATTTCTAATTTGAATCAACCAATAAAGAACAAGATTTCATAAAGAAATAATATTAATGTTTTAATTTTGAAATAAATAAACTCATAATTTTAATTAACAATTAATGGTTTTATAAACGATTAAGTGAACAGAATTTAAAATTTTTAACTATTTTTTTAATATTAATTTTGATATATCATAATCATTATGTCAATAAGAGTTGACATATCTGATATGTTTGCTTGTTCATCATTTCCCTCTCCTTTTTTTAATATTTCATAATGCAAAAAAAAAAGGTTTGAATGCCTTTAAATATATGTTGCTACCTTAAATCAAATATATTTCTTTAATCTAATGGGTTGTAGTCTAATGGTGAGGATGATGGGGCCAAACGTATAAATCTCGAGAGATACCAATAAAAAAAACAATGAGGCCAGGATCGTTCCCCAGTCAAATTAGGTGGAACAGAATACTCCTCGGTCCTTGACACTAAACCAGAGAAATGCAATCTACTACCTAACCCGCACAATGTTAAACTTTCAATCACACACGCGCACATTTTTTTAGTAATTTGAAATTACTTATATGACTCTAATCATTCATTCAACCCAATGTTTAAACAAATGTAAGCCTTATCATAGCATTATTAAAGACAAACCTCAACATTTATTTTGTCTATAAAACAATATCAAAATCTTAATTTTGATAAAAATAAATCTATAATTTTAATTAACAATTTGCGGTTTTATAGATGAGTCTAGTGGAAGTAATTAAAACTTTCACTTCATATAAATCATACAAATCTTAATATACAAGATCATTATATCAATACAAGTTAACATATTTAGTATATTTGCTTGCTCAATTATTTCCCTCTCCTTTTTGTGATGTCATAATATATAAAAAATAGTTCAATTACCTTTTAAAAATGTATGTTACGATCTCAAATCAAATATTCTTCTTTAATGCATCTTGAAACTGATTCTATTTGAAAAATAAACCTTAACATTTATACTATCTATAGAATTGATCTTTGAGAGCGACTCAATTCTTGGAATGTTTTATTCTCGATGTCTTCTTAGTTCTCTAAATTTCGTCCCCACATTTCCGAGGGAGGGCAAAGAGGAAGAGGAATCTAAACCTAGCATGTCAAGTTTCTGAACATTCAAAGCTTATTAATAGACAAACCTTTATGTGAAATACAATTGAAATGCCTATATTTAGCAAGATTTCTCAAACCTGACATGTTTTTGGCTAATTTTGTGATACTAATAAAATAAATAATTAAAATATTGACCTAGGAATACATGTTTTGGGCCACAAGCCAATACAAGATGAACAATATAGGATGGCCATCATGTTACAATCACTTCTTGATTTTTGTCATTCAATTAATTTGTTTGATATTGTTTTTTTTTTTGCTTATGATCCCTAGGGAGAAGGCCCAAGCCTGCAAAAAATACATTCCAAACCAGTCCATGATATTTACAATCATCTATGGACTCTCAGAAAAATTATAGGCACTTCTATCGTGCATTTTTTGTTCGATATTGTAATTTTTTTGTTTTTTCTATAATTGAGTGTGATGGAGAACTTGAGCATACATAATTACTAGTCAATATTCCCGAGCATTAACAAATAATATCCTTGATGTATGGGTGCTAAAGAAACATTATAAATACAAATGCATATATTTAAACAGACAAGAAATTGTTGGTTTACATTTTCTACTTAATCTAAGTTCCACACCTGATTGTATAATTTATTAAAGTGTGTTGCATTAATGCATCCATAACAAAGTTGGCTTGTGAAGAGATTCAACATTGGTGTATTTGAAAACAAGCCATAATGGTACTCCACAAAGCCCTAGCGAGAGAAGGTCGGTTACATGGTTGCAAACGAGATGTTAGCATGGTGCAATGCAAATCGCATTGTTATTAGGGGGCACAATATTTTTTGGGAGGATCCAAATTAGATCCTGGGTGAAACAACTGGACAAGCAAGATTGAAATAAAGAAGTGAATGAGAGAATCACGTCTGTAGTAGGCTGAAAGATCCCCAATAGATCTTTTACCCTAAATCAGATTTTTTATAACTTGCAAATGATAAAATTTAACTATTGGAAACCACGGAAAACAACCTAGGGCAAAAGTGGATTTAAATTTTATTCTAGGAAATGTGACTAGGATTTGGGCTGGTTCTCCATGCAAATATCACTCAAAAATTATTCTTTTAATCCCAAATGATTGCTAAAATTTTTAGAAGCCAAATCATGCAAAAATCGGAATTTATTGCAGGCAAAACAATCCAGAAATCAGATCTGAAATCTGATTATTAAACTGCCTGAAAACCCTCTAAATACCACTCAGAAAAATGTAAAATTGCAGCTCTTTGATTTATTAAAATATGGAGAATACTTGGTAATGATTTCCAGATGTAAATGCCTCAAAACAACGCCAAAATATTCCCTAGCCAAGTCGTACCACTGGAAAGAAGCCTGCTGCAATTTATTCTCCAAAAAGTCTTTAATAACACTACTGGAAAGAGCCTGAAATATTCTGAAAATCTGATTACAACCAATGGAAAATTTTGAGTAAAACTCCCTCTCTAACTCCTGGGATTTCGTCCACAAGAGTTGAATTCCGAAGGGGTTTCGTCCTTGGAATTTTTCTACAAAGTTGGAAGCTTGTTGCAAGAGAAAATAACATGTATAAAATCTAGATATCCAAAGAGGCAAGTCGACTTTCCTGACCTCCCAAATAGCCAATGAAATTACATGATTATTCCTAGGCCAAGTCGACTTTCTCTAAAAATATTTTGTCACATATTTCTAATTTTCCATTACTTGGGCAAGTCGCATTTTTCACCAGATGAATACATTTATTTTATTAATTGCTTTTTGACTTTGCCCAAGTTCTAATTTTTTATTAAGTTTTATTATTTTATTGTATGTGCATTATAATTTAATATTTTGCACAATACAAATAAAATAAATAAAACTTAGTTACCCTGATTTCACCCTTTGGCCGTCGGGTAAGAATGGGCCGAAGGTCTTCACTCGAACTACTCGAGAAAGAGGGACATTACAGTCCTCCCTTCCCGAGATTGCTTGCCCCCAAGCAATCATAAGTAGCAAATTTTCATTCTCATCAGTTCCTGGATCCCAAATCAGCCTAATCCTTTTGAATGGCTTCACATGCACCATACAAAACTGCTCAACTGCTGCAAAAAAGAACTTATGCAGCTTACTTGTGAAAAGTACCACAATCCTCCTCATGAATGCCCCAAATTTTCCATACTCATCATGTCCTTGTTGTCCCATGCTGCAATAAAGTGAAAAATCCTCATATATGTCTTCATTAGATGATTCCTTGTCCACGACTATCATAGACATGGATTTCATTTGATGGGGCAACGTGTATTTGAGTGCCTTCATGGTAACTTATTTGTCTTCCTATTGGAAACTCAACTCCATGGCCTGCAAATCTTGGGTGACTCTCCCTAATGAATGAAGCCATTAGATACCAAGTACAATATTGTCATCCTTCAAATCAATAACATAGAAGTCATCACAAAGTGTGTACTCACCAAATAGAATGTTGATTTTGCTTTTTTTTTGCAAGGAATAGTGAGACCATCAGTTGTAACCACATCAAAGCCAACAAAATGATCATAATGCAAGCCTCTTTTGTTCACCAATCCTTCATCCACGAAGTTGTGTGTGGATCCACTATCAAGAAGTGCCATCATCTTACACTCGAACATGGTACCTTAAAATGTGAATGGATTATACCTTGATGCTTCTGAAAGGTAAGTGATTTTACCTCCATGCTCCATGTTTTGTGTTAGCTGCTCCTTTTTCTTTTCTGAATCAGTTTCATCCCCATCTGACATAACCTCTATGAGATGTATCTTGCCTTTACCAAGGCAATCATGTCCAGGCTCCCAATGATCCCTACAATGAAAGCAAAGCTTCTTCCTCCTCAACTTATTACGAGTTTCTTGATCCATCTTCAATGTAGACTCCTCCACCTTAAAAGAACTAGGTTGCTCGCTTCCCTACTGCTCCGATTTCTCATTCTTAGCACTCTTCTTTTGTGGCTGAAATGGAGGAGTAGTATCCTAGTCCATCGTTGTCCGAATAGCTTCATGCAAAGTCCTAGGCTTAAGAGCCTTGACAAATCCTCTCAATCTGTCATGAAGCCCCTCAATAAACAGCATCACTACTCTCTTCTCAGGCATCTATGGCACCATCAATGTAATACGTTGAAATTCATTGATGTATTCATCAATGTGCGCACTCTGTCGAAGTTGTGCCAAGTCCATGTAATAAAGTTCCACATCCTTGCAATCAAATCTCACACTCAACCTCTCACTAAACTCCATGTATGACTGCAGAAGATCATGATTCTGCATGACTAGCCCATTGTGCCACCAATCGTACACTACCCCCTCAAGGTGCAATGTGGCAAACTGGATAGCCTTCTGCTCTTGCATAGGCTTAAGAGTGAGGTATGTGTCGAGCTTGTGAATCCATGCTCTAACACTAATCTTTCCACTACCATCAAATGTGGAAAGGGTCACCTTGTTGGTGGCCTGCTTCAACTCCTTGTTTTGTTGTGCTCTAGGTCTTTGTACCTATCTAGCTCTCAAACTCTCTCTCCTATTAGCACAATATTGATGAAGGGGAAAGGCATCCCGTATCTGTTGTGGTAAAGCTCTCCATTAAATAAGGTTGTCATCACATTATCCTGGAAAATTGTATCCTCAAGTGGATCCTCAACCACGGGTGGCTCCTCTCTAGGTAGACAGCTAGGTTACATAGGTCTATCCGCAGTCTTGGTAGATCTCTTGTCCTATGTATGTGTATGTCTCCTCTCACGGCGAGGGGAATCCCTCACACTACCGACTTCCGTAGGAGATCTCTTGTGCCTCCTTTGACTGTTGGCCATTGATATAGACATATCCCTCCAGTCGTGTCTGTCTCTTGGCCTATCCACAGCCATCCTTTGCATCATCTGTTGCATGGTCTATATCATTTGTTGCTAAGCAATAATCATAGTCCTAAAAAGCTCACGATCCGGGTCAACTTGCTCATCCCGGGAAGGGCTACGTGATCCATCTCTCTTGTCCATGGTTTCAGAACTACTCCCTGTATCCAAACCTACTATGAGACATGTTTGTCTCCTTGTATAATATCTGTGGGGCCCAACTTCTCTCGGCTGCATCAATCAAAACCCTCCAAGTGGGAGGAACATTTCTCTGATACAACTGAAAGATCCCCAATAGATCTTTTACCCTAAATCAGATTTTTTATAACTTGCAAATGATAAAATTTGACTATTGGAAACCATGGCAAACAACCTGTTGTCAATTTTTACCCTCTTGGACAAAAAATTGGACATCACCCTGTGGGCCCTTGGGGCCTCATTGTGTTTCTATCCCTCACGAGATCTAGGGCTCTAGAAAATCAAATCTCGATGCATCGAGCTCTATTTTCATGGCTTGTGTTGATAGCTAATAGCTCGGATTAAATATTGGTGATGAATGTAAGTGAGTGCTGAGTTCTATTATAGTTATTTGAGCTAAAAAGGCGAGCTATGTCTAAGGATCTCGGCGTCAAATTAACTCGGCGTGTAAATGGTCGGCTAGGTTTGCGAGGCCGAATCAATGATAGCTCGTCCAATGGAAAAGCATATCTTAGGTAGAAGCAACTCGGATCATACAACGTTGGTAAGGTCAGAATATTTGGTCCAAGCTCACAGAGACGAGTCCGCAAAGAATGAAAGGGAGCCAGAGATCTCACAAAGTCATGCTTGATTGGGAGAGTTCGTGACTCAAATCATATGGCTTGGTGAGCGAAATCAATAGAAATAAAGGGGATGGCTCAAATTAGTAAGATCATGGTGGTCATCTAAATGATGAGTCACTTTTTGCAAAATCTCATGGGAAAACGAAACAACTTGGCATGATAAGCTCGAGTGAATGGCACAAAAGGCCGAGTTAATGAATAGCTCATGGCATCAAGTTCAGGGTTAATCCATAGAAAGCATAGAACGGATTTAGTGCAAAGCTTCGCAGGCTAACTTGGCAGACAAACTCAGTTTGAGCCAAAATAATACTCGTGTGAAGGCTTCGATGTGAGATAGAGAGGCCAAATCACTTTAGGAGCTAGGCAAGCTCATAGTCTGGACGAACTGCAGATATAACTTGACAGGATGAAACGATGCCGAGTCAGAGAAGTTTTTGAGTGCGGGCTAGCTTGAAATACTTAGTGCACAGCTCGAACGAGCCAAAAGGGTCGTCCAACTTCATAATGGTGAGGAGCTCGTGGGAACAAGGTAGAATGTAGCAAACGAAAAGGCTGAGATGGCCTGTATGAGCCCGACAGATCATGCAGGAGGGCTTGGTGGTTCGGGGAAATCAAAGGAGCTCAGCCAATTATGAATGGGAGAGCTACTTATTCGATGGGATTTTGTGATGGCTGGCAATTCAAGGTTATCTTACATTGGCGTTGAGTTAGAATCACGTAACTCAGACATATGGTTGAGGAGTCGACTAAGTGGTTCTATCGGTGTGAGGCGAGTCAAGTTGAAGAGCTCACTCAATTGAGCATGAGGAAAGGGGAGCTCGTAAGTCATGACTAATGGAGCACAACTCGAGGTCAACTAAGCTCGTACCGAGTTGGGGAGTTTCGAAGTGTCGCGTCATGGGACAATGAAAATGACACTAGAAAGGGTGATGGCTAATCCTGCACTTAGACATGGCATGGGAAATTTGGGAATGCGTAGCTTTGGCCCGTGGAGAATTCAAGTGATGGCTTGGGGATTTGCGGGATTGCTTGGCATGTGGAGATAACGTGATGGTAGGCCAAGCCGATAACTCCGCATGGGGGAGATTCGTACAGACATGGCCAAATGGAGTATTAACGATGGCAAACCAAAAGAGAAGCTCCGCAAACCATACATGCTAGCTTAGAGCCCAAGTCAATGGCCGAGTTATCCGTCAAGTTGTTAGGGAAACTACAGGAGAGATGGCAAGTTAGTCGCCGAGTTATTAGCATAAAGGGTGGAGTTATTCTCAAAATTGAACTAGTGACTTAGTCATGAATCATGATAGGGCTCTACGTGCACAAAGTTGCATCATCAGCTCGGCAGATATGGCTCGACAGTTGCAGAGGTATACAAGTACAAGGTAAGACTGTGAGGATGATTCCACGTTGTGGGTGAGTTAGTATGGAGCTCAGTGGACGGTTCGACGGGTCTTGGTTGTGACGAGCTCAAAGGCATATACGCAGTGAGCTCGTGCAAAGTTGTAGGAGCTTGGCAATTGTGTTGGTGTTGATGAGTAGCTCGGCTCGCAGAAGTTCGGCCAGAAGTGGAGTCGAGCTACACGAAGGAGTTGCAGAGAGCACAAGGTAGATACAATTGGAAGATCAACTCGGAGCAAGTTATGTTGGTTCATGTGCTAAGACAAGGGAGCTCGGTGCCGCGGTGAAGCTCGGCGAAGATGAGCTCAACACATTTGTATTATCCAGGGAAACCCAACAGTCGAGTTCCGAGATGTGGCAAAAAACGAGAGCCTTGGATAGCTCATCTAACAAAGCGAACATGATGAGGCGATATACGGGAGATAGCTCAGTTATGAGCCACAGGAGTTCGGCATAGGCTCAAGATATGGATTTCGAGGAAACAAACGACGAAGGCGTTAATTGGGGTGATTGGGTCAAATTCAAGGTTCGCGGAGGTGTAAGCGGTAAGACACTATCAACTCAAGTCGGTGGTTCACTCCCCAGGTGCATAAGGAAATAGCTCAGGTTGAGCTAAGCTAACATTCGCACAAGTAAAGTGATGGTTGCAGAGTTGTTTCCCGAGCATGTCGAATAGGATACGGGGTGGCTCTCTGGACTGATTAGGGGAGGTCTGATTGAGCTCCCCAACTCATGGAATGTCTTGTGCACTCGGCAAAGAATACGGTGGGTGGCCAAGTATTTTCAATGTGCCCAAAGTATAGGATATTATTCAAGCTCGGTATTGAATGAAGGATGACTCTACTATGTGGACATGGTGAGCCATTTTGTGGGGGATCGATATGGGTTTGGCGGAACAGACATCTCACTAGAGCATAGTCGAAAACTCGCAAGACAAATGAGGAGCATTTCGGGAGGAACTCGGCGTTTGTGTGGATGAATGAGGAGATCTTGGCAAAACCGGAGGGAAGCTCGACAGTCAGGCGGTGCCGAGTAACTCGGCTCGATGCGAGGTGTTACGATAAAGGGTGGCTCGGTGGTGAGTTCGTTCGTTAAATATGGAGTCTGACTTTCAATACTAGTGAGAGCACTCAATGCAAATGAGCTCGATGCAAAGGAGGAGCAACTCGGTAGCTCGGCCATCAATAGAATGGCAACTCGGGGCTCAAAACGAGTAGCTCAATTTGAATGGTAATGAGCAAAGTAGTTTAGGCAACTAGTTGAAGGTAGCTCTGGAGTTAGGTCACACAACGAAGCATTAAGAGCTTGATTCGATGAAATACAAAACAGAACCGAGTTGAGCTAGGTGAAACATTGAGCTCATAGGACAAGGTGAGTGTACCCCGAGGTAAACCAACGCAACATGGAGGAGCTCGACACCAACTCGGTGAGTTGGCTCACAAGCCAACCACCAAGTTGGTCTTTTTTGACCGTTTCACATGGACCCCTCCCTCTTCAATGCAAACCAATCAATGGAGGGTCCCACCATTATTTTTAAATTAAATTAATATTTTTATTTAAATATTTTAATAATAATATTTATTATTATTTTTTAAATATTCTTTTAATTAATTGAGAGGATTAAGTCAAACTGGGTATTAATGGCACGTGATGGAAGCTTCTAAAGTGGTTCAACCAACTTTAATAAATACATCATGTGCCTTCATTTTAGGAAGAAATTTATGACCTTTCCTCTTCTCTCTCACATATTCTTCTATAAATGTAAGCTGGAAGCTCATTCCAATGGGTTCCAACAGGTCAAACAGGTTAGACAAGTTAGATATCTAAGACAAGTGCATAGTTTTTCAAGATTCCTCTCTGTTCTGCAAATTGTCCTTGTATGTTGAGGGAAATTTCAAGCCTCCTTTTCAAGACTGTAATGGCAACCATTGCCTCTTTTGAATGTATGATCCATTGTGCACGTTGTTGAAGTAATAAAAGTGTTTGTTTTGTGACTAATCTCGGTCCTTTCATCCTTCTATACTTCTTTGTGTCTTTTCTCATGCTTGCAAATACACTGTGCAAGTTCACGTTTCTATTGTAGGTTCTTGGAGTTCTGTGCTTATCAAGTGATGGAGTATTGCATGCAGTTAAGTTGTGGTGTTTATTCACCCTTCTCAAGTTCACCCTTCTTCACTGGAAGACTGATAACTTGTTTGTCTGATCGAGTTTAACAAAGGGAACGTGTGCTTCCTAGTCTGTGGTATTATGTACCCTCTCTAAGTTGCAGTAGGTGAAGTTGACTTGTGGTGCACACACCCTCTTCATACATCCATCTTCAAGCATGAAGATATTTTAATAAAAACTACAACATGCCCCCAAGGGGTCGCCACATCTCCTTATATAGCTTTGGCATTTCAAATCTCTAAGTTTCCCTCCTCTTTATGGCGCATTTCTTCATGTAAAAGGTCACTTTTTATATGGGTCCCCTTTCCTGAAAAGTCAAACTCCAAATAGAATATTAATGCCCTCTTTATAATATTTAAAAATAAAACATAAGAGGATAATTAATTACTTAATTTAAAAGTAAAAGGAGTAATGACATTTTCCCGATTTGTATCCTTTAACCCATGGGAAGAGTGGATTAAAGGTCTCCAATATTATTAATTAATTAATGTCCCAAAAAGGGGACATTACACATAGTCGATTGAGATTTGAAAAAGTTGACTTTTACACTTACTAAAAATAGTAAGTTGCTCTATCCAAGAGTGGTAAGTGTTGAAAACACCATGGAATTCAAGTTCACAAGTTCTCCCAATCCCCCATTCCACAGGTGTAATCAGTTGCAAAGTATTGGTTTCATTCTATGGTTCGTAATGGTTGTTTCCTATTACGGAACAAGCACCCTTCATTGTTTCGATAGTATGTGCATCAGTACCTATAGCCTGTACGGACAAATGTATCATTCTATGGGGAATTCATCAATAGAATACAACGGCATTGCAACAAGGAATTCAAGGGAGTGGAGACCTTCTCAACAGCGCGGAAAAGAGAACAATTCGGCTTCAAGTGCAAGTCTTCAGGGGCTTCTCGGGTTGCAAAGAATTCAGAGGTTCAGAGTCCATCACAATGGGGCATTTCATCTAATCATCTGGAAGGAACAATGGATTTCATTAGAGACGGATCTTTCGTTATCCACATCATTTATTTCTCCTTCTTCTTCCTTCTTTCTTTTCTCCCCCAACTTTCTCTCTCTTCAATGTTCTCATTTCGCGTTGGGGTTGCACTTTTTAATATACCTTTAAGTCAATTAAAAATGACTTTAGAAACATAATGTACAATTAAGTCACCTTGATTTTATAAAAGGGGCTTAATATTTTTAGGAATACGAATAGTCTAAAATTAGAAATAGGGCATATGAAAGTGTCATCGGGGAAGATGGAGAGTCATTCTTTCTCTATAAATTGTAATGAGCCCCTCATTTGGGCTTCTTCTTAGCTAGTTGTCAATTTGTAATCTCATGAGAGAGTAATATTTGTGAAGAAACAAAGAGATATCTGATTTTCTTCTGTTTTCTCCACCTCACATTTCCTTAATTTCTCACTATGTACAACTATGTTTTTACAAGCTAATGAAGGAAGAATTTTATGTTTTCCAAAATATACAAAATTGTACATCTTTGTACGTATGGTTTCCTCTAGCCAGTGGCTCCGAAATCATGTTGTTTTCTTCTTTAAAATGCATGTGTAAGATTTATAACTAGTGTGTGTAGGGATTTGAACATCTACTTGCGACATTACTTTCTACCCCTTAACATTTTCACTCCCTTTCCCACCTTTCAAACAAAATCTTCTCTAACAAGCAATTGTTAGCTTTGCCGCAAGGTCAATGGAGTGCCCATGTTGGATCCCCGGCCACAAGGCCACCAGGAAAATCCACCTTTTCACGCGCATACAAACACAAAAGTTGCATTGTTTAAGTAGAGGAACTTCGATTCCCAAAACGTTGGTAAGAAACCCACAAATTTGTTCGCCCAACAAATTTTCTTGCCAACACAACCCCAAGTTTAATAGGTCTAGACCATTCTTGTCCATTTATTTCTTTGAATTGAAGCTTAGGTGGATTTGAAGATGAACATTTGGATTCTTAACTTCAGTTCCTCACATTCGGGGTTGAGGAGAAATCACAAGCATTCTTTGTGGGTAGCTCTATTTTGTATTTTGGGACAAACGAGGAATGATCAGTCCATGTGGATATGAGAGTTGCATGGAATTGTAGGGTATTTTTGCACCTTGGCTAAAACAATAACATTTGCAGGTTTCATGGGAACTCATACACGTAAATCTATGTCAAAAAGTTTATGTGATGCATTTATTTGTCAAGTAATACATGCGAAAATTCTAAATGAAATACTTCTCTTTTTTGTATATTTTTTTTTTTAAATTTTGCTTCATAAATTAATCACAAACATATTTATTTAATATCATTTCATTTCATTTTTTTCTTCGAATTAAGATAAAACTTTAATCAAATCTGCAATAAATATGTATTTTCAAAATTATGAGAGAAGATGACTAAATGGTGAGAAGGATAATCTATAGGAACAGTTCTTTAATGTGTTTAGAGTCTATTATTCGAAGATCTATTATTATGAAACTAGAATCAATACTTGAAAGTGTATGTGAATGGTTGATAGGCCAATATTTATAAGCCTATTCACCTCTTTTAGCACACTAAAAACATTCACAAAAACATTTGAAGTATTAGTTCGAGTTAACACTTTTTAGGCATGTTTATTTGATAGGCTGGCTAACTAATCACTGATAATAAATAAATGTCATAGTTCCCCCATAAATCTTACAATAAAAAAAGTGCTGCCCGGTAAAATTTAGAATCAAATTTTTATCGCCCATATTTATACTGATGGCATACATCAAGCTGTCCAATCATTTACATTCTTAGCAATAAATTGATAAACGTCAATAATATCAAACAAGGACTGCGTTGCAGCAATAGTAGCTGCCATGTATGCGGTAGGCAAATGGTGGAGTGTTATTGTGGGAGTACAGTAAATGTTTTTTTTGGCTTAGTTTTTAACAAGTAATATGGTAGGCATTGAAAATTAATAGGCATTGTCTATTTCTATTGAAAATTAATAGAAATATAGTAATTGAGAGATCATATCCTTGTATAAATCAGGAAAGCCAGATCTCTCTTGTTGCACCTACTGGCACAGAATTAATAGTTTTTTATAATTTACATCTAATTAGACATGGCATTGATAAACAAGCTTTTGCTAGAAACTGTATAGGTTTTTGAGTCAATGTTTCAGACCACACCTTGCTGTCCATCATCAGGATAAAACTAATTTCCTTATCAAAAAATCATGACTACGTCGAGTCATCCTGAGGCCGCAAACGTACTCGTTGGTTACGCTCGACAAGAAATTTGGAATGATTCAACTTGTATTCTCCTTAGTCAACATGGCTGACGGAAGTAAACTAGAGTGTACCCCTTGCATAGAAAGAAAATAACAAGGGAAAGCAGCTGTTGACATTAAGCTTGCCATATTAGGCTTTGGAACCATTTCCAAAAGGACCTCCACCAACAGCTTTTACCGGAGAAAGTGAGACTGTCGCGGACAAGATTCTTAGCATTTTGCTTTTATGTTTTATCAAAAGCAAGAAACAGTGATACATATCTCTAGGTATTACAACGCAGCCACATCCTTTTCGTAGTCAGCCCAGGCCTTATATGGCAAAGTTAATGTCAGCATTTGGTGTGCCTTTTTATTCTCAGGTGATATAGAAGACTGGAAACTGCTTTTAAGAAGAAAGCATTGACGTCTGCCCTCCAGCAGCCTTTCCATTTTATTTACACGGAGGAGCGAAACTCAATACTAGAATTTAGATATCCCAAGTCACCAGTCTCATTGATTTAGCCATAGCAACAACAATAGCGAACACGCACGAGATGTTGCACATCACCCCAGAGGTGCATATGATTGTGCACATGATTTCACTCTATCCAATAATATAAATAAAATCTATTAATACTGTGCACTGGCAATGTGTGATAGTGCATGTATTTCAGATCAACTGGTATTTCCTTCTCAGGAGAAGATAGATTACATGACACTTCTTCATGTGAATGACTTTCTTTATTCTATCAATCTATTTTGTGCCCTCCATTAAATTAGTTGAATAGAAACACCAAATTGCAATTGTCCTCTCTTGGTTATAGTTAATTTTCAATAGTTGGATTTTGTTGAAGGAATAATAAGCTCGCAGTGAAATATGAAAGAAATGATAGAAATCCTAACACATATCACTGCATTATTAACAAGCCCATTGGAAACAGCATGAGATCAAATTGAATGGATGCGGTTTTCTTCACTTTGTCCTCACGCATGGGTAGCTAGGCAAGGTTGTGAAAAAGAGCCGAGGGATTATAATCTATAGCTTTAGTTGTTTCCCCTGAATGGAGATCTGACCCACTAGGATTAGAAACTTACAAACAACACAGACTGTGCAAAAACCAAAAAGAACAAAGTATGTAGTATCTACCCACGCCTATTGCTAGTGTTCTAGCAATTACTCATCTCCCATTATATGCTTTATGTCTACCACACTGATAAATGACAATATTCAATTGAATTTTTTAATGTTCAAGAAAGTATTTAGACAATAACATTATGCATTTAATTGACTATTTCAATGTTCCATGGCTACAATTCAGGTTCAACGTATGCTTCAACTCACCCATTAAAGGAACAATTTAGACTATGACATTATCCATTCCACTTTAAATATTAAAAAAGGTCGTTCTCATATGTAGTTAATACAACTGAAACAAACAGGTTGCATTCAGGACTGGATAACAAAGTGTAAGAATATTGAAGCAGGATTTACGAAGCAAAACAGAACAGTAGGAGAGGAATAATATGCAACGATTTTGGGTTTTACTTTATTGTTTCATTAAATCTGTGAAGGTTTTAAGTTTTCTTCTCCTTTTTTATTTTTAACATAATTTGACTCCTTAGTTCTGGGAAGATTTGCAATTTTGCTATACCGGCTATAGAATTTGCAAAGCTGCAAAATTTCTTAGTTTTCATCAATTTGCCTCATTAATTCTGTATAGATTTTCAGTGTTTCTTCCCTAAGCCAGTGCTTACATATAATATTCACAAAAGTTTTTGAATTTCCGTATTATTATAGTCATTCTAGAATTAATTTGAAGTGTCTTCCCCAATTTCATAACGATATTCAGTTTCACTCTAATAAATGGTGGCTGCTTTAGTAATTCTACTTGATGCAATTTGCTACGATTTTTCAGTCTTTCTGTATTTGGTCAATGTTTGCTCCTCAATTTGAAGATAGTTTTCAACTCTGCCCATTAGTGCTTGAAGCATGTTCTCCAACCTGCTACAGATTATCGGTTTTCCAATAGTCCTACAGCTATGAAAACACTCGCTGTTTTCATACAAGAGCATCCTATTGTGGAAATGCACTCACATCTTACAGGAAAAATAAACCTAATAGTACTTCCCATTAACAACTTCTACCTTTTGGTTTAATATAACTCAAGATTGTACAATCTTCCAATTGCAATAGATGTTGCTGTAATATACATTTGCTTATATAATCATCCTACATCTGAAATACACAATCATCCTACAGAAAAAGGCAACCTGAGCACAATCTCTAGCCATATCCGCCATCTAGACCCTGCAAACACAATCGTGTGGAGAAAACAAAGACGTCTGAAACCCTGCAACTATGAGCACAAGCAAAAATAATAAAACATGAAGAAAACCCTGGGCTGAGGCAAGTGGAGATCATGCATAGACCCAACTGTCCACAACACAGAGGAACAACAGTCAAGTAAAACAAATAAATGTAGAATAAAATATAAGGCCGCCAATGAAGGAAAAACAACTACCAATGAAAAGCACAGAAAATAAATCATTAGACCGAAGCAAACTATAGTCTTCATAATACATGGAGTGTGACCTTAGAGAAAGCCGCAGCAGGTACTAAAAATTAGCCACTCGCAACCCACTGCCCCACCGCATGGAATTTAATAGAAAAGGATGAAAACAATAGTACACTGCCTACGGCAGGTACTAATAAGAGGTTGTACGTTTAATTGGCAGGATAATTATGATGGAAGATGACCAATGGTGAGAGGTGTAATTTATAGGAGCATTTATCCAATAAACTTAGGCTAATCATGAATCGTCATTGAGATTTGTGAATCCAATCTGTGGGCTAAATAGCTGCTTCTAGTTTAAACCCATTTATGTTCTAAAGCGACGGATCAAACCCTTGCTCTCTATAAATACTAACGAGCTCTGATAGCTGTGGCTCCTGGCAGGAATAAGGTTTTATTAAACTGAATCAATTCAAGTCACAGGACTCCTCACTAATCACAAGGGATAGTGGAACCTAACCATTCTCTTAGAATGTACAGAAGAAGGAGAAAAAGAAAAAGAAAATATCT
Organism: Taxus chinensis; assembly: GCA_019776745.2. Lineage (NCBI taxonomy): Eukaryota > Viridiplantae > Streptophyta > Pinopsida > Cupressales > Taxaceae > Taxus > Taxus chinensis. Next base: position 221,871,100 of record CM034152.1, read on the forward strand.
GTATATATAGATGAGAAACTGAACAGGGACTTAAATGACATGAATTCATAACCCAAAAAAGAACAGTTCCAGAATGAGGAAAAACAGAATTGATATTATATGTTTAGGTCGAATAGCTACAAGAAAAATAACAATCTATACCAAAAATAAATAAATGAGATATACTCAGAACAGAGACTCTGTTTTATTTTAAAAAACACAAATAGACTGCTGCGTACAAACAAATATCTTCTTTATCCTGCTGTGTTGTTGCATGTTAGACCCAAACTAAACAGATATTTAAAAGAAATCAAAGACTCGGTGAAGCCTCTGCTGTGGCAAACTTTAATTGACACTTTTGGATCTGCAGTTTGACTGTGTTAAAATTGACAAGTGTTGATCGCCAAAAACTTAAGTCATCATAGCTTTCAATAAGTAAAATCCAAAAACAATCAGGTGGTGTAAGTAGATTGCCCCTACCTGTACCGGGAGGACCTTGGATCAGTACCAAACGATTGTTGATAGCAAGCCTGACTGCATTTAGTTGGCTCTGGTCCAGAGTTGTCCTGTATCCGCCCTTGATTAAATTATCCAAATCTCCAACCCCAGAGCGAACGGTCGTCTCTCCAAACAAGCACCCCCAATTCACAGTAGTAGCAGGGTTCGAAAGATACTCCGCAGGTTGGTTTGTCCATTTGGCGTACACAAACTCTTCTTTGAACGGAAAATTTTGACAATCCATTTGTTGCAGCCCTCTTAAGACCGGTTCGTATGCTTTGTAAAATGTGGGATTTTCAGCTAAAACCAGACCAGATTTTCCCAGCAGTCTGCATATACATTGAGCCGAAGTGCTTCCGCTGCCCGCTTTTCCATCCACCGCCTCCACAAAAATAACCCGGAAATTCTTCTCGTCCTCGCATTTCGCAACCACACCCCAAATTGAAGAATCGAAATTCCCACCGTCATCGGATATGCAGAGAAGGGTTCCCGGCATGGGAAGTTGAGGGGGGCCTTTACCGCCATGCCTTTGCGCTGTTATTGCAAAAGTTACGCCGGGATTTTTTCTGCTAAAATGGACTCCTAAAACGGTTCCATTGATCCAAACTTTCATATCTCTCGGATCCAGTTTGTCTGCTTTGAGGTCGGCGAGGCCCTTTCTCAGGGGCGCAAAGCAATCTTCCCTTAAAAGCGTATAATACGTGTCCAGGTATTCGTCAACAGAGCCATAGCTTCCCTTCGTCTTAACACAAGGGAGGGCCTTCATAGGCCTGGCAATCTCTCCAGGCATTGGAACCAAGGGCATTTTATCCCACTCAGGAAGCTTTTCAGAAAATGGAGCAGCCGCCTCGGCGCCTGAGGTATAGCAGCGAAGAACCTCTACAAGGAAATCGCAATAATCAGAGGGAATATTATCTTCTTCTTTAACGGTTTCGAGCATGGATTCTATTACCGGTAAAAGATCGGTAATGCTGTCGGGACTCTGCGCCACAAGGCGCAGCATGAAATTATTGATCAGCAACCTACGCCTCCGTGCCCAAACGAAACGTAAAACGTATTCCGTCAAAGCGCCGGACGACCTCAGGAACTCCGTACCGGAAAAGAATTTATAGAATTGCTTCACTCTCGCACCGTAGAAAGCCGCGCCCTCCTGGTGCAGAATGTCCGCGAATTTCAACACAGCTGACACAAGACTGGATGTCGGCTGCCGCAGTTCCAAAACGAGAAGAAATCCGACAGGACATTTTGTAATTTCCCGAAGAACCTTCCCGGGGTTGTCTGCGCTCATCAACAGAAGCTTATCGAGGTATTGCTCCAAAACCGACGGATCCCTCCGTTTGCACCGCACCAAACGCCCGTACATTGCTCGAGGCCTCTCCCCGCTATCATTCAAGGTATACTGTAATTCATCGCCGATTTCGACATCGAGCAATCCCGTGTCTGTTTTCGAACCTTCGCCATATCTGAATTTCACAGTCTGCGTCTGGCCCTCCACCTTAATGAAGCCAAAATTTTCCGCCCATATCAAAGCCGAAATCTCTCCAACCTGTATTAACCCTGCTGTAGACTTTCTATCAGGCTGTCTCTGATCTAAACCAAATTGATGTCTCTCTCCGCCTCCGTCTCGAGACCTTCCTCCGCCTCCTCCTCGTCTACTATTATTATCATTCCATCTTCCACCGGCACTAGAGAAGCCTCGACCCCGTCCTCCTCTCCATCTCCCTCTTCCCCTGCCATTATCATTCTCCATTGTTTCGACACAGGAGTGTGGCTCACCGACGAAATTCCAGCCATTCTCTCCAGTATATAAATAGTACGTAACCTTAACGTTGTCAATTCACTCGTATTTTAAGAGTGAATGATATGATGGAGGTGCCCACGCACGAAGAAAGCAGTAAAAGTAGAGAGAAAGAAAAGCAGTGCACAGTGTTGTGGGATCTTTCAACTCATTACAAAATGTCAATTCACAGTAGGCTTCTAAGTAGGTGGCACTGGCGCTAGATTACAAGTTTTTATATTCGTACTTCCATGCTACTACCTAGTACCTTTAAACTTATTTTATTTTATTTTATGAAAGGGATCTTATATTATATTAAATGCAACATGATACGAGCCCAACAACAAAAAAGTGGGTGGTATGAGAGCACCCCAAAGCCTTAAATAGAACAGGCCAAGCTTAGCAAAACAACAAAATAAAACTTATTCAAATCATCAAAAAACACATTTATGTATAATGATTCTAGCCTACGATTGAATCATTAACAACAATGGTAGGTGTCCACCTTGTGAACAAATGCCCTTGTTGGATAAGTATTTAGAATTTCGGCATTTATACTTTACATGTGTTTTTGTTTATTTTGAGATATGATGTAAAAAATCCTAGGTATTTACTGTCCTAAAAATGTGTTTGATCCACTTCAAAATTGACTATCAGTTGGTCATAGAGTCCTTGAGATGTAATTTATCATTAGAAGTAATTTCAGAGCCTAGGACCTCGCCTTGGCACAATATGTTAATGATGTTCGAACACACTCCATATCTCTACACCTTTCGATCTCATATTCCCTCCCCTGCTCTTCTACCATGATCTTGTTCACAACTTTACAGATATCATTCCCTTCAAATATGGAATCCTTTCCTCTCTAAAAATCCACGTCCACTCTTCAACTCATCCACGATGAAGTTTACTTGTATAAGTTACAATCTGAAGAAGAAATCCTAATAATGTCCAACATACCGTTAGCTGAATAAGCAGTACCATCCTCTACTTGAGCCCCGTGATCAAATGGCATCTTGAGGACATATCAGGTGCAAATAAGGGACTTGAATGGTAGTTAAGATGGGACCATTTCTTAATATTGTTCATTAAACTTGAAATAAAAGAGAAATGTAATCTAGAGAAAAAGGAAAAAGTGTGTTCATGTCAAAGCATCCCTTCGACTCGCTTCAAAGGCTTATGATGAAATATGATTACAATTAAGAGTTTAACCTAAAAATGTGATGGTGTGGAATATCATCTAGTCTCATGCAAGTTCATGTTCTTGGTTGGGTCATGGTTTCATAATTGTTCATTTATATGCCCAAGTGTGACAATAGCCATGTGCCTCACAGTCATTGATGTTATTTTCAATGTTCTTCACGTTGGTGTAAACGTTACAGTGTGGTGTTATGTCAATCTCTTGTGAATCTTTATCCGTGTCGCATAATTATGGTGCAATCAATATGAAATTTAAGGAAGAATTATCTAATGGTATTCATGGTCTTGTGTTTGGGTCCCAAATTGGCATGGGTGCTACAACTGTCCCTCTTGTGGCTAGATGGTATTGATAGAGTGCTGATTTGAAGTAACCTTAGGTGCCCATAAGCTTGCATCTACAATAACTGAATGTCATGATTCATCCTTATTTTCAGTTTGTAGGGAAAAAAGTAGTTAACTTTTAAGTTTACATATACTTTGGGTGTAAATTACAACTCCAACAAACTTAACATTGTTATCCTTCTCCATTCGTAATTATGCAACTCATGTACGATTGCTATGTTGAATAAAGGTAAATGGTACCTCCCGTTCTGACAGTTCTAGAGTTATTCCATTTAAGTGCTACAGTTTTTTTCTCGTGGATCATCTGTACACATGTTTGTGAATTTTCCATGTGCCATTGGCTCTATAGAATTGATGAATGACTAAGTTCTGTGATATGGTGTTAGCACATGTTATCTCTTTCCTTTGATATTCATATGTATTCTAATGTGAATATCTCATTCCTCTTGCGAATTTTCGAGTTTGTTGACGATTATCCTATATGGAATTTTTGTGTGCATTCTTTCATAACTTCACATGCTAAGTTCATATCTCATTATGGTCACGCTACTAAGGAACATTGTGGCTTAGTTTGGTGCATGGCGACCTATAGTTATTTCGCCCATTGGGAGGATCACCTTTCTGAACCTATCCCTTCTATAATGTATCTTAGAAATGAGTTAGTCAGTGGGTTTTAGTGATCCTCTAGATTTAGTTTTAGATGAACTAGAATGGAAGAAATCTGAGATTATATGGAGATTGAAATTAAAGGCACCATCACTTCCAAACTCTCTGAATTCCATTACCCATGGTCGCCTTCACTGTAGATACGCGCAAGCTACCTACGAAGCAAAATTCTACATCATTCCTTTTGCCTAAACCCAAGAAGGTTTCAACGGCAGTAGTACTCAGTCTAGGAGCTGTTTGAGTCACTTACTAGCTCACTTATGATCATACGAGCTTTCACCCATAATATTAGTGTGTAGGTCTTAGATGATATTAGGGCCTCTTGAAGGAATATTTTCAACACATCTCATGACCCCAAATCTAGATCTGGACTTTTCAAGAATTAGTAGTTGCCCTTATTGTCATGAAAATAATGACAAACAAGGAAAAGTTCAGATAGTTGGAGACCCATTGAAGTGAACAGTATTGTACCTCTTGCTAAGGACTCGAAGAAAGAGGGGAATATCAGCATAAGAGGATGTTAAAATTTCCTCCCAGCATGTAGGATATTTTCGGACTCATCCTCTTGGTTGACACCATACTCTTTTCCCTTCAGAAGACTTACAGGCACTTAATTTCCCTTTTCGTGGCTCATTGACAACTCTTAAACCTACCTTCTTGTGACCTTTAATGTAGGTAGTCCTTTAGAGTTGCAATAGCTCAGCAATGGATATACCATTTTATACCTAGAAAGGTATTCTCATTCTCTTACTGGTAAAGAACAAACTGTACCACCCTATAAAAAACATTCAATATGGGTTACAATATGTGTGTTCAAGTCCATTTATGTAAGTGAGGATTATGTAGCAGTAAGGATTTTAGCTTCTTGCATGCTATGACAGGAAAAGCACTACATATAGTATAGCAAGTCTGATTGTCTTTATGCTTTTGATCCATTCATGGGATGAGTTTAGAGTTGGTTTCAATCCTTATTCCAAAAAATGAAGAAAAAGTAGATAACATCTGCTTTGCGTCAAAGCAATTAAAAATCGTTATGTGTCAAGAGAGACCTTATAAAGCTAATGAGGTAGAGTTCAACTTGTAGGTTTCAGATTTGCAACTAATATATAGCCGAATTCAAAAGTTTTGAGATACAAACATCCTCAAGGTGTATTTTTTTATCCATATTAATATACTTACAAATTCAATGACCACCTGCTTATCAATGATCCAATCTACGAGAGATACAAAATTATCCCTCTAAATGCATATGAACATATACCATTCAGGGCTGAAAATTGCCTAATACAACTTGGAAAAATAGCTTCCATACTTCCTACACCTCTTTTTATATAATTCCCCCAAAGTATTGTAACCTTTTCTCACTCCCATTCTAGAATCAAGATGTTTCGTCATCTTTCTCCAAATCTTATCCTCCCAATGAAGCATACGTGTGATATTTAAGGATGACCTTACACCTATGGTGATCACGTCAATTTTTCAAAGTCGAAAATTAATCTCCCTCAAGAGGCAAAAATCCCAAACAAAGTTGTAAATTACCCAATTTTACCACCAAGGCAAACCCCCAAATTATAGATTTCACCTATCAAGGTCTATGCAAAAAAAAAAAATCTAGATATCCCAATTAGTAGATATGCCCAAAGTTGGGTCATTCAAAAGGGTTTCTAAGGGCACAATCCTAATGTTTGCCTCTTCTAGCGGTGCTTATTGCATAACAACTTCTATGCATTGACAAGTCACAATTATAGTTCATACACTCAAAATTTGTAATTGATTACCTCTTGTAACAGGTGCAATGGTTTTGCACATTCCTCGCTTGCTCATATCACAACGTGCACCTTACCCATAATAATTATGGTAACATCTAACTTGGTCTATTTTATAGATTACATGGTCATGCACTCAGTGGTGTTGATATTTTAAGAGAACATGATATAGCATTTAAAATCATATTTAGAATACTCCACTTGATGAAGCCTCTTTAAATGCATAGCTTTGATGTTCATATTACTCATTCACCGATGCATATAAAAACTATGGAATCTAATTTTTTATTGTCAAATTTATGAGTCCTGATGCACTCGTGTATTAATTTATCCCCTATAGTCATTAATTTGATCCTAAAAGTTTTGTATACAGTCATGTTAGAAAATGGATTTGCATGCATGCAAATGATATGCAACAGTCAAGGGACAAAGTAATCTCTCCTCAATGAAGGTGAGGTTTCCTTTATTGAAAACCAAAACTGTATTTACATCTATACATTCAAAATTGTATGTCGGGGTTTTTTTGGGACATCAAATGGAAAGAAGTATGAATGAGGGAAATGGAATGGAATGAAGGAAATAAATGGAAAGGAATGGATGGAAGGAGCATATGCAATAGGTAGGTAAAAATAGAGCCTAATATTGCATAGAGAAGAAGAAGAAGAAGAAGAAGAAAATGAATAACTAACTCAAATAAAACAGAGTTTGAATTAACTAGAACAAGAATAAATGAAAGGGAACACACATGAGCAAGTAAATATTAGAGCTTGATCACTATGAACAATAACAACCTAGATTAATAGTGATGAAAATAAGATCCAAGGATACTATACACATGCTATATTTAAACACTAACATCTAATGAACATAAGAACATCAAATGCTATATGAGATAATGAATGGGACACAAAGTTCATATTTCATTAACTCTTCAAAATGTCTTCACAAAAGAGCACAAAGTTTCTTTCCTTAAAACAAAAATTGCAAAGAAAAGTACTTTCTTCTCCTCTTTCAAAGTCACTGTTTACAAATGAGCCCCTAACTTCCTTTTATAACCCAAAATTTAGTTATAAAGTAGTTAGGATTTACATGAACATTAAATTAGGGCACCTTAACTGAATTTGACTTTTTCAACCAAACTTTGAAAAGTAACTTGAAATTAGAAATCACTTAAGTTATCAAAATTTACTCCAAAAGTGAGTTTAGCAATAACAACACTTTAAAATACCAGTTTAAAACATATAACCAACTTAGGAATCATTGCCTTATCCATTAAAGTGGGGTCAAAATAACGGAAAACCTACAAGCGGATTTAAACTCCGACTTCGATTAGGTACTAGAAAACTATCATAATAATCCCATTAGTTAATTTTATTATCCGACAACCTTTACGAAGATATCAAAGGTTCATTAGACCTTGTAAAATATTTCGAACACCTAGTGTGTGGTTCATCTTGTTGCAACCCTTTTTAAAGCACAACCTCACAAAACAAATGCTATTCCAATATCTTACATTTCCTATCATTCAATTATTGACCATCTTTGACCTTGGATTTTGTACATGGAACAAGTTCCTTGGTGTTGATAACAACGTTCCAATGATGTCCACAAGGAAGAATAACCTCAATGTAATGAGAATCAATGGTACGTGTCTATTGAACAGGATTTGGAGTTGAAAAAGGTTCCTCAACCTATTCTTATGCCAATGCCTCAAGAGGGTCTTGTGAGGTAAGAAATGAATGACGATCATGAATGGGCTCTTGAGAAAAAGAACTCCATCAATCAGAGGCAAGTGAAGTTTCCACCCTATAAGGACACTATGCTCTCACAATGGAGTCATCATCAATCCTTAGTAGAAGTGAATTGATGGTGAAGTTTGAGGGAAGGGAGTCCTTCCAAAAGACCATAGCGTTTTCCTCGGCATTTAACATTTTGGGCATCCATAATCTTTCATCAAATGACTAGAGCAGTAGATTGCATACTATGTCATCTCCTGTAGAAAAAGTAAGTATCTCATCCATATTATGAAATGTTGAGTCCATAATCTATCACCAATCTGAAGGCTAGTCTTATCAGGGAGATCTAAGGATAAGTGTCTAAGTCCACTAAGATTCTATCATAGGTTGTATGAAATAATTCATCAGTATCATCATCTATTTTAATGAAAGACCTCAAGGTGTTCACAATTGCTTCAAGGCATAGTTCATTCCAAAGTTGCTATCGGAAACTAGGAAAGAGAACCCACATAAAAAGGGTATCAAAGGAGTCTTATGACAGGTCAGAAAAATGAAACCAAGGTTCATTCATGAGGCCATGATCCCCCCAAACCCAATACAAATCATGAATAATATTGCAATATTCACAAAATTTAAACACATCAATAAAATAACCTTTAGAGTAAGAATAAAGCCCTAGCTCACCCTTTATTTTTGGCCTCCAATTCTATGTAATCCAATGATTGAGCTAGGAGAGCTTGGGCCAGAATTTATTTAATCAAAAAATGAGACCATGATTACAATATTATTTCTCTAGATCACGAACACTTTCAAAAAGAGTAGCATCAAACAATAGAACATGAATTGAGGTAGTAGGTTTCAAGGGTTGTCACTGCCATTGAATACTGTTTGGATTAGAAACCACCTCGGAAATATAAGGGCATCAAGAGATATAGCCGGATTAGGACACCCCTAAAAAATACCACATCTAACACATCCACCCAATTGACCTTCATTGTTGTCGCTGATAGATACCCATAAAAAGGAAATGTTCAAGTTTATGCTTTCTTATAGACCACTTGGACCAAATCTACCTCCATTAACCAATGTATTCCGAATTTTATTCGTAGAGAAGACATTCCCCTAATTTCCAAGACTACTACTAGCAATTTTCTTAAGATGGTACTGAGAGTACTCTTGCTTACCTGGACTCCTCCCCTGCTTTCTGTGATTACCCTACTTATCACCTCCCATGGCCTACGTAGTGATTGGTGTAAGCATTTCACCCACACATAATAATATAGCACCTAAACTTGTGAATGAGCTTCTTTCGAGAACTGGATTTCTGTCTCCACTCTTTACTTGCTGTGATGCATCGTGACCTAGCTTAGCACAGAGGGTATAACTGAGAAGAGGCTTTAGTTGATCTATTGACCCCCTCATGTTGGTAATTTCCATGCTACAGGGGGTATGAAATACCTCCAAAACACACATAAATAAATTTTCAAATAAAAACAACGAGTTTCCAAATACCATTTTATTCTCATTTCAAGAATCCACACTGAATGTAATTATCATCATTAAAATTCATCTCCTTTGGTCCAATAAATTCGGGGCATCTACTCTAAAGGAAACGACATCATATGAAATGCCAAAAATTACCTACTAGCAAAACATATTCTCAAATGGGCCCCAGAGGATCTCTAATGCAAAATATTCCTTCATCTAAATAAGGTTCAGGATGGAAAATTTTGACCTTCTTACATCGTGTTTGTTTGTACAAGCAGCCTAGAAGTCTTCCATGGTTGGATTGTGCTGATACTTTGCTCCAAGTAATCCTTCTACATAGATCCAATTGATATCAAATTGGAATCTCTTCACGTATGGATGTATAGTAATTAGTAGAAAACTCATAGTACCCATGAGTTGTGCACTGAAGAGATTCAGACATTGATATTCCCCAATTTGGATATGGAAATGGATGCCTGAACAATGTTTATCATTGAGAAGACAAATGAAATTGGAATAGTTGTCACGCAATTTCCATCAACGCCCACTTATCACCAACATACTTGGGAAGTTTCCATGGAGTGCCTACAAATCCGACTCTATGTGAATGTCCAAGGAGAAAGGTTAGAATTTGAATAAACCATGTTTCCAATGAGAAATGACAACCATAACATATTTGGGGAATCTTTCTTCCATATTTCTATTCAAGTTTCTAATCATGCAGAAGGTGAAATGCATTGTTAACTCTCCTGCAAGTGATGAGACCTATTCTTGAAAATCAACTATGGATAATGGTGAAAAACACTATTTGATGGACCCTTGATGTGGATCATCCATAGACATATATTTTCAGCTCTAGAAAATAATGTCCTTAGCTTGTACAGTAGCCATAATGTAGGTATAACATATGTATAATCACACATGTGACATGGTAGGTTGCCACTTTCATCAAATTTTTTGTAGACAAGGGTATCACTGATGATGGTAGACACAACTAAAACTGTCTCTTGGCATTTAGGATGATACAATGAGCCATGATCCATACGTTTATAGATGCAGCAAATAAAGGAGAAGACCAAAGACCTAGGAAACTCAGAAGAGCTGACTAACCATGTAATTACCCTACAAACTCAACACCATCATGATTTCAAGTATGAAGTCGGTCAACATGTCTATTCTTGCGTCAAATAATGAAGGAAGAATTGACCATCTTGGTCAAATTGAATCTGATCTGGTTGTTGAAGTAGCAATTAGAAACATATTAATGGCTGAATTTACAAGACATGTCCCAACATTCTCAAGCCACATTTATCTTGAGAAATTAAATTAGGTTTCCATGAAGTAGAATATGGTCGATGACCTTTCAAGAGTGACCAAATTGGCTTAAGATTTTGATCCTGGATTGAAAGATATCCTCACATCTTGAATGTTCTGACCAATGGATCCTGAAATGCAATGATGACCAACTCTGGTTTAGCACCCAAACAGGTTTGAGGACCCGAATTCCCATGGTTGGAAGCCTTGTTGGTATCCCCAAATTGATTCTCCTTTGCAAGCCGAGCAACATCACAATTTAACAAGAAACCTAGGGATAGATAAATCATCATGCATGTACATAATTTTGTAGCACGGGGAGGTGATTCACACTGGCTATTTAACAACTCAGATGTTGGAGAAATGAATAGCACCTTCAAAAGGATTTGATCTATCCTCGCTACTTTAGGTTGTTCCTTTCAACCATGGTGAGCACCAACCCATTTTGTAACCTCTGTTGGTGAATGAGAATGAAGATATCCTTCTTTACACAAATTTGAAAGGAAACCTTGAGAAATATAGGATCAATGCACCAAAATTTAACTCTCACCAAGAGTTGTCACTTCTAAAGAATGGTGATATTTTCTCAAACAAGGTTAAGGTTACTAAAGACATTATGGAATCCTGATTTCTTCCGCATATTTTGGCAGTAAAATTTATTCATTTCTGAACATACAGGGAAAATGATGGGGTAGTTCAGTAGGATTCATTGTTTTTTGAATAATTTATGGTGGGAAATTAAGCAGAATAAACTTGATTTTCACATCTTTGAGAACCTTCACAATCAATTGGAAAATCATTTAAATGACAAAATGCTTCAGAATAGCTAAAATATTCCTTCAACTAGGAAAGAAAAGTGCATAAATGGAGGCCCAGATTTACACGATTTCACACAATCTCAATAATTTAACAAGAAGGCTAGAGCTAAAGACTCAATTACACATTAAATACCCCTGGTTCCTCACGCCTAAGATACACTCAAAGCTTACAGATAATCTTTATCAACAAAATGACAGTAAAGTGAATTTAAATTGTTTATCTCATTACAGGATGAAGGATCCTCTCGTAATGAAAGTTGAAATTCCACTAAACCGAATCACAGCAAAAGAAACTCATCTGTTTAGCCCTTATAACCCAAGATTGCTAAAAACAAGAAATATTACAAAGTGGAGCAACTATAAAGCAAACACAATTTTTTCCCAAGATCTAACACAGATTAATTAGGGGAAATTGGATTAGTATTCATCAGCAGGGGATAGTTTTCTTAAACAATATTAGAGCTTGTCCAATGGCCCATATACACTTGCAACCAACTTGACATGATCAAATCTAAAAATGCCCAAAGATTAACAGGTTTCTCATGTTTGGTCTCTCAGGAAAATGGGATTTCTCAAATTTTCTTGTAAGAATTCAACCCTTGTGACCATTTGCATGGCTAAAGCATGCCCTTTATACACACTCATTTACATCAAAGCTTCATCCCCCAAATTAAATGAATATTCGAGGAACCTTTGTTTGTTACATATTTGATCATGATTTCCAGAAAATGATGTTTAACAGATTTACAACAAAAAGTTGCTAGGCATTCAACAAGGTGAAGCATTTCATAAATATTCATCATTATTTTAACCATGGGGCATGGTTAGTTATCATCCTATGGGCAACGCGTTTTTCATGCAATTGCAACCTATAGCTTCCTTCTCCTCATTCTTTCCTATACAACTTTTCTCTGCATCCAGCTTCTTTGGTAACATTCATGTTTTTGCAAGTGCCCAAGCAATTCACAACTACAAAATATCAAACCTTTACATTCCTTAGACTCACAAATTAAACTCTAAATCCGTTCAATTGCACTTTACAGACAAAATGAAAAGGAATTTCATCAAAAGATGATGAAAAACAATGCGACATTCACATCTCTAGGAGTCTTGGAGCAAAAATGGCGGGTAAAATTATATGCAATGCACATCAACCGTTGATTCTACACCATTTCTCAACTTTAAATTAGAGTCGTCCACGTGAAAAATATCATTCGAAGCAGGGCTTGGGGTTGCCTTTTGCATTTTATGAACTTTTGGACGAAAATGCGCAATTTTCACATTTTGCCCTACCCCTCCACCTTTCAAATATGAGGCTAAAACACGTAGCTTAATCTAGGCCTTTGATGGAGTCTCAACTCATTTATACAATTTTACCCTTTATAAGGAAAAAGGCAAAAATTTAGAACTATTTCCTGTCGTCGACCCACCTCCCACTTATAATTTTTGATGTGGGTCCCAACTTACGGGTCATTTCATAATCCTGCCACAAAAAGGAAAAAATATCAAAAACCTTCTTGACGGGCCTCCCCACTTTGAATTTTAAGAGCCAAAAAAATTCAATATGTTCCACTACCCACCTTCCCATGTCATGAAGAATTTCCACCAAGGTCAAAGTAGACTCATCTTTCTGCTTCATATTTGTTGAATAGCCAATTAGAAACTATTAGGGCCACGTGAATTTGGTATTTTTACAAATGTGACCAAAGTGGCCAAATTTCACAAAAAAGACCTACTCAGGAAAGCATCCAATTAAAAATGAACATGTATACACCTTTGGGTGCAAAAATCTTGACTGAAATTTCACTTTGACCTTTATAAATTTGACTCAGCCAATCAGAATTCAATGGGGCCACTGGGCCACATTGATCTTTTTGCAAAAATAGGAAAAAGTTACAAGTTCCTTATGAAATAGTCAACCTGACGTGCATCATCTTAATCAAAAGACACCATTGTTAGTTGAAGATGCTTGATGAGATAATTTGACAGGGGAAAACACACTCATTGAACAATAAGATGTAGGGGAACTTCACCATTTACACCTAGAATTGAATATTTCTTCAAGGAAGTCAAATAAATTTGTAAATAATTCATGTGCTCGACAGTAATCATGACCATAGAGAAGGATTTACAATAACACCCTGGTAAAGATAAAACTTGTACGCATCCATACAGGGTGAGAAAATACGACAAACCAGGCTCATTGGGCAATTTTTAGCACTAAACATAGCGAGATCAATTCATTGCACCAACATGGGGTAGACCGCTATGGTAGAGCCTATCCAAGAATATAGTCTTCCCGTCGGACTTTCACCCGATCACAAAATTGTTGCACGTTGATGTGGCCAAGATTAGTATCGGTGATATTGTCGTATGCAGACTGGATGGAAGTGGGAGGAATGATTCATTGGAATTCGTACTTGAGTGCGGACATATTTGACCTTTCGACTGGCTTTCTCGATTTTCCTGCAGACTTATTAGATTTTTTTGCTATTATGAATTTTATAGAAAAACATCGTGGGCATGTGAAATGGTGTAAATGGTGTCGGGTCTTAGTCTCCGAACCACTATCAATGCAAGAAATATGACCCATTTAATTATTATTATTATTATTATTATTTTAAAAATAATAATAATAATCCGATCCCGGGTTACAAAAAAAAATTTAAATGGTAACACAAGCAAAATATCGAGACTAAGCTCGAGTTACAAACCAGGCAAAAATAATAATTTTTTATTATTATCCAGTTGCAAATGGCTTTATGCAGGATTGATTTGAATTATTTATCCAATTCATTACTTCTTCATGTTTCCTAATTTTATTTGTTCTTCTTTAGATAAATGCATGGATTTCAAATCATAACAGTTTTCAACATTGCATGCAGCAATTTTCCTGTTTATGTATGTGTGAATCTGTGACTTTTATTCAACTTTGTATTCAAGTGATTTCCTTTGCATGCAAGATTATCCTCTAAATAAATGTGTGAACTTTATTCTTAGCAACACGTGGCCATGCTTGAATGCATGCGTGGACTATTATCTTTTCTTCTGAATACATAGAAAAGTTCTTGAGTTGTGGATAGATTTTGGATGTCTAAATTTGACCAATGCCTATGAGCTCTTCCTTGCTGCCAAAAATTGTCGAAGTTTTTCTTACCTTGTGGTAGCATGTGCAATTGTTCTGGGTTCTTTTCTATTTTATCAATGCATGAGGAGTGCTAAAGAATGCATGTTTTGGACTATTATTGCTTTTTACCTCGTGCATTGTCATGTCTTGATTATGACTGCATTGTGTGTTCCTTTCTCCTTCGCGTGGACTGTCTTCTTGTTGCATGCGTGGGCAGTATGTTTCTAACTTGGCGTGGAAACTTGTATCTTTTTGCAATTCATTCTTATCCCTATGTGGAAAGATTCTCTGGTTTATGCAAATATGTGGAAATGTATTCTTTGTTATGGTTGCATGTTTATTCTTTGTTGCACATGGAAACTTGTTCTTTGCACTGCCTTCCCCTTTTCCCTGAAAAATGCATGGCTTCTTCTATTCCTTTCCCATGTTGTCTTTTGCTTATGACCAATTGATGTGTGATGAGAAATTCCTCCAAGGATTAAAAGCAAATACTTTGATCTTTTGTGTTATCTCCTTCAGACTTCTCTTGTTATCTCCTCCTTTCAATGGATGCTTGATGAGCAATGCCAAGGAAGAATGTGTACGGATAATTATAAACAAAATATTTCTCTGGAAAACACTTCTACACAGTGTAAAAAGTAAGAAGGAAATAAGAAGAAGTTGGAAATAAAAATCTTAAAATCAACTTCTTCGCATGACTTTTTCCAACATAGTTTCATGGAGGATTTGTTACGAGGATTAAAGGAGCTTTCTTGTAACCATTTATTTATTTCCGTTGAAATAACCAAATTCCTCTTCATCTGAGAAGTGGGCATTAATTGCCAGGGGAATATGGGAAAAAGTTTAATCATTTTCCTATGACAATGGCAAAGCGGGTTGACAATTCCCATCCATTTCCCCATGTGGGAAATTGGGAGATATTTTTCCATTTTTCCATCCAATCGGGTTGGCAATCAACAAGGAAATCTCCAACAAGCGGGGAAAAATGGAGATTTTTCCAGGAAAGGGAAAATCGGGAGTGGAGAGCCAACTTGGCATTCCCGGCAATTGGAAGCAGTATTTTAATTGCCCACGACAATGAGAAAAACTTGTCTATCAATTTTTAATGAATGTTAAATTAATATTTATTTAATTAAAAAAACCCCAAAAATTAATAAAATTAATTTTATTAAATAAAAGGGTAAGAAATTAATTAAATATTAATTAATTAATTTAAACACAGTTTGTGACATGGTGGGAGTTCTCACCTGAAATGGATGAAACAAAGGCCAAAACGATCGGGAGAATAAAACGATCGTGACGAGGGTGATAACTGACGTGAAATAACACTTCTGAAAATTTTGAATTTTCACGCTTATTAATTTTGCGAAGTCAAAATTAGTTGATAACAGCTGGCTCTACTTGGGGACAAGGACTTCATGGAAGCAACAAATGACCCAAACCCAAATATTTAATGAACAGGATCCGAAAAAGATGATGCACAAAAATGGGACGATAAAAGAGAGGAAACTAAAAAACAAGTAAAGAAAACAAACCAAAATCCTAATTACTTATGTACATACGAGGGATAACCTGTTTTCAATTTTGATAGTTCTTGAGATATTGCCTATTGTAGGGCAAAGGAAAATGAGTTACATTAGGATATGCCAAGTAATATGTGTTATCTCCACAGAAATGCCTGATTTTGAAAGGGCCTAGCCATAGTGAATCAAACTTCTTTTGTTCACGCCTTTTGTCCCAAAGAAGAACTAAGTCATTGATTTGAAATTTTCTCTCCTTAGATTTTCTGTCAAACAATTTCTTTACTTTAGATTGGTGTTCCTCAATCCTGTTTTCCACTTGACTTCTCTACTCTTTAAGCTTACTTAGGAACATGATCCTTTTATCCAACGCATTGGCGAAGCATTCATCGTCAACTGCTTGAGCCAATCATAATGTCGGTAACTCCAATGTAATGGGAATTTGAGCATCGGTTCCATACAAGAGTTGGAATGGAGACATCTCAATTTCCCTTTTGGGAGTTATGCGGTTAGCCCACAATGCGTCATATAACTTTTTGTGCCAAGTTCTTTGATTTTCTTTGACTAACTTGTGCACGATAGTAATGATGCTTTTGTTACTGGATTCTTCCTGGCCATTTCCCTGCGGGTCGTAATCTGATGAATGAGACAAAGATATCCCATACCTATAACAAAAACATATCATCTCCGGAGAAGAGAAATTGGTAGCATTATCCATCATGATCTTTTTTGGAATTTCGTAATGAACCAGAATGTTCTCTTTGATAAAGTCACAAATTATCGTAGTAGATGTTTGTTTTACCGGAATGGCTTCTACCCACTACATAAAGTAGTTAGTTGCAGTGAGCACATGAGTATGACCAACACTGGAATAAGGATTCAAAACCCCGATGAACTCTAACCCCCATTTTTGAAAGGGTTCTTCAATGATAATTGGTTTTAAAGGCAAAGCTGTCAATTTATGTCTTCCAACAAATTGTTGACATGCTTTGCATTTGGCTACACATTTTTAGGCATCAAAAAACATAGTGGGCTAGTAACAGTGAGCTGGAAAAATTTAATGAGCTATCACTGGTCCAGAGAAATGACCTTCGCAAGCATGATTGTGAAAAGCTTCAAGCAACCTGGGTTGTTGTTCTTTATCAACACATCTGAGGAACATGTCATCAATACCTTTCTTAAATAAGGTGTTGTCCCAAATAACGTACCTAGTATCTCTTAATTTGATAGCTCTTTTTTCCTTAGCTATCAGATTCTCAGGACATTCGCCATATGTGAGAAAATAAGTTGTATCAGAATACCACTCATTTGTGGTACTGACGAAAAATAATAGTGGTAAAATTTCTTCAACTAGTTCTTCTTTAGATTCATCTCGTGGTTCGTTCTCTGCGATGAGTTGGCAAAGTCCTCTTCCTTGAACTAACTTGGTAGGCTTGATATCCAAGTCATATTCTTGGATCTTGGAGACCCAGTTACCTCTTTTAGATCTTGGTTCCTATTGTGTCAACATTGATTTAACTGCGGTGTCTGACACTAAGACTTTGGTGTGCGAATTCAATACATAGTACCTGAAATGTTTCAAGGCTCTAACCACCGCATATGCATGCCTCTCAAAGGGAGTGTAATTTAGTTCACGTTTCTTGAATTCGGAACTCATGAATGCAATAAGAGATTCAATTCCCTCTTTATTGTTTTGATTCAAGATGGCAAAGATCGTGTGCGGGGAAACACAGCAATAGATTATGAAACCCTTTTAAAAATCAGGACACACCAACGTAGGGGCTTTCTCAATAGCATCCTTGATTTTTTCAAATGCTTCTCTACCTTCCTTTGACCATTTGAAGGATTATTTTCCTTTCATCATGTCAGTGATTTCTTTGGTTAGCTTGAGAAAATATGGCACAAACCTTCTCAAAAATTTCACCTTCCCAAAGAATGAGTGAACTCCAGGCTTACTTGTGGGTAAGGAAAGATTCTTGATAGCTTGAACGCACTCAGGATCGATCTTAGTTCCCTCTTTAGAAACAATATGACCTAGGAGTTTCCCTTCTGTAACTTTGAAAACAAACTTCTTTGGATTCAGGGAGATTCTATGAAGTTTGCACCTTTGCAATATTTTCTCCAAATCTCTTAGGTGATCTTCGTGCTTCTTTGAGAAAACCGTCAAGTCATCTAGGTATACCACGATGATCTTGTCTTTATAATCTGCAAATGCCATGTCCATAGCCCTTTGAAAAGTTGCATTAACATTGATCAAACCAAAAGGCATTCTTCTATATGCGATTATACCCCAGGGGGTGGTGAAGCACAGTTTTATATTGGTCTTCTATAGCCACTTCAATCTGATTATAACTAGAGAAACCGTCTAGCATGGATAGCATTTCCGATCTAGTTATTACTTGCAGAATATGGTCCATGATCGACAATGGATAGTTATCATTTAAGGAACCTTGATTAAGATTGCGAAAATCCATGCAAATCCTAATTTCTCCATTTTTCTTGTGAACTGGGACAATATTAGCTATCCAAGTTGAATGTCAAATAGGAAACACTATTTGTGCTTCTAACATCTTTTGAACCTCATGGAATATTGTCCCTGCTATCTTGGGATTATATTGTCTTTGCTTCTTCTTGAATGGAGTTACACTAGATTTCAAGGGTATGGCATGCTCCATTTCCCTAGGTTGGAAAGACTTCAAGTCTTCATATGAGTAAGCCAAGACATCAGAATATTTGGTAAGGAGGCTTACAAATTTCTTGCACTCCTCAAGTGAGCAACACTTACCAATTTTAAATAGGTGAGGTTTGTCCTTGATACCAATGTTAACTAGCTCATAGTCAGCAGAATTCGTAGGTCCTGCCTGCTCTTTCTCTTTGATAAACATGTCATGTTTATCAAAAATTTCTTCAAGTGAAACCAATCCTTTTGGAATTTTATTTCCTTTGAGTTGAATGATGCCATCACCAGGATCCTCATTCTCAACTCCTTCTTGAATGGGTGAGGTTGTCGATTCATGAAATGTAGAATCACTTCCTTCAAAGTACAATTGTTCAAAATTATCCCTCTTTTCCAAGAAGGCAATAATTTGTTGATCATCATTGAAGACTTTCCAATTTTCTGCATTTTCAGGAACACTTGGCCTAAAAACCATTTCAATGGTGTATTTGTCTTAATCAAACTTTGAATGAGGGATCATCAATGAAGTTGAGACTGCTAGAAAATCTACTTTGTCATTCTTTTCATGAGGGATGGATTTTATGGAAAAAGCATCGAAGGTTTCTATGCGTCCCACACTTTATTTATTGTAGTGTCTCAAACAATCATTCTTTACCTGAAACTGATTTTTTTACTTGTTTCACGATCAACTCTGCATCTCCGAAGACCTTTCAAAATTTTTATCCCTTTCTCTTTTGCAACTTGGAGGCCAAGGATTAATGCCTCATATTCTGCAGTGTTGTTAGTATTTGAAAATTGGAGTTTGTAAGAAAAAGGAAACATTTTACCATTTGGAGATATAAGCACCACTCCTACGTCGAAACTTGTTGAGAAACAACTTCCATCAAACTCAAGAGTCTAGATCTCATTGGGATCTTGGCAAGTGACCTCAGGTGCATGAACCTCTATAGTCATCATATAATTACCCATACTTGAGTTTTGAAATAGGACCTATGTGTGGGGATCATCAGTTTTCGTTACCATGAATTTTTCCTAAGTCTCTGACATTAGCTTCTTCATTTCTCCACTGATAGGGATCATAGCATGAGACCAGTCCATTTGAATCTCACCACCTAGATCTCTGTAAAAATTTCTTCTCAACAACATACCATATGAAGTGGGAATGTCAGCAACTAGAATGGTTACCTTGACTCACTTTTGAGGAAATTGAGCTAAAACCATTTGAGAATATTTAATCTTCCCAATAAGAGGAACTTTTCTTGTCTCCATGGAGTAACAAAATTTGAATGTTCTCATACAATTCAAACCAAGAGCATGTGCTACTTTTACAGGCATCACATTATCTAAGGCTCCAGAATCTATAATGCAATTACTTAATTTGCATCTGTTGATCAGAAAGGACACAAAGAAAGGTTCAACCTTTTCATTTGAAGGTGTAGTGGTTGCCACAATATTTTGAGTCTTCTCGTCTTTGGGAGTTTTCAAAATTCCTTTAGAGGAATGAACAGTAGAGTCACCTTTGATAAACTGGACCAATTTCTCGAGTTGATCCTTATTGGACTTCAAGTACTCTGTTTGTGACATGGAAATTTTTGTTTTATTGATATGATCAATAATATCAAATTTGGGCAAAATGATTGTACTTGACATCTTAGATACTAGTTCTTTCAAACTTGATGATGGCTCACTTTTGACCTTTGCTTCAGGCTTGGTTGATACTGTTGTGGAAGAAGAAACTTTCTTCGTAGTTGATTTATCAACTGATTGACTTGACAAAGGTCCTCCTTTCTTTAAGATAGTTTTGACCTTGGAAACCTCAGTCACCTTGGACTCTTTATAAATCTCGGTTGTCTCAGATTCTTTGGAAGTTTCCTTAGTTTTGGATTCTTTAGGAACTTCCTTGGAGCTCTTTTTATCTTCCACCTTAGTGGTACTATGCTCCTTTTTCTGAGAGCGTGTGAAGACAGCAAAGGATTGACTATTCATATCTTCTACAATTTCTTCATATTCATCTTCTTCTTCTGAATGGTACTCAAAGAAATGATTATTACTTTCTCCTTCAGGATCTTTGACTTCAGGTTCAGATGTCCCAGAGTCTGGCTCTTCTTTGTCAACCTTGATGACCTCAACTTCATCATCACTTTCTTCAATGACATCATACTTTGAGTTAGTTTCAGGAGCCGCTTCAATAGCAAGCCTTTTTGGAGCACCTACAATTCTGGATTTTTTTTAACGTAGCCTTTTCTTGGGATGTCTTTGTAAGTAGCAGGTTTACTACTTTGAGCAACTTTCTTTTTCAAAGCTAGCACATCATTAGCCAACTTAGTGAGTATGGTCTTAGAAGCATTGGGGGTTTCTTGACTCTTTCCCTTGAGGGAAGTTTTCTTGAATTTTCCTGCCATGATTAAGTCATCCTCAATTTCTATGGCCAAGGATTGAGAAAGTTCCAAAGTAGCCACTCTAGCCCTTCTCAGTTGATAGCACACTTCTGGTTGTTGTGCATTAATAAAGAAACATTTTTTTCCATTAAGGTTTAGGTGAATTTCGGTAGGAACTTTGTTCACCATTTTGTTGAACTTAGCCATGAAATTCCTCATGGGTTTTGTTGGCTCTTTCTTCACCTGAGATAGTTGGGCAAGAAGGGCATGTTCATCTTCTGTCATTTTGAACTTGTCTTCAAACTTAGTTTTCATATCATTCCAGTTTGTAATGCATCCATTTGGGAGATGATGAAACCAATCTGTGGCAACGTCCTACAATATTTCAATGAAGAGGTGAAAATAACATCTTCATATTCTATTGGCAACACTACACATGTAGAAAAGAAGTTAGAAATGTGGTCATCAAGTGAAGTCTTCCCATCTCCATTGAACTTAGGAAGAATCTTCATCGATCCTTGTGGGAGGTCATGTCGAGAGCTGGTAAGGAAAATGGTCCTATGGCATTTCCCAATGGTACATTAACTACCATCTTGGGAAAGGTGGTATGCGAAGGTAAAACAATGTGAGAAAGAACAAGTGCTTGACTTGTAGTGATTACTCCCTTACTCGCTCTTTCAGGACTTGATGCAACACTTATAATTTTGTGGGGAGTGTTCCTCCTTGGAGGAGATAACTTGAAATCAAAATTTCCTTGAAAATCAAAAATTGGATCAGATCGACCTTTAGCCTTTTATCCTCATGTAAACCTCTTTCCTGATAATTTGAAATATTTACTGTGAAGGGATCACTGACACGTTTCGATTAGCTCTAGCCTTTTCTATTTGTTCTCTTTCTTGATCTCTTTTCACCTGAATGACTCTAGTAACTCTTGCAGCTTGATTTTCTTCGTTATCCAATACTGATGTGCCAATATGAAAATGATAGTCATTTGTGTGCTTTTCCCAAATAGCTTGCCTCAAATCTGATGATATGTCTTCTTGAGTATCTGCAAAAAGAAGATTTGGTTGCAAGATAGGTGAGTTACCTGTAATAGTCATACAAATTATTGCCTTGGTGGAAGAGGTTTGCATCGGTGAACAAATGATCAACACGTGTCCAGGAGGTCTTCTGGCCACAAGTGTGGGTGCTCTTCTTCTAAGGTCATCAATGTGGATTTCTCTATTAATGGCTCTATCAACAGCCACAAATTCATGCAAGCTTTCACAATTTTCCCAAGCTACTATCTGAAGGTTGACAACAATGTCTCCTTGAAATATTTGTTGGGCACAAGATTCGGTTGAAGAACTAGAGCTTGTGCAGAGGGGATAGTCATAAAGATTTAACCAAGCACTAGTTAACGATTCTAGAATCCCCAGCGGAGTCGCCAAAAACTGTTAGCATATGGATTTGCATGCATGCAAATGACATGCAACAGTAAGGGAATGAAGTCCCTCCTCAATGAAGGTGAGGCTTCCTTTATTGAAAACCAAAATGGTATTTACATATGTACATTCAAAATTGTATGTGGGGGTGTTTTGGAACATCAAATGGAAATAAATGTGAATGAGGGAGATGAAATGGAAAGGAATGAATGGAAGGAACATGCAATAGTTAGGTAAAATCAAAGCCTAATATCGCATAGAGGAGAATAATGAATAACTAACTCAAATAAAGTAGAGTTCGAATCAACTAAACAAGAATAAGTAAAAGGGAACACACATGAGAAAGTAAATATCAAAGCTTGATCACATTGAACAAGAACAACAGATTAATAACATTGACAATAAGATCTAAGACAATATTCACATGCAAGATTTAAACACTAACATCTAATGAACATAAGAACATCAAATGCTACAAGAGATAATGAATGGGACACAAAGTTCATATTTCATTAACTCCAAAATGTCTTCACAAAAGAACACAAAGTTTAAACAAATCTTGCACAAAAAATTCTTTCTTGAAACAAAGCTTGCACACAAAAGTGTTTTCTTCTCCTTTCTTAAATTCACCCTTACAAATGAATCCCTAACTTTCTTTTATAATCCAAAATTTGGTTACAAAGTAGTTAGGATTGACATGAACATTAAATAGGGCACCTTAAGTGACTTTGACTTTTTCATCCAACTTTAATAAGTAACTTGAAAATAGAAACCATTTAAGTTATCAAAATTTGTCAAAAGTGAGTTTAACAATGACACCACTTAAAATATCATTTTAACATATAACAAAATCAAGTGCCTTATCCATTAAAGTGGGGCATGCCTATCTCAATCGTATGAGAAATGGACTCTCCCACTTTGCTAGATACTAGAAAACTATCTCCTCATCCCATTAGTGAAATTAGGATCCCCTGCCTTTTCCAATTGAAAGGATCTGAACCTTCCCAATGTTTTCAGAACATCTTATCTTCTTCAGGAGGTTCACTCGGTTGAAGCACAGCCTCGCAAAACACCTGCAATTCCAAAATCTACCTGGCATATCATTTAATTGACCATATTTGATTGAGAATTTTCAAACAAGTTCCTTAATATGATGCAACGTTCTATTGAAGCTGAAGAGAAATTGATGACATGAATGTACATGTCCTTGAAATATTGTGAAAATTATTCCTCAACATGTTCTGATGAATGCCTTTGATTATGCTCGTTCACAAGATCACAAGGGATTTCAGCTATGAAATCTCCTGAATTGAGGCAAGTGAAGTGAACTCTTCACTACATATGCTCTGTAATGAATCATAGAATATTCGAGAAGTGTCTTCCATGACTTGAGATGTAGACACCAAAGAAAGTGTGTCCCTCAACATTTGAATTCAAGGATTCCTTCAATGGCTAGAGTTGTAGATTCCATACTTGTCATCTCCTGTAGACTAGGCAATATCTCATCCAAATTTGATATGTTAGAAACAAAAGATTCCTTAAAAGAAAGGATTGGATCTAGGTATGCACTAATGTCTTCATAGAGCTTTATGACTGCTTTGATCGTCTCTATCCCAAATAAAGAATTTTTGAAAGCCACCTGGATTTAGTGACATGGCCCAATGTGTTTATCTCCTTAGATTGATTGATTGTTTCTTCATTATGTGCAATCACTGCATCAGGTACTGGGAAAGTGGAGGATATTTGATTTATCAGATGTTGAACATAATCCACCAACTGATTCTTTTCGGCCTTGAGCTGAGAGTTTTGAGATTTATATTTCTCAAGCCTTCTTAGCACAATATCCATGGAATCTCGGGCCATTTCCATGTCACTTTCCAATGTGGAATTCCCAAGTCCAAGTCTGGATACTTCATAGTTAGTAGTTTTCATGGCATTACGCTCTTTCTCAACTTGTGGGATGGCAAGATCCACAAATTTGTTTCCGTCTTCATCCACCACTATTCTCGAGAATACCTTAGGATTCTTGGGAATGACATCATTTGAAATCTTGAAAAGGGCATCGAAGTCAATATCAATTTCCTTGACAACCCTCTTTCTCTTCTTAATTTCACAATCAACCCAAAAGGGGTCTCCTTCACCAACTCTTCATACAGAAGCCTGGAGTCCAAAGCAACATTCGCATTGTTCTCAATATCATTAGATTCTATAAGGGCCCTTTCCACAACTTCAATCTCTGGGGAAATAACTTCGATATCAACCTCTTGAAGCTCAGGGAGACCTTGAGAAACCTACTCATGAAATAAAGTTTCAGAACCATTTGATATTTGGACCTCTTGCACTTGAGTAGACTCTTGTGCATGACATGACTGAGGAGTGTTTGTTATGAGCTTCCTTGAACTATAAACAATGTGAGTAGAGGAAACTCTACTTGAAGTGGAAATCCTTGATACATGTTCTCTTCCTTCACTAGGTCCAGGACCCTTGGATGTTTCTCCTTGTGACACCTTCTTTGGAGAAGTGGATTTGGGCAACCACTCTTTTCTTACTTGGTGTGTATGGGTAGATGGCATAGAGGTTGATTGAGAAGAGGCTTTAGTTGACTGGAGAGCTCCTCAGTTGGAAATTTTGTGAACATAGGGTATGAACTTGGATTGATGGTAACTTTGTCAAGATTTTTTCATACCAGGCTATGCTCCTTTTAAGAATCGGTTGATTCTTGTTATCAAGAGAAAATTCATCTCTTTTTTTCCAATAAATTCGGGGAAATGGAGTAAGGGAAATGGACATCATATGAGGATCAATAACATCTTCATCATCATCCAAAAATGAATCTGGAGGATATCTGATGCAGAAAACCTTGATCTAAGAAAGGGTTAGACAGGAAAATTCTCACCTTTTTACTTCATGTTCATCTGAAATAGATAGCCTAGATAGTCTTCCATGGTTGGATTGTGATGTTACTTTCAGTTCAAAGAATCTTTTGTATATATCTTGTTGATGTCAAATTGGGATCTATTCATAAACTGGATGTATGGTAATGAGATCAAAACTCCTTCTCCATGAGTTTTGCACTGAAGAGATTCAGACATTGGTATTCCCCATTTTGGATTAGGAAATGGATTCTTGAATGATGTTTGTCTTTGAGAAGACAATGAACTTGGAAAAGTTTTGTGCAAGGTCCATCAATGCCCACTTATCACTGACATAATTGGGAAGATTCTATGGAGTGACTGTGAAATCTGCTCACACGAATGTAGGAAAAGTTTTGAAATTGAATAAACCTTGTTCCCCACTAAAAAATGACAGTGATGTCATCTTTGGAGAATATTTCTTCCAGATTTCTATTCATGTTTCTAACCATGTGGAAGGTGAAAGCATCTTTAACTCTCATGAAGTGATGAGAGATATTATTGAAACTCAATTGCGAATAATTATGAAAAACACTATTTGATGGACCCATGATGCCTTTCATTTCTAGTCCTGAAAACAACTTCTTTTTGGCCACTGTGTAGGTTAGGTATGATTTCATGTAGAAACAACCATTCATCTTCACTTTGATCAATTATTTATGAAGAGTATCAATAATGATGGTGGCCCAATCTACAAACTCTCTCTCAACGAGGATGATGCAGATGAACTGATACATCCATGGGTAGAAAAGCCTTACAGAGGGTGGACCGAAGACTCATCTCAGAAGAGTGATCATGTAACCGATCTCCTCCCCAAATTCAACGTGGTACAATTACTTAGTAATCATTTCAACATGAGGCCTCTTGGTCACCAACCAATTGTTATTATTCATCTTGCTCCACCTGAGGGGTTCTTCATCCCAAAAATATTGCATTGAATTTCAAGTGATGTCAGAATTATCAAGGAAATCAGGGATGGTGTGATATTATTCAATGTCCTTTGGTGTGATCAGGAGGAAAGGCTCACGATTATCCTTGATAAATTCATCTCTTCTTGGGATCATAATGCTTCTATGCACGTAGGTGATGACTAGCTCCGGGCATTGCATCTGAAACATGAAAATGCCAATGCTTGAGGTAGACCAATATGATAAAGCCTATATGAGAATATGGTTTCCCTTCAGCTTTCACCTAATCACAAAATTGTTGCACGTTGATGTGGCCAAGATCAATGTTCGGTGATATTATCATATGCAGAACTAGATGGAAGTGGGAGGAATGAACCCTTAGAATTCGTATTTGAGTGTGGACTTATTTGACCTGTTCCACTTGACTTCTTCGATTTTCCTGCAGACTTGTTAGATTTTTCGGCCATTATGAATTTTATAGAAAAACAACATGGGCATGCAAAATGGTGTAAACAGTGTCGGGTCTTAGTCTCTGAATCACCGTCAATGCAAGAAATATGACTCATTTAATTATTATTATTATTATTATTATTTTAAAAATAATAATAATAATCGATCCCGGGTTACAATTTTTTTTTAAATGCTAACACTTGAGCAAAATATCGAGACTAAGCTCGAGTTACAAACTAGGCAAAAATAATAATTTTTTTATTATCCACTTGTAAATGGCTTTGTGTAGGATCGATTTGAATTATTTAATTCTCTAACTCTTTCTTGATCTCTGCGTGAATTTCAATCTTTCATTTTTGGTAGCATGTTAGCAAGTTTTCCTTTGCATGCGTGAATCGTGACTTTTCTTCAACTACATACATCTATTGCTAAGGATAAAACCATGTGATTTTTGTTATTTGACATGGGTTCTACTGTTTATTTCGACGTGCACTATTTTATTTCTTCTCAACTCCTGCATTGATTATTCTCTTTCCTACCTTTATAGCTACATGGGCCTGTAATTTTCTTAGAAACTGGAAACCCCTCTTTGCATGCATGGCAGTCTTGTTTCTACGTCGACATGGAAAACTTGTTATTCTTCCTCTAGATGGTTTTGACATATGTTTGGATTGGCCTTTCTTTGAATGTGTGGACAATTTCGTCAGTAAAATGAATTTTGGACTGTCTTCTTTCTCATTCCTAGCATTTTGTTTCATCAATGCTTGGTGGAATATTCTTGCTTTGGAGCATATTATTTGCTCCTTGCGTATGAGAATTCACTTGGTTTATGAAAATGTGTGGGAATTGTTTTCTTTCATCCATGCGTGGCCTTCCTCCTCTTTGCTTTACAGCTACGTGGGCCTATAATTTTGTTTTTTTATTTTCTCCAAGCACATGGATCTTGATCCCTCAAAACTTGTGTGGCTATTGCTGCAAAAATGCATGGATTTTTTTGTTGTTTTGGTCTGTGTGGAAATGCAAAGGAAATGGACTGTCTTCTTGGTTTGGCATGCCTATTTTCCATTTCCTTCCCTACATGGAAACTTATTAATTCCTTCTCTCTGCGTATATTTTAACCTGCCTTGGTAAATGGCATGAAAATGTGTGACCAATTTGTTGGGAAGCACGTGTGGAAAACCTTCTCTTTCTTTCTCATGTGGTCTTCTTATTCTGCCCAATGGATGTGTGACAAGAAATTGCCATGGATGAATGAGTGAATACTTGATCTTTATTTCTGAGCATGGACTATTTCTTCTCGAGTCATCTATGAGGGATGTGATAAAAATATTTCTTGGAAAACACTTCTACAGAGGAAATAAGAAGAAATTGAATATAAAAATATTGAAAGCTTCTTTGCGCGAAGTTTTCCAATAGAATTTCATGGAGGATTTTATGTGGATTAAAGAAGCTTCCCTCGTAACCCTTTATTTCTTTTTGTTGAAATAACCAATTTCCTCATTCTTCAGGTAGTGAGCATTAATTTCCAAGGAGTATGGGAAATAGCTTAATTATTTTCTCGTGACAATGGAAAAGTGGGATGACAATTCTCATCCATTTCCCCATGTGGGAAATTGGGATGTATTTTTCCATTTTGCCAACCAATCTAGTTGGCAATCAACAAGGAAATCTCCAACAAGTGGGAAAAAATGGAAATTTTTCAAGGAAAAGGGAAAATTGGAGAGTGGAGAGCCAACTTGGCATTCCATACAATTGGAGGTAGTATTTTAATTGCCCACAACAATGAGAAAAACTTGTCTATAAATTTTTAATGAATGTTAAATTAATATTTATTTAATTAAACCCCCCCCAAAATTAATAAAATTAATTTTATTGAATAAAAGGGTAAGAAATTAATTAAATATTAATTAATTAATTTAACACTAATTTGTGACATGGCGGGAGGAGTTCTCACCCGAAATGGACGAAAGGAAGGCCCAAACGACCAGGAGAATAAAACAATCGTGACAAGGGCGATACATGGTGTGAAATAACACTTCTGAAAATTTTAAATTTTCACGCTTAATAATTTTGTGAAGTCATAATTAACTGGTATCAAGTCGAAAATATGCTTTTTTAATAGTAGAAAGATAATTAACATTAGTAGCTTCTAATCTTCTATTATCGTCTCGACATTTTCAATGTTAAGTAACAAGTTTTGAAACATTATCTAGCCTAGCTCACTCCCTTGCTATAAAAATATATAATCTTTTGAAGCTTTGATATCTTATGCGGGGAATTAATCCATTAAAAGAATGTGGTTTTCCCTATGTCTCATTCAGTCATACTATACTATGGGGTAGAAGTTCGATGGAGTATTCCTCTCAAATAAAAAATCAAATTGAATAATTCTAACATATATGTTGGTTGATCTATGTAAGTGAGTCCCAAGACTAATTTCAATGAAGAACATTAAAATATTATATTTAAAATTATATTGTGCTATCAATTATATTCACATATATCATAAGTAGGAGATTGTAGTCAATAACCTCAGGGTTATGCTTAAAGCTAAGGGAATATTAAAGTTTTTTTTATAATTTTATTATTGTTTACAACACAATAAAGCTCTTTAGATTTTTGAAGTATGTTCTTGTCTTTGATGCCATCTTTATATGATGGTTTTACCATTTACCAACGAAGGTAGAGGTCAAAACTTTAGTTAGTTCAATTTCATTCATGAGGGCTACAAGGTTATTTTGAGACATCTTAGGTATACAATTATAGATATATTCTAGAAAGACCCTCTGAATTATGTGTTATTAACTATATTTGAAAAAATCCAAATAAAGTTGCATCCAATTACACTCAAATTTCTCCTATCTAATAATCAATCATCTTTTATCTTATTCCATACCATATCCAAGCAGTTCTTCAAAATAATTATACCTTTTATAAACTTAAAAGAAAAAAGGAAAAAATCTTAAATGTATCCCAAATATGATATTTGATGGGATTCTTGTTAATCATAATCATGTGACTACCAAAGTCCACACCAATAGTCAAGTCAAGAACTAGCTTAAATAGTTTATATGTAATCTAAAGGAGAAACACAATTTTTTTACTCTTTTACACCCTCAAAACAGTATGGAATTCAACTCTTATTAGAAAAAGAAAAACTCAAAAAATACATGTACTAAATATAATCCTCCATAAAACCTAGTACGAAAATAAAAAATAAAAAACATTAATGCCACAATAAAGTTAAACTATCGTCTCTTTCAAATTACAATTCCAAATATGCCTATTGTGTTCTAAATAGAGATATTGATATTTGTGAATATATATTCTAAATTGTTAAACTAAATCAGAAGTAGTGAAATATGTCAAATTGGAAAGACTTCTCATAGACTTTTTTATGGAATAAATTTGAGGGCCATAAAGTGTTCCACAGTGTGGAATGGGACATTTATTGCATATCCACATAAGCAGGAGGCTTGGGGATTTCAGACATCAAGTTCCAAGAATCCACCCTCAACATCAAATGGATGATTAAAAGCCTTGAAGGATTTGAAGCCTAGAAAATTCTTCTCACACTTTACCAATCAAGGGATGCCTTTGGGGCGTCAAGTGTGGAGAGGGTTAGGGGTCCAAAGCCTCCTTTTTCCACATATGCTAGTGAATATATACATCAGTTTTATGGATGAAAGAATATGAAAATATTTAGAATTGATCAAATCCAACCTCATTTGGGTGGGGGATAATTTCATATAAGGAATCTCAAATAACTATCTCTCCCTTTGGTGCTCTCCCATTCTTAATTTTCATAATTACCTTTTTTCCATGGTTCCTAAGATTAAAATTCTCAACTTTTTAAGAGGGAATTAGAGTAATTGGTGATATATTGTGCAAAGTCTTCTTAAGATTTGTTTTTATGGGGTATGCTTAAAGTTAAATTTCAGCTTGAAGAAGAGGATGTATAGTCTATTTCATAAGTTACAAAATTTGTACTTGATACTTGCCTTAAAAAATCGGTATTTTCTCTGGTGTTCCTTGGTGGAGACATGAGAATTGGCCATCACTTACTAAATTTTAAGACCCCACCTAAAAAAACCATACATATTATTTGGTGAATTTCTAAAAAATGAGTTTCGAAACCTTGGTGAATGCCACAAATTGAAAGGAGATATTTGTGGCCAATAGAAATTGTTTTCCAGTACCATAATTTTGTTGGCCATTAGAAAATTTCTATAATGTTGTCGGCCAATAGAAAATTTCTCTTTTGTGCATGCAGTAAAGGCGATTTGAATATAAAAATTTGGCTATTACTATAAACACTAGGTGAATAAACCCAAATAATTAACTTGTACCCAAAAAATTTAGGTGAAATAACAAACAACCTAACACCTCAAAAGTGGTCAAATCCAATTTTTGTAAACCCAAATATTCGTGAATTAATGAAGATTAGCCATTAAAATTTACACTAGACCCATCAATGACCCCATTCTATCACTACAGACCCCATATCAGCTACCACATTCTTGCCCCAAAGAATGTATTGGGTGATTCTTTAAATCATCAATGGAATCTCAAGTCCAAAGATGGGATCTAGGTTAGAAGGTTTGACAACATTTGGAAATATCATATTAAGCCTTCAAAAGTCCACTTTTTATGGTGTTTGTTATATCAGGCCCTCCCTGTTGGAGATATCCTCAAACACATGAGAATCATAAACCCTACTTTCCCTTCTTATTAACAACCAGATTCAATTAAACACCTATTTTGGATTTTCCTGTATGGCCAATCTTCCTGGAAGTGGATTTACACCCTTTTCCAACCTTTAATCCTTGAATTTTTCACCTGGATTTTTTTATTCTAGGGGATTTAATCATGTTGCCTACAAAATTCAATCATCATTAGAAAATGTTTAGAGTAGATAATTTATTTCATATTTGGAAAGATAGAATTTTTTCTTGTTTTAACAATATTGTTATGGATAAATATTTCCATGTGACTAATAAAGACATTGTGATCTCTAATGTTATGCTTTAGATACAAGTTCAAGAATAGAAAGTCCACTTGGAAGTGCAACACCATCAATCATTTCTCTCACATTGGGGCAATACCTCATGTGTTGCTAGTTAGGTTCCTCTGGACTTGTCGTGCCATCATTCTCCCTCAGGGTTTTCATAGGCGTCGTTCCAGAAGTCGGGGGAGGTCCTCTCCACGACTTCTTCGCTCCCCTCCCTAATCTAGGCATCCATATCCCGCCCGTAGCAATGGTGTTTTTTATCTACTTGGCGATGTTAGAAGTAGTGGTGGAATTGGGTGGGGTTTCCCCTCTCATGGGGAATTTCCGCGATTGGCGTAGGTCATCACTCCCCACCACCAATTGCAACAAACTGAAGAAGAAGAAGAAGAAAAACATCAACAACAACACGATGTGTGGGATACCATGCTAGACATAACCCACCCCTCTGCCACCAGTGGCTAGAAGGACAAGCCAGACAATCATCCATCTCTTCCTCCTATGACCAACATGTTTGTCGTTGCAGCGTAGTTTTCTATGAGCCTTTGTGTTCTTGGGTGCCACTTGTTTCTCGTACCTTTTTTGGTTTAAAATTGCACTTTTATGATGTATACATGTGTTTTTACACCCTCACAAGGTGAGTTGGCCTCTTCTCAAAGTCGTCTTGACTCAATGTGACTTGCATTCTAGGGTGCGACTTCTTCCACCCATTTTTTTGTATGATTAGCAGTGTACAATATCCTTTTTATTAATAAAAGTGTGGTTTTCAATCAAAATAAGTAGTGGAACACACACACACACAAAAAAAAAAAATAGACACAAAAGGGTAGGGATAAATCTACAATTTTTTTGGGTTTCGCATCACCAATTGTCATCTTCTCACTCTTCCTCCCTCCCTTACTACCCTATACACTTGTGTATATCTTCAAGTTGGAGACGATTCGTTTGGAAATAAATGAAAAATTGAAAATTAAATCGTGTTTTCATATTAGAAATTCATAACCTGGCTTTTAAATACACTCGATTGAACCACCTTAAAAATTTTCCAAAGCTCCTTAAAGGCCACTGAAATGTTTATTATCTTGACCTAGTCCTAGACATAATTTAAGTCAGTTGAAGTGTAAACTGATGGATTTTCCAAATAGAAGCTCTTCCACTCATAATTTGTCATTGGTCAAGAGGCCTTCGTAAGTGATCTCTCTTGATAATGACCATTTCCATCAACTTGGTTGTCATATTTATTATTTCAAATTCACTGAAATTAGATTAGCTTGTAACTGTAGATCTGTACCACAATATGGATCTGAAATCTTAGAATTTATTGTAACCTCTAAAGAGGAGGTTTTTAAATCTTTCTTTTCGGGTACTAATCCATGTTTTTGTATATATACATGTAAGTTACTAGAATGTTTAGTGTCATAAGTTTATTTGACCAAAAATTGTCTCTTGATGTTTGGACAATCCTTCTGATCTATCTACATATTTGAGAGGCACATTCTTTTTTTATGTTACCAAAGAAAATGGAGTATAATGGTTTCAATGCATAGACTCTTAGGAATCGAATCTTTACAGGTACCAGTAAGCATCACCTAGTCATGTCAAATCCTGTTCAAT
This sequence comes from Taxus chinensis, assembly GCA_019776745.2. NCBI lineage: Eukaryota > Viridiplantae > Streptophyta > Pinopsida > Cupressales > Taxaceae > Taxus > Taxus chinensis. The sequence goes on from CM034152.1 coordinate 221,904,702, forward strand.
TTCTAAAGGTCACCGACACCTACAAAATGAATTTGGTAGCCACTCATACCAATCATGACACTTCACTCTACTAATTAAAATTCTGGTGTAATCCTTCAACTACACGGACCTCTATATACACGGGTCTTTATATGTTTATTTTATTTGATAAGGATTTTGAAATTACAAGAAAATGCAACTGCAAATTACCAGAAAATGCAACTACAAATTACAAGATTTTGATTACGGTTTAATTGTGTATTTTAATATTAGGTGGTTGATGGCTATTATGACCATGTTAAAATAAATTTAAGATGGCCTTTATATGTAACTAATGGATTTCATCTTAAAATGGCACAAATGGATCCTCCTAAAATATGACACAAAATTGATAATCTAATTAAAACTTTGGTGACAACCTTAAATTATCTAATTGTTGGTAGGCCTTTATATCTTCTTTTTAGGTAATGGGGTTTTTAATAGGGCTTTAGAAACATTTAAGAAAATGTAACCATGAAGTATACATAGGAATTTTACGACCTTCACAATATCCATCTAGCCTATGCCACTATGAGGGTTTTAATTATAACAACATAAGAGTATAAAAAACATAATTGAAAGTGGATTTTTTTTTCAAATTTTGTTATAGTGTGGAAGTATAAAAACCCAATATGAGCTATTAGTTGAAATGCCTCTATGAAATGTAGGATTTTTGAATGGTATGATTGCAACATATGCAAAATATGGTGTTCAACATAGGGCTTATAATTATTAAAATAAATATGGTCTTGTGAAGTTTGATAATTGCAAGATATGTACAAAACATACATTTTATTAATGGACATGAAATTTTTAATCAAACTTCATCAGAATGTGTATCATTAATCTTCGTAAACTTTGTCAACAATATCTCTATATGTGCCAATCGGAAACTCTACAAAATTTATGGTCATCTAATAAATCGTAATGAAATCATATTTTTATCAGGGATTATAGTTTCAATTACCTTGGCAAAGACATATGCAACATTTGGAAGCATAGATATGGCACGGATATTATTTCAAATAATATCTCAATATCCAAGGAACGTAAAATTTATGTTTAGTCTTCGCCAATACTTCAAGATTCTCTATGTTTTCAAAATACGTAAATGCACTCTTGTTTGATAGATTAAGTTTACATAATACAGTTTGTCCATTAATTTGTTTCATCACTAAAAATACTCTTTTATAAACTCCATTACCATGATAGAATTCACATGTTAAATTGGCCAAGATTATATAAATTCACATAAAATCTATATCAATAAATGTGTGACTTTTTGTGTGTTAATAATTGCAAAGCATTAAACTTGTGACTTTTTGTGTGTTAATAATTTTAAAGGATTAAATGTATGCCTATCAGCCTTCCACCAACACCTATGGATGATGTTGATAGTTTGAATCATTATCCAAAATGGAAGGATATTTATAATTAAGATGCTCTAGAAAAGATTGAGAGTGCTTTCAAAATTAACAAGTAAGTGGAAATCCAAATAAAAATATTATCAATGTCCTACAACCACCATGTGGTTTCAACAACCATTGAATGATTTCCAATCCATACTCTAGATAAGAAAAAACATAGCCCACAATAGGATGCCTTCGGTGAATTAAAAATATTTAGTTTGTAAAACACTCATGGTTAAAATATAATATATTATGAAACATTGCAAACAATTTCTTGAAAGAATATTTAGATATGTTTGTATAAGGTCATGTCTAGGGAATTGTTTACACCCTAAATAAATAAATAAGGCTTTATAACTAGATTACTTTCTTATTTATTTAAAGAAATGAGGGTTGCATAGGTTGTATATTTAGAATTAATAAATTAACATTAGTGTGTAAACTATAATATAGCTCCCAAAGCAACATGTGTGATGCATAAACGATTGGTTGAAACACGAGAAGGGAAGATGATGTATTTTAAAAAAGAGGAACAAAGATGATCTTGTTGTACAATATGGGCATGTAAACTAATAAAGATCAAGAAGTGCTTTGTCTCATGAACTACATGATTACAACCTGAACTGGTATGGATTATCTTGGGGCATAGTACAGTTTGGTCCTAAGTTGTATAGTTTTAAACAAGATTATTTTACAGCTCTATAACTTATGGTGGTCATGAATGGCCTGGAAATGTGCTTCTCTATTTGATGTTAGGGTTTGTCAATGTGTGACACCTCTTATAATGATTTGTAATAAATAAAACCCTAGATGCATGTAGTATTACTTCATGAATTTATTAGATACAAAAAGGAGATAAATAGGTGTATGGTTGAGTTGGACTAACCATGTTGGATAAACCTTGATGAACCAATTCATGCATTGTAACACATCCCCTCTGAGGTGGGAGAAAAATCCATGTAGTTCTCTAGTGTATGTGTAATCATGTATGAAAATCTAAGCCAACAAACTGTTGTGCCCTTTTGTCTCTTGTCATAAATATGTCGGGTGTAACTATAGATAGAATATAATGTACCCTACATGGTAGTGATATGTTCTTTTGTACTTGCAAATTCTTTATTGATTCTCTTCGACCCTTAGAAACTTTGGAAACACTTTATGTTAGCTTAGCATTTCTTTGAATTTGGATCTAAGACATTTAGAAGCTTGTATATGTGGAAGCTAAACTATTGAGCCTAGTTTGAGTCCTCTAGAATTGAGTAATGGTCATTTTTAAAGATTTGTTGCTATTGGAGGAAGATTTAAAGAGTCTCGAGTGCTCTATGAATGTATTTTTCAATAGGTGCTCTTGAGAATTCTAGGTGATTTTGATGCATAACTATATCACTTTTCTATGCACACAGCAAGTTCAATAACAAGCCATCATCCAACTATGCCAAATACTTTGTTATGAGGATCCTCACTAGAAACCCAAAATGGCTTAAACATGCATAAATTGACCAATTTCACCTTAAGTGTCTTCTCCAGTTACTATACCCTACTCGTACATCTCATGCAATGGAAAATCAATCACCAAGATGATGAGATATCATGAAAACCTCAAATACCCTTACCTTCCTTCACTTATCTTCACTAGCATTTTCACCCAAATCAAGCAAATTTTGGATTTGTAGGATTTGTTGGATCCTTTAAGCTTTATAACTTGTTCTACAACTTCAACCCAATGTTAAATCACTCACTAACTTGTTTTCAAAAAGATCCAAACATCAATTTCTCCTATTTTTCCCAAAATTATATTTTTGTGTTCTTAAGACCAAAGCTCTTGGTGAGCTCATGGTAATAATTATCCATGCATGCCCACAACAAACTAAAAACTTCCTCAAATACCCTTTAGGATCAATATGGTGTGCTCCAAATTTTATTGGTCAACTTCTAACCCTCTTCTTTCAAACTCCACTTTTTTCCTACTCACTCCCAAACCCCCTACTAGCCTCACTTTAGGAGTTTTTTGAGTGTAAATTTTCATCTACAAGGCTTCGTGACACAATCCCACCATTTTTGGGTACCCATTTTCTTGTTTCAAGGTTTTCTAAAGTTCTAAGGTCTACTTCAAAGTATAAACCCCCTTTCCTTTATAGTTTGACCTCTCAATTAGGTCTGTGATTGTGATAACTATCCTCCCTACCTACTGTCAAACATATCTCAAAAGTTCCCCAAGGAAAGGCTAAATTTCCTTCAAAATGTCTTAGCATACATTGTCACAGTATCAACTGTAAGTTTTTAGGTTAAAAATAAAGGTTTAGGGGCTTCAAACTTGAATTTCTCGCAAACCATAACTGTGCTTTGTCCAAAACCTAAGAGAGAGAAAAACCTAAAGAATGATGAATGCTTTGTTTCAAGACTTAAGAATTGGTTTCAAGAACTTTTTGATCTCTCTCACAATCCTATTCTACTAGTGATGTTTAGTAATAAGGATTATTTCCACAATACCCAATAACTCACCTGCATACACATTGGGGGCATGGTCTATGAAGGCCTCAGTTAAAAACATGAAGAAACTGAAACTCATTCAAATAAACTTAATCATTTTGCTTTAAAAATAACTCTTCATGATCTTCCTAACATTATCAAGCGTCACGCACACATTTCAAAGATGAATAAGCCTAGATACAATTAAACTATGAAAGACACAATGACAGTCTTGTTCCTTAAGGTTTTCCAAATATGTAATGTAAGATAAAAAAAGGATCCAATCCTTAAACTAATGAATAAATCTTCAACAACCTCTTACCACGTGAATCAACCAACAAACTCATAAATTTTCCATTGTCAAAGTTTCACAGTCATGTCATAACCTTATACAGTCAAAGCTCCTTTAAATACCATAACATGGTATGAACTACTCTAACTAGATTTCATCAACCAACTAATCATATGCAGAGATCCTTGATAAATAAAACAACATTAGTAAACCTTTTAAACTTGCAAAATACAAAGAGATGAAGAGGATTCATTCATGCAAACATGGAAACTTATTCAAAAACACATTTCCTATTCACTTTGCCAAAAAATTATAGTCTTTTTCTCATCAACTATGATTTCCTCCTTACATTCTCCATCTCCTTTGTTCTTACCTCATTCTCCTTGAGAGATCCTCTCTCCACTAACTCTCTAATTGCATCTTTCATTCTAACTCATTTTCTTTAATGTAACTCATATGCAAACCTTTAACTAACTTTCAAGACTCCAAGATGCCCATACATAGCTAGATTAGGCATAATACATCATTTTCAACATTTATTCATTCATATTCCACTTAAGACCTACTTATAACTTAAGGCCATATAGCTTTGTCAAAGCCCTAAGTGTCCTTGACTGCATTTTTTCAACCTCTGAACATATCAACAATATTATAAGGGGAGTGCCAAGTCACAGAAAAGCAATCAACCAAAGTACCCCATAATCCAACAGTGAAAGGACACTAAAAAAAGAGGTGAGTAAGGGTCTTAGCTGCATTTTTGCATAAAGGACACCGGAAGGGACCAATCATACCTCTTTACATCAAGTTATCCCCTGTAAGTACTCTATGGTATATGAGAAGCCAAACAAAAAATCTCACCTCTGGCCAAAGAACAAGTTGCCATAGATCTACAAATATATCTCTCCAAGGATGAGGATGAGGAGCAACTAAAACTCTATATCCCTCAGCAACTGAATACTTCCCATCTAGCGCAATTCCACATCCCAAAGAATTTGGCATCTCGATCGTAACAAGAATTATGTTTGTTAGAAGCTTGTAAAAATATGAATTTGTTCCTGGGTCAAATTTTCCGGCCACATTGAAGGATGGATCCATTCACTCTTTGGGAAAATATGCTGAAAATAGTGGCATATCTTTGTTTTGCCTTGATCATAATATTCCTAAACTGGGGAAACTGATTGATCAAAGGAGGGTGGCCATCCTAAGAGTCCATCCAAAAATTAGTTTGCTCCCCATTTCCAATTTTCCAAAACAAATATTTCTTAATAATTTCTTCTCTAATTTTGAGAACAGATAGAACAGGAAATCCCCTTGAGGGTAAGGAATATCTGACTATATCATGTGGTCTCATACCCTGCATATATTTAGCACAGAGATTAGTGCTCCACAACTGATCTGAATTTTGCAATAATCTCCAATATAACTTGGCAACAAGGGCTTTATTGTTCGAGACACTAGCTTTGAATCCCAATCCTCCCTCTTTCTTTGGCAGACATAAGGTTTTCCATTTAACAAGGTGCCATTTCTTGGACTGCTGAATACCAGACCATAGGAATTTTTGACTAATAGAATCTAATTTCTATAGAATCATATCTGGGATAGACAGTCCAAGGATACAAAATATACAGGAATAGCTTGCAACACAACTTTAATCAAGGTAATTCTACCCCCTGATGAGAGCCATCTATTAGTCCACTTACTGAATTTTTGTTGGATCTTATTAATTAACCATCCCCAATCAGAAATCTTTGTAAAATTTAATGGGATACCCAAATATTGCAAAGGTAAGGTATCCTTTTGAAATCCCAGTTTCATAAGAATGTCTTGTTCCAAATTTGGTGGACAATGAAATAATATTATTTTCGACTTATGTTTGTTAATGTCTTGCCCAATAGCTCTTGCAAAAAGATCTAGATTTCTTTGTATCTGAGTGGCTTCTTTCAAAGATGCACTTCCCATAACATATGAATCATCCATAAATTGTAAATGAGAAAGTGGATCCACTTGAGTAGCCAATCTTATACCTTGCACCTTTCTTTGGATTCTAGTCATATACAATAACCTACCAAAGGATTCAACAAGAATGATAAATAAAAAAGGCGATAAAGGATCTCCTTGCCTTATACCTTTCACCGCTGAAAAATGTTGAGTAGGGGTGCCATTGAGAATAAGCGAGTAAGAAACAGAAGATATACAAGCTTGTATCCATTGCACCCATGAAAAGGAGAATCCAAATCTAATAAGGATATCAAAAAGAAAGGCCCAGCTGACCCTATCATAGGCTGTAGAAAGATCCAGTCTGACAAACATGGCTTGCTTCTTTTGAATGTGCATAGAATGAAGAGCTTCCTGAGCCAACACTATATCATCATAGATTTGTCTATGTGGAACAAATCCACCTTGTTTCTGATAAATAATTTTATCAATGATGGACTTCAATCTTTCCGCAATAACTTTGGTAATTATTTTATATAAAACATTACAAAGAGCTATAGGACGATATTCAGTAATGGTAACTACCTCCTGTTTCTTTGGAATTAAAGCAATATAAGTAAAGTTAATGGCCTTGAGGACAATCTTAGCTTGCCTACATTCTTCCACAACTTCAAGCAAATCTTGTTTAACAAGATCCCAAAATCCCTGATAAAATTCTATTGGAAATCCATTTGGTCCCGACGTTTTTTCCTTTTTCATGGACCAAACAACAGTTTGAAGTTCCTTCTCAGTCACCGGAAGTAAAAGTGCCAAATTGTCTTCTTCACTGACAACCAAAGGAATATTATTAAGCAAATGTTGCTGAGCGTGTCTATCTAAATTTAGGGCCTGAAAAAACTAAGAGAAATATTATATTAAAACAACCTGTTGAATTACTTCTTGAGTATTAGCCTTGGTTCCATCCTCTTTTTCTAGAAAATAAATGTGATTATAAGAACGGTGGGCTAAAAGGGATTTATGAAAAAAGGAAATTTTTTTATCACCTTCTTTTAGCCACTTAATTCTAGATTTCCGTTTCCAAAAGATTTCTTCTTGTGTCTCCCATTCAGTTAGTTCTTGTTTAAGAAAAATTTCATTCTTTTGCAGATCCCGAGTGAAGCCATGAAGCCTTATTTGCTGAGATATTTCCTATAGAGCTTCAAAAACCTCATTTTTCTTCCCATGAATATTTCTGAAGATAGAAACATTCCATTTCTTTAATTGGACAGTGAGCTACTGTAATTTTTTTTAAAAAGCAAAACATTTTAGTACCATGTCAAGGTAGGCCTTCTTCCCACCATTACTTAATCAAAGAAGGAAGATTTTCATCACTCAGCCACATCAGTTGAAATCTGAATGGAGCTCTAAACGGAATGGATTTGCCCAATTCTAAAGCCACCGGCCAATGGTCAGAACCTGAGTTATCAAGAACCATAACATAAGGCATAAAATTGCTTGTGAGCCAATCTTCTGATATAAAAAAATATGTCCAATCTTTCCTTATACACCCCTCCCATGTATGTCTATTGGTCCAAGTCATTAGACCATTATGAGGATGAATATCTACCAAATGCATTCTTTGTATAAATTCCATCATATTGGCAGCAGAAGCATCTACATTAGAGTTCCCCCTTCTTTTTCATGAGAGAAAATAATAGTATTGAAATCACCTCCTGTGATAATAGGTATACCATAATGGACTGTCACAATATTTTCAATAATCTTCCACTGAGTTCTTTTTGCCTCAACCTGAAGAGGAGCATATATGTTCAAAATTAACATGATTTTGTTTTGGGGGCACATATGGCACAATCATGTAGATAACACCCTGATTCCCCCCGCTGTCCAAGAGGATAATTTGGTTAGGATCCCAGATACAGGCTAAACCTCTCGAAGCTCCTTGTGAGCTTAATGAAAGAACTTGAAATTTTTTTTTGAATATTAGGGACCACAACTACCATAAAATCTATAGACACTTTAGTTTCTTGAATAAACAAAATGTGAGGATGATGCTGTTGAATAATACACTTAATCTCATATATTTTTAGAGGGACTGCCCTTTAGCCCCCAGATTTTCCATGTGATCAACTTCATTTTGGATTTTGTTCAAAAATTGAGGTCAAATCCCCAACTTTACCATTTCTTGACAAATGTTGCCCTTCTTTCTGAATACGAGTTTGATTAGATTTCCTCCCTGCTTTTAAAGTAGAATCCATTCTGAGTTTCTTCTACTGTTCCTGTTGGATTCCAGATGGATTATTGTCCACCTGGATATGAGTCAAGGATGGTGCGGGTAAATATAGCATATTATTCTGAGTTATGCCCACCTCCTCGTTCCAATATTCTTCTGCTAATTTATGTTTTCTTTGATAACTTTAGAGTTCTCCCCCATTACCATGATGCACTATTAAAGCTTTAGAATCTGTTTGCATGTGCTGGTTATTTTGTTCCTGCGTTTGAATTTTTTAGATTTGGGTTTCTAGAATTTGAGTTTCCTGGATAGCTACCACTTCTTCTTCTAGTTCTTCCTAATGAAGTTCTTCCAAATGAAGAGCAACAAATTTGTTAGTATTGTTAAACTCGACATTATCTGATTTTTTTTCCTTAAACGCCTTCTTTTTTGAAGGAATAATAAATTCTTCTGAATTAGGACTTTCCTTGGTTTGCTCCTTTATTTGCATTGGGCAATCCTTAACCAGATGACCATATTCATGGTCATATCGACAGCGAAAGGGTATATTCTCATAGTCAATATGTTGTTCCCATCTCTCTTCCCCAACTTCGAGAAAAAATGTAGCAAGCAACGGTTGATTCAAATCCATATAAACACACGGGCGTGCACAAACCATTTGTTCCATCCTCGTGGTCAAATCTGCTACCCTCACGAATTTACCAAGTGAATTACCTATATCTTGAAGCACCACCGGATTCCAAAACTCAGTTGGTAACCCAAAAAGACGAATCCACACAGGAACTACGGAAGGAAGTTCCTCTTCAGCTTTGAAAAATGGTTGCCATGGTTTCGTGAACAAACCAGCTCTTCCATAGAACCATGGCCCCCCTTGAAATATGTATTCTTTTTCAGCAATGCTAGCAAACACGATCAAAAAAATTACTACTCGGACAGATCAAAATAGTATACTCGGCTAGAGTTTGCCATGTTTTCCGAGCCCATTCTTTGAATGCAGAAAGAGAAGGCTTGAATCCCAGGAATCGGACAATAAGAGCCCTATCTTCCAGATCACGAATCCCAACTCGAACATCAGATTCAGCGATTTTCAGAACAGGGATCCCATCAGATGCTTTCATGCAGCCTGCTGGAGTCTTGCGTGGATCCTCCTTGACAAATCGATTAGCATTGAAATTAAAAGCAGTCTTATCCCTTGTTCCACGAATGACATCTTTAAAATAGAGGCGAGAGGAATCGCCTCTTTCAAAAAAAATGTGACTTAGCTGTCTCCATCATCCCCGAAACTATCAGAGAACAGAAGAGACCAAAAACGAGAAAACCCTATCCCGACCCCTAAGGGACGAGATTAGGTTCGAAACCCTAAGTCGCAAAGCTTCGCAGGTACCAGATCGATTATAACAACTCTCCTTCTTTAAACGCGCAGGCAGGAAAACAGTTCAGGGCTCACGCGAATGGCTTAGACAAGTAAGTCGAAATTCACGCCTGTAGAAATCGTGACTGCAGCGATTGGAGTTTTTTATATGGTCGCAGGTTTGAGGAGTTAAGAATTCCACGCACAAAGAAGATGCAAGAGCATTCAGCCTATGTTACCATGATTCCAGACTTCCAGCCTGACTGGTCTCAACATTTAAATGGAGACCCCAAGGATGGGCAAGGTGTAAGTGTACATCATAGCTGGACAGATCCCATTGAATTGTTGTTCTTTAGGGTGGATCAAGCACTAGTTTCTTACTTCCCCAAATGCCCTTATACCTTAGCTTTTGCATCAATCAGAATTTGGTATTCTGTTGAAGCAATATCATGTTGATGCCTTCATCTTTCAATTTTACCTTGAGATATCGGCATTTATTGGGAACCCCCACTCCCCTTAGATTCCATGATCGTATACACATTATAATTGTTAAGTGTGTCTATTTCGCGTCAAAATTATCTTCTAAAATTATTACAGTTTTTCAAATTCTTTAATATAATCTTTACTTCTATAATCTCTAGGAAACACAAAGTGAAATCTGCAGTCCGCGTGGACTAATAATAGTATCATATGTTAAAAGTGCAAAATAATTTTGAAACAAATTTATATGCATTTGGTATATTTTAGAATATGATTTTAGTTGATTGGTAATGCGACAATTATCAAATTTCATATATATATATATATATATATATATGTCAATTGAAATTAGTTCAGAATAAATATTGATGTTTAATTTTCTTTCAATGGATATATGTTGATATTGTTTATATTTCCTTACCTCTTTATGGATGAAATATGGACTCTAAGTTCCATGTAAATGAGTTGACTTAATTGAAAATACCATGTGGGAAACTAACAATTGTGTAATTACATGTAATTGTGAATGAATGAGCCGGTTGTCGAATCGAATGGTGAGGGAGAGAGATTTGGGGTTGCGCTCCCTAAAAGAGTCGCATTTCTTCCAAGTCTGTATACCCTACGTACATATCTGTGCGATGGATCGCCAAGGCTCCAGCGGAGGAAATTCATTCTCATGACACTCTAAAGGAGGCGAAGTGGGAGGCCATCATGAAATCATGTTTTTTGAATATAGTCATGGAGGTGGTTGCGTCATGTCGGAATGCCAGTCAACTCAGACGTCATGGGATCGAATCACAGGAAGAAAAGAATATTGTAGCACGAGTTAAACCGAAGGACGTAAAATATACATTTGTCAACAAGATACACACGTACTTAACACGTTTTTTAATTGAAGTTTATGCCCAATTCGAAGTGAATGATTAAACAATATATTGTGAATGTTAATTAGTTTCTTCGATTCTTACCAAATTTGTATGCTTCTTTGTAGAAACTATGCAATGTGATTAATATGGTACTAAAATTAACTACGCTCTGAGAGCCATAGTTTATCAGTAACATATTGAAAAGTCATATTTGATTTGGGGTAGTAAAGTATGATTTTACAAGTTTTTTAAAGTAATTAATTTGTTTTCAATTATATTGTCATATGGGAGGAAAGGGGAAAGATGAGAAAGCAAACAAACTTATCATGTAATCAATCAAACATTATATTGTTGGAAGGATCACTTCTATTTTTTTCTCCCATTGGTATAACATTCTATATTAGAGTTTATATGTTTCCCATACAAATCCTACCAATTAATGTGGGATCCTACCAAGTCCATGGGGTGTATAACTAGCATACCTATATTATACACCCCATGTTCTAAGGCATAAGTTCATATTACTAGATTTCATATTTTGAAAGATTTTATAATAAAATATTTTATTTTATTCATCTAGGAAGGGCATTCGACATATATAATACTAGCAATTTTGCAACAAAAAGTTGCAATGGGCACGCGAATATGATAGAGATGTGAAGGAATCATCAAATTCTGGTACATGGGAAAAAATAAGGTGAGTAAAAATAAAATAACCTTAAACTAGGCACTAGAATAAATCTGCACAACATTTCACTATGTAAAATTTTCAACGAGTCCTTAAATTTTTTAATATAAATTTTTAGTTGTTTCTTAAATCAATCCATATATTTCAAATATAATGTATAAGACAAAAAAATTCACCCAAATCCTTACTAATGATGCGAATATGTATGTAGAAGACAAAGATAAAGAAACTGTAACTTCTAGCAATAAGTCTTTATCATGTAGGATGCCTCAGGTACATGCCCTTCTTAAAATTTCAAGAAGCACTCATTGATTCATTAGTTTTAATTAAAAAAATAATTTTGTGCATCTCCTATTATCATGAAATTCCATGATATGGCATTACTTAGAGGTATTTTGTCAAATAATCGACATGCCTTACGTATGAATCCACTATTTTCATACATTATCAATGGCCACACTTTGGCACATCCTGAGAGAGTGATAAAAAAGGTAAAATGATCAAATTGCACACATCATGGTTGCATTTGAATAAACAATATTAGTTCTTTATGAGGATGTCGATGTCTTTTGTTAAGTTGTAATTATGATCTATTATGTTAGAAAATGTTTCAAATTACAAACCAAAAATATGTATTTTAGATATCCAAAAAAACGTATAAAATAAAATCAAAGGTGCAATGGATACGCCAAAAGAGGAAAATATCGAGATAATGAATAACAAAAGAAGGGAACCAAAGTGTAAAGGTGAAGGCAAGAAAGAGAAGCACAATAATATTTGTGTTCCTATGTATGCCTTTCTACTATGCAAACTTTTTTATTGTGGCAGACACTTGTATATAAAATAGTATAAAAACATACTTTTATATTCATGGATCTCCATGTGATCTAGAAGCCATAAATAAGTAGTAAAGGAGGATCAATGCAAGTCACATACTACAAATCATTATGATCCTCCCCTAGATCTATAAGTTGTTGAAAAATAAAGGTAAATATTTTTATACCTAAAATGCATTTTACCCACACTCAAATGTCTTCACTATCAATAGTCACTGTCACGCCCTAAGCTATTAGAACCTCCCATTTGAGTTCAATTTTAAACAAAAGGGATTGCCATAGTTAGATATTGATCCACAATATAATGCCATCAAATATTTTTAAAAGTGAGTTCCTTATTTCAACATTTACATCAAATTTAATTATCAAGCCCTTAAAAGTAAAGGGAAAAAAATATATTTACATTGTGCATAAAATGAAAAGGTGTGTAATTTTGGAGCTAATAGTAAAAAAACCTCAATATCATCGTACTTACAACAATCCTACAAGTCTTTTTTGGTGATAATCTTGTTAGGGTATTTGAAACTCCGTCATTGTTTGACACATAAATTGAATTGAAAATAAGACACATATGTTTTGTTTAGAGGAGACTATCTTCTTCTTAACACTTTCCAAACAAAATAATTTACAAAACACAAACCCTATATTTTCAAAACATTAGAACTACCTGCAACAAGTTGTTCACAAAAACAAATTCATAATAGAACAATTATTATTCTTTCATACATTAAATTAAAATATATATAATATAATATAATATTATTTATAATAAATTATAATATAGTAAAGTTGTTGTAATTAATATTATAATATAAAATATAAAAAATAAACTTATATATAAATTATTATAGTATTATATATAAACAATGATTATAATATATTAATGTTAGTTAATAAAAATTTATTATAATAATTATTAATACGAATTTATAATAATTTCTATTAATAGTAAATAATTACTAATATTAATGTTGTCATTATTAGTATTTGTAATATTATATTCTTAATAGAGTTTTATTAGCATTAGTAGTGACATCATCAACATTATCATCTAAATCGTCATCAACATCCTCGTCATAATTTTCTTCATCTTTGTTTTCATTTTCATTGTCATCATAGTCATTTTCACGATTATCATCGTCGATATAATCATCGTTAGAACGAGATTGTGATTGTCATCTTAATACTTGCAGTCGTTGTCATTTTTCATCATCATTATTATTGCCACCCTCGTTATGGTACATGTTTAGGCTTTAAGGTTTACAAATTGTAGCATAGTTTTCATCTTTTTCATCATCATCACCATCATTTTCATCGTTTTCATCATCATCCTCATCATCATTATCACCACCATCAACATCTCCACCATCATCATCATCGTGAATATTAATGTTATTAGTATTATTGATATTAGTGTGTGAATTTGTAAATAAATTAAATATTTTAATCGCTGTCAGATCATGGTCATTATCATCTATCATCATCATCATTATCATCACCATCCTTATCATATGATTTTAGAGTTTAAGGTTTAAAAAATGCGGTTTTTTACAATTTTTTGTGTTGTTTAGGATGAGTGCTAATATTGGGAATGTCACATCAGTTTGTTAGGAATTCAATGAGATTTTAATGTTTAACATTATCATTTATGGTATATCATCGTCATGTTTCTCATATTTTTGGTCATCATCGTCGTCATCGTCACTATGATCATCATCATTATCATCTTAATCGTCACCATCATCCTCGTTGTTATCATTGTCGTCTTCATCACAATTGTCTACATCATCATCTTCTTCATCGTTTTCATTTTCACTACCGTCATAGTCAATGCCACGATTATCGTCATCAATATAATCATCATCTAATCGTGATCGTGATTGTCATATTCACAATCATGTTCATTTTCATCTTCCATCATCATCATTATCATCACCATCGTTATTGTACATGATTAGGGTTTAAGGTTTGCAAGTTTTGGTTTCGTATGAGTTTTTGTGTTGTTTAGGATGAGTGATAATATTGAGAATGTCACATCGATTTGTTAGGCATCCAATGAGAGTTTAACATTTGACATTATCATTTATGAGGTATTGACCATGTCCCATTGGGGTCTACCATAACCCGTAAATATGAAAAGTAAAGAAAACCCTACATGTGGAATCCTCAACACTAAACATGAATTTTTGTCCATAAAATTTTCAATATATTATGTTGGTTTTGATACTTATACAATATTCCTTAAAATAGTTCAATCAAATTCATTAGGAATTCTTATGAATCAAGGAAATATTAAATATATAGTGGGTCAAATGCTCTCTTTGGTTCTCGATCTTATATAGAAAGAATCGTTGGTTTCACCAATGAACTATGTGTGCAGGGATCCATATTATTAATAATACGAGTCTCAAGTCTCCAATTGGAGAGGTTATAATCGACGTCATGCATGCACGAACTAAATGCCCACCTTCTTTTCCTAACTTTATTTTTGATATCATGTTATATTTAATGCAACTTCTATGGCTGCTACTAGCATACCTATATTATATAAATATATGTAAAATATGCCGAGAGGTATAGGCGCTTATACCTCTCAGCATATTTCACCATTTATAAAACATAAATCAAAACATAGTAAAATATGCCGAGAGGTATAAGCGTCTATACCTCTCAGCATATTTTACATATATGTATATAATATAGGTGTGCTAGTCGTAAGATAATTATCCTAAAGAACCCTAAAAAGAAGGAATACTGCTACAAAGTTTATAGCGACCCTAATATATTTTAATAAATAGTGAAATAAAGGTTTCCATAAGGTTTTTGATCACCTTGATATCTTCAAATCCCACGGACCACAACACTACAGAAATATCTAGGCTTGAGTGTAGATTAACAAAAACTTGAAAGGGAATAATAATATCTCATGCCCCATCATGTCAAAAAGGAATACATTATTCAAACCCCCCACATTCTATACCAAAATGTAGTAAACATTGTGGTAAAATCTTTAATATATCCTTGGATCTGTATTATAAACTTGTAATTGTATATGAAAATATGAGATTTTTGTGATTGGTTATAAATCAAGTTAACCTTAACTTATTATATTACTTCATTTTGATTACAACAAGGAATATGCATTTGTGAACTCATGTCATCTCTTTGAAATGGCCCACATATAAATTTTCTCTCTCCTATAGTTTGCAGGAAAGGATGACACTCTTGAAGTGACTATTTGGATTATTTATAAGTGATTTACGTCGTACGATATTTTGATAAGAATCCAAAAAGGATCATTGTAATCATTTGTTAAATGTGAATGTATGGTCATCACATATTGTTAAAGGGCATTCAACCCGATGCATTATTTTGATGATTTGTATAAATAAATGATTATCTTTATTTAATTATGAATATATGACTTGGCTGATTATGACTTATCTTGTTGGATATAAAAATAACTATATGTTGTTATACAACTAATTATCATTAAAGATGATTATTCTTATGCTATAAATGTTGATATCATCAATTTAATTGAAATGATAACGTATATTAAATAACAACATATAAATGATAAGGTTAATATTATAACGAAAATGAAGTAACATTTATAATTGTACCTTATGAACATAAAGAAATAATCATGAAATATAATGTACATATGAGATTAAGGTCAATCCTTAATGGGTGATTCTAGCGAAACAACTCAATGTGGAACATGATTAGTAACTTATACTTCATAATGTATATTTCATTGAAAAGTATGAAAAGATGAGAAAATGAAAGTAACTCGTTGAGTTATGATAATCCTCTATTAGAAATCTAACATTGTGTATCAATACATTTGACTGTGTCATAAATGAAGATTTAGTTACTTCATTTATCCAAGACAACTTAAAGAAAATAAGAATGACGATGCTATGTCCCTTAATCCTTCCATGAGTATCCTACCCGTACCAAATTAGGATGGCTATGGGAAGGTTAGTGAGGACATAATGATGAAATTCGTTACATGGTCACTACCTCTCCCATATGGATCCTAAAGTGGAATTGAT
Organism: Taxus chinensis; assembly: GCA_019776745.2. Taxonomy (NCBI): domain Eukaryota; kingdom Viridiplantae; phylum Streptophyta; class Pinopsida; order Cupressales; family Taxaceae; genus Taxus; species Taxus chinensis. Next base: position 221,921,337 of record CM034152.1, read on the forward strand.
AGGATCGTTTTGTTAAGGAGGAGTCAGACATGGAATCTTCTTCTTCAAAACTAAATCAACTTCTTAAACAATGAAATGAATCCAGATAGATATGTTGAGATAGTTGTGTGGTGATGGAAGACAAGTTTCATAGACTAGTGTGTAGTCCTGAAACTAAGCTGGCAATGCAATACTTTATATCTTTGGCCAAGGTAATGTATTAGCTGACTACATTGTTTGTTCGTTAGTTTCCTACTTGGTTGTGTCGAACACCAAATAGATTGCAATTAAATGCTTTCCAAGTTGACACATAAGAGATACACATAATTTTCATGACCTGTTAAAGGTTTAACCAAAACTATACAAGTTATATACACTCAATTAGAGTGATTATAAGGATATTGGGAAGATCTAGTAGACCTTTACAGTTGCACATGGTTATCATATATTATCAAGATGGATTTTTTATTATTGATAAGGTGGGTTGAAGGGACCTGTTCCCTATTTATAAAAAGGAGGATCAACCTCAGATGTATCTAAAAAAACCAACTAGAACCAGGTCCCACTTGTATAAAACAAAACCAACCATTATTCTATATACTAAAACTAGGACCTAAAAAAAGAAGACCTATTTTAACCATCATCTGCCATGAAATTGAGACCCCTAGCCGCCCGCCCCTGATCCATCCCGAGCACCAAATCAGAATCCATGTTAGGGACGAAACCCTTAAGCCATACCTGTCATAGGTATTCGAAGGTGCCACCCACAAAATCTTGGAGCTCCACCCACCAGCATGGCATAAGATCTAGAGGAAAACACAAAGCTCAAACATCCGGAAGCTTTATGCGAGCATGCTTAGCCTTCTTATCCCACGCGAAGATCACCAGGAACTCGACAAAATCCAACAGAATATGGAAGCATTTCTTTATGTTCACCAAGCCCACATCATTACCACCCTATGAACACAAAACCCCTTCAAATACCAGCCAAGAAACCAGACTAAAATTAGTAACCTCCGAGGCAAGGTTACCGTAGAAAGAGGGCGCCAACCAGTAAGCTGCTAAATTAACCACCCCTGCCTTCGAGGGACACAGAACTAGAAGATTTTCAACGAAGATGGAAGCAATTCCGCTGTTAATTCTCGGCCATCCTTCTGCATGCAGAAAACCTAACCCCAACACTGTTTTCACAACCTCTAGATCCTCAGAGCTAGGAATACAAAAGACTTTCTTCAGCCTACAATCGAAGACCTTATTACGAAAGGCCATTTCCCTCATCTCGCAAGACAAATACAACCGTGGAGCACGAGGAGGATCCATAACAGCTACAAGCAAAAACTGAACAGAAAAGAGCCCCTCCATCGCCTTAAGTAGCATTCCCAGCCTTCACACATGGGAGAGAACTGTTGTTGATTCCATGATTAGGCTCCTCCTTCGAAATCATCATAACAAGGCCCTCCCACGCAAAGCCATTAATATCCACCTTCTCCCCTAGAATTTTCTCAACACCTTTATTTAAAAGCCAGTCGGCACACTGATTGCCCTCCCTATACACTTTCCTGATGCTCCAATTATTAAAAAAGGAGAGTTTCCATAAAAAATTTTGAACCCCTAAGTCCAGCTTCCATGAAAGGGCCCTTTTTTTAATAATGGCATTAATGATTACCAAGGAATCCCCCTCAACTCCAGATTCTCAATTTTAAACGATGCCGCTAAGGATAATCCCTTACTAAGCGCATGAAGTTATGTTGAATTACAAGTACTCTCTTTAAGCTTGTAAGAAGCAACACTCACCAACTTACCCATGGAATTACGAATTAAGCACCCCGCTCCAGAAGCTCCTGGATTCCCCGGGGCAGCTCCATCAAAATTAAGTTTTAAAAAACCAGGGGAAGGGAGGGACCATATAACCTTTTTTCTAGCCAAGGAGGAAGGCACAAAAGATTTCATAGCACCATCACTAGGTTTGATAATCAGAGGCCAATTTCTTTCAAGCAACCTGTCATGAGAAGTAAAAGGACAAGATCTCTGCCAATTAGATGACACCACTTCCGAAATGGCTCCTTCCAGCTTGCAAAGGACCATTTCCACAGAACTAAACTCTTCCCTAAAAATCCATTTATTCCTTTCCCACCATAAACTCCAAAGAAGAAGCACAAGGCTGCAAAGCCAAATGACAGACAAAGCTCTCGAGGGGGAGAAACCTGGCCAGGCCAATATAGCTACCGGAAGGGAGGATGGTTGAACCCATGGTAGATTAAGCTTGGTGCACAACCAATTCCAAAACTTCTTAGCAAAGGGGCAGTGTAATAACAAATGATCCCTATGCTCTTCTGCTTTTTCACATAAAACACACCTAGAGGGGCCCTAAAACCCAAACTTTTTTCTTCTTTCCTGAGTAGTAATTTTACCTTGGAAAACCATCCAGGCAAAAAGACTATCCTTTGGGGGACATGGAGGTTCTAAGCATTCTTTCCAAATATTATCCTCCATCACAATATCCTCATGAAGCAAGAGATAACCCAGATGCGAGGAATATGACCCCAAGGAAGCAGCGGTCCAAAATATTTCATCTTGCTTGCCAGAGATCAACACTTGCCTATCCTGCAAATCAAACTTAAAATTCTTCATTACCGTCTCCGAGATCCCTAAATGATCAATTTCCTTCCATAAGAAAGTAGAGGGAGGAGGTTCATCCAACTTCCCATAGTTCGAGACATGAGGACCCCAATCTTCGAGAAGCCTTTCTTTAATTACCTCAAATTCCAGAACATCCCCCAAAGCAGGGAACCCATTCCAGGGATTATCCCAAAAAAGGGCTTTTTCACCATTCCCCACTTTCCATTCCACATTATATAGGAACAAATACCTACGATCCAACATGAAATTCCAAATATGAGAACCCCCTGGTGGGTTCACAATCTAGAGAATAGATTCTGGAAGGGGAGCTCCTAGATATTTATTTTTAAAAACTTATTTGAGGAAACTGTTATTATTTGAAATTAAATTCCACACCATCTTAGCACCTAAATCCACATTTTGAAGGCCCAAATTAAGAATCCCCACCCCACCCAGAGCCTTTGGTTTAACTAAGACATCCCAACTAATCAGTGGGATTTTCCTTTCTCCAGATAAACCTTGCCACAGGAACTTTCTCATCATCACTTTCAGCTTTTCCAACACACTTTTGGGGAATTTGAGAATGGAAAACAAATACATGGGGGAGGCACTGAGAACCAATTTGATAAGCTGCAATCTCCTAGCTAAGGAAAGCCATTTTCCTTTCCAAGAGTTTAATTTAGCATCCAACGAGGATAACAAATCCTTCCACAATGAAACTTTACCCGATCCTTTAAACAAGGGAATACCTAGATACTTGACTGGAAGGAAACCCTTTCTGAATTTGAAAATATTTAGAATACGAGCTTTAAGCTGAGGGGAGACGTTGAAGAAAAAAATACAGGACTTGAGGAGACTAACTTCTTGCCCAGCAACTTTCGAGTATTCATCCAAAGTCCCCTTTAACTCTTTAGCCTCCCGAATGCTTGCCTTTCCAAACAAAAAGGTATCATCAGCAAATTGCTGATGGGATATAGAAGGGACACCGTCAGCAATTTTCAATCCATTGAGCCCACCCTCCACCAATTTCCTCTTCAAAGCTATGCCTAAAGATTCAACAACCAAAATATAGAGAAAATATGACATCGGATCACCCTGCCTAATGCCTCTGTTACTAACAAAGAAACCTTCAGCACTCCCATTAATTAAAACCAAGAAGGAAGGGCTAGAAATGCAGCTAAAAATCCAGTCACACCACCTTTTAGAGAAACCAAATTTTCTAAGGAATCTTATGAGAAACCTCCAATTGATCTTATCATAGGATTTACTAATATCAAGCTTTAAGAGCATACCAGAAGAACTCGAAGAAGAAAGGGAGTGAGTCAGCTCATGAGATAAAATAACTCCCTCCAAAATAGATCTACCCGGCATAAACCTAGTTTGTTCTTGGGATATTAAAGGGTCCAAAACAACTTTCAAATGAAGGGAAATGGCCTTAGAAATAATTTTATAGGAGGTATTACAAAGAGAGACCAGCCTAAAATTTGCAAAGGAGGAAGGTTGATGCAATTTCGGTAAGAGGAAAATAAAAGAGTTATTCAACATCTTAAGCACTGAACGAGACCTCATAAAATATTCTACAGCTGCCCACACATCATAGCCCATAATCCCCCAAAATTTCTAAAAAAAAATCTGCAGGGAAGCCATCCAGACCCGACGCTTTATTCTTCTCCATGGAGAAGAAAACTTTTTCAATTTCAGAGAAGGAAAAATGCTTAAACAGAGCATCATTCTAGGATTCGTAAATAAGGGAAGGTATACAATCCAAAAGGGAAGATTGAGCCCCATCAAAGGAGGCCACATCACCAGTAAGTAGGGAGGAGAAGAAATTAATACCCTCATTGATAATATCTTTCTGATTGGTCAACAAATCCCCCTTGTTGTTCTTAATCTTTGAAATAAAGTTTGAATTCCTTTTGAATTTAACAGAAGCATGGAAAAATTTTGTATTCTTGTCCCCTTCCTTAAGCCAAATTTCCCTAGATTTCTGCTTCCAGTAAATATCCTCTCTAAGAAGCATCTCCCCTAACTCCCTAAGAAGAGACTTCTCTAGAGAAAAGTCATATTGATCCATCCCCTCAGTAAACACTTTTAAATTAAGAGCCTTCAAATCAGCTTCAACCCTCAATTTTTCATGAAAGATATTTTTTAAACACTTACCATTCCATTCCAGTAGATCTTTTTTTAGCCTCTTTAACTTTTGAGTTAGCACATACATCTTAGAGCCCACAACTTGATAATATTTCCACAAGAAAGCAATCCATCCTTCCAAGGAAGCATCTCTGAGCCACATTAACTAAAACTTTAAGGGATATTTGTGAGGGGTAACGTCACAACTAATAACAAGGGAAATAGAAAAATGGTCTGATCTAGACCAAGGTAGAATGAAGCTTTCCAAAACTATGTCTTTCAGAGACTAATTAGGGCACACCAAAAATCTATCAAGATTTTTGGCAATATTACTGAAACCCTTTCTCCTATTGCTCCAAGTGAACCAACCCTGCTTGGGCTCCAGATCAAACAACGCACTATCCCTAATAAAGGAACAAAATTCCAATTGCGACTGGAGGTTTCTGACAATACCCCCGTCTTATCTTTACCACTAGTGATTGCATTAAAATTTCCACCCAAGATAAGAAAACTATCCCCTAGAGAAGAGACCAAGAGAAGCAGATCCACCCACAATTTTTTTTTCCCCAAGATACTATTAGGGGCATAAATATTAAATAACAAGAAACTTAACTAGGAGTGGAAAAGACTAACACTTACTAGCTACCAGTTTTGGGATTGAGCTTGCAGCTCCATCTTGACAACTCCTTCCTTCCAAAGTATACCTAGACCCCCTGAAGCACCTGTTGAACCCGAGAAGACTCATTTCCACCCTTTAGCTGAGCCACTCCACATCTGCTCTACTTCAACAACTAACACCTTTGTTTCCTGTAGAAGAACTAGAACCAAGCCTCAGAGGAGAAGATATAATTATTAAGCAAGCATTGTTTGTCAGAGGAATTGAGGCCTCTGATATTCCAGGAAAATATCTTCATTGAAAATAGGGAAGGATTTTCACCTTCTCGGATTCAGCAATGTCAAATTTTAGGGTTCTTTGCTTTCCCAACTCAACCTCCAACATCGCAAGCTCCTGTTTAGACTTTCTCCCTCTCTTACTGGTGGAGCCACAAAGGGCGGATCCAAAACCATCCTGACAGAAGGCTAAATTAGAGGGAGACAAATCAGGAGCTAATCCATCAAGAGAAATTTCCCCTTCCTCATCCCCTTCTAAAAAACCGGGCAAAGCCAATGCCAAAGACTCATTATTTGAAATCCAACCATTAAGAGTTTCCATCGAGGAAGCTTGACCCTTCACCATGCCCTCCTTGATCAAGGTGGCGAGTGCCCCTAAATCCCTATTGAATTATTCGGTTACTTTTAGGAGAGAGTGAGGAGTCAGAATCAAAGAAGGGCCAGAGATGGCCAAAGTCAAGGCTTACCCCACTGTTAAGCCATTACTCCCACCAAGCTGAGGAATAGGGGAATCAAAGGAAATTTCTGGAAAAAGTGAACCATCCCTCATCTGGGAAGAAGGTTTGGAGACCACCTCTTTTTTCCACTTAGATGGGCAAGCCTTTTTTAAGTGACCTAATAAACCACACGAGAAACAATGAAGAAGCAACCCTTCATAAACAATTGACTATGATCTGGAATCCCCGCCAGTGGCCAGAATAACTGAGCTGGGAAGAGGGGAGGATAAATCCATCTCGACAAAAATCTGGGCTAAAGAATTTCTCTAAGCCAAAATTGAAGGGTTAAAAATATGAACCCACGAACCAAGGGAATTAGCGATCACCTTTAGGGAAATCTGGTTCCTAAATTCTAAAGCAGATTAGGAAAAATCAACCAAAGCGATGCACTAATTTTTTTCCTTATGTGGATTAAACTTAGCGGACCACGGACGCAGATAAAGACTTGAGGAATTAAGAAACCAGGGTCCTCCTTTGAAGACTTTCTCTAGCAAGGCCTCCAAATGGAACAAAACTTGGAAGAATCCATTTGGGAGAAAGAAAAATTTAGGCTTCCTCACCTTGCTCCAAAACTAGAAGACCCGATTTAATATTTTTCTCCTGGAAAATATAGCCCCCACAAATTTACAACAGATTGCTCTTTTAACATGGACATCCATAAAGTCCCTTCTAGGGCCTAGAGGGAGATTCACTCGCACCACATCCTTAGATAGTTTAAAATAAATCCCCCCCACCTTAAATTCATCCACCTCCTACCAACCGCTTACTTCCAGCTCGATTAGATTTGAAGGGACCTCCAACCCCACCCCCAGGGAGGGTGAAACAAACCATGGGCATGATTCGTAATCTACCAACAATTTTTTTAGGGCCGCAGTCCCTAACAGCCCAGCCAGGGACTTAACTACCTCTTCCTTTGCCAGCACCACGCCATTCTTCCCAAGCCACTCCACTCCACTACCAGCGCCCACTAGGATTTGATTCACACCAGAGGTAAAATGCCTCAAACAGGGGACCACAATTGTAACCTCCTTTCCCGCCAAGGCAACTTTCTCTAGCTCCGAATTCAAAAATTCGTGGGAATTGCCACTACTCCGCTCCATCGCTCTCATCTCAACCATAGGTGACTATGTTTCTATAATATTAAATTATAAATTATAATTACAAATGTGTTTTTCCAATATACTCCATATGTAAAAAATTGCAAATAAATACTTATATTAAAAATAAGTTATATGATATACTATTTACATAAGAAAATTACACTTATACTTACAAATGTATTTTCTCGCACTTAAATTTATTATAATAAATTATAATATTATAATAATTTACAATATATTTTTATAATATATTATATTATATTATAGAAAATTATTATAATTATAAATGATAATACTAGTATTATTTAAAATAAATTATAGGTGACTATGTTTTGATAATAAACAATTATAATATTAAATTATAAATTATAATTATAAATGCATTTTTCCAAGTGCTCCACTTAAATTTGTTATAATAAATATAAGTTATATAATATAAAAAATAAATTATATAATATAATATTTACATAAGAAAATTACACTTCTTACAAATGTATTTAATTGCACTTAAATTTATTATAATAAATTATAATATTATAATAATTTATAATATATAATATTGTATTATACTATATTATTTATGTTGGGGATGGGTTTATGTAGAAACATTGCAACCATTGAATATAAAACTCAAAACATGTAAATACAGATATAACCATCCCCACAAAATCTACAGCAGTAAAAGCGTAAACATTTCAGAATAATCCAAATCACACAAAAAGTACACACACATAACACATCATGTAATGTGGTTCACCCAATGTCAACTACATCCACCAAAGATAGAGATCTCATATATATAGTAAAACAAGAGATTACAAACCAACTCTTCTGCACAAGGGTACATGTATCTCTACAAGAGTATCTCTTCCTCTCGGATCTCCAACCGGATCTTCCTAAGTACACTAAATTGTGCCTCCATACCACCACATGTGTCTCCTCTAGATCTCTAACTAGATCTATATGAGTGCACTACAACCGTGCCTCTGAAACACCACCAAATCTCACATACCTGAAGCTACCCTGCATCTGCCACTATGCAACCAAGCTCTCACTATACTGTGAATCTACAAACAAGACCTTTAGAATGGTCTACCAATGTGCGGCCGTAACCATGCACCAAGAAGTAAGTCTCTCCTCCATCACTGCATAACCTGTGCAAACATGAAGACAACTTTCTCTACAATACTAGATTCTTATGGATCAACAATACATCATGATCTCGTGGATTTGTAATACAAGATCTCACAACAACATGTTGATCTACAAGAATGAGCAATAACAAGATCTAACAACAACTTATGGATCTAAAAAGAAGAAACACTAAGTTCTTTACATACTATGCAAGGGTAAGTGCACCAAGTTGGGGGACAATTAAGTGGACATCAAATCCTGAATTTTACATTAAAAACAACAAAACATCAAATTTAGTCTTCCACGGACTTGAACCATGCCGAAAAGTAAAAAATATGTCATAAAAATGGTACCATTGCATAGGGGAGACTGTTAGCTTTGTATAAATACTGATTTTAAAGTGAATAGAATAGGATAAATATCATTTTATAATTTTTTACTAATAGTAGGTCTTTAAGACACTTTTTCCCGTGAATGTTTATGTCTAGGTTTAAGACTGTAAATTTTGTTTCACTTATCATAATGTGATAAAACTTATACCATCCCAACCATGGTGAAATTATATACATGTTAAAAAAAAATTATTTGATTTCAATATTGTTTGATGAAGTTATGGCGGGCAAACGGAAAGTGCTCTGTTTTCTTTATGTTTTCATACCACTTTCATGGAAAAAATCATAAAAAATAAAATATTACTCAAAAAAATAAAAAATAAAATCCATCCCAAGATAGATAGTGGAATCTAACTTCTCACCAAAGGAAAAAAAATATATATCAATTTTTGGTCATCCAAATCGTGGGCAAACGGACTATAATTTTATAGGCGTTTTAAAAAAAAAAATCCAAGTCATTGAATTTTGAGTGTTTAATATAGCTAATCTTGTCCATTTTTTTAAAAAATTAGTATTTTAGAAACTAGATTCCGGATGCTACGATTCATATCAAAATATTTTTTTCTAATTTTGAGTGTATGTATTGCTAATAATCCCTACAAGTTGATATTATGTTGTTATTTACAATATGACGTCCACTTATGACCCCCTTTTTGTCCCCCAACTTGCTGCACTTACCCGCAATCCATTACATGAAACTAAAAAATACAAAGGAAATACAGTAGAAGATAATACCATCTTCTCACCAACAGTGCACCTTTACTTTCCTTCTATTTAGCTTCTCTCTATGAAAGCTCATGTCTTCATTCGATATTATTTTTCTTCTTCTTCTTCATCATCCTTTCAACCAAGGATAACTCAATTCTTATATTTCCTTATTCCTTATGTTCTAACCCTAGTTTTCTAGCTTATATAAACTTAGACAAACTTAGGGCACCTTAGCTATGCATTTACAATGTTTAAATCAACTTTAAAACAAAATCTAGATTAAATTCTCGTGAGTTAAATATAAAATTTCACGCACAAGTAACCAGTGTCGGTTACCTTGATGCTGACCGGTGCCAGTTACCCTGACCAACGTTGGTTACCCTCTGACCGGCGTCAATTACCCTGACCGACGCCAATTAGTGAGTAAACCAGCAAGGTGTAAATCATGCTAACTGTGAAGCAATTCAACTCCACAATCCTAACAATCTACCACTTGGAGATAAATTTCTGAACTTGTACCTATACCTATACATCACCGTCCTCTACATACCGTGAGGACCATCTATTCTTTACATCAACAATTCTCTCAAATTAAATCAGGAAGATTAAACCATCTTCTAAAACCAAGAAGATAACAAACCTTTGACTTACCATATACCTACATGAAGCTACTACTGATCTATGATAACTGAGCTATCCATACATCAAGATCCCACTGAATCATAACACCAAGCCTCTCATGCAACCAAGCCACCATGACTAACACACCTATAAGATCTCCCACTCAAACTGAAATACTGAGATTCAACTACAACCATAACCATAACTATAAAACCAACTATGTTCTCCATACATCTATACATGTCTCCATGCAACCACCAATGCAGCTGACCAAGACAAGTCAAACTGGAATATGCAAAAGTAAAACAAGATCCTGGGTAAAGACAATACAAATGAGTTCTACCTACATTAGTGGATGATCAATCCACAAACCTGCATAACTCAAAGAATCCAAACACTACAATCTGTAAATCCAACCCTACATAAACAACTAGCATGTCCAAGATAATCATCTATATATAAAATCTCCTCATGGAGTAACATATTAATCAACAAGAAATACAAACATCCCCTACTCATGCTCAAGGCATCCATGTGCAAATCAAACATCTGCATCATCATAGAATCACAAAACTGGATCTATCCACATGTACAAACTCACCATGGAAATCCATCCATATCACCAGGATCTCTAGAAACTCCAAGTTTGCCACCGACTAACTCCAAAGCTGAATATGAATCCTGTGCTCATCAATGTCAATAAAAAACATCCATGTTAAACCATGTTACTAATACCAAGTGCAAATACCAACAAACATGTCATCAACTTATTTCACAGACCAACCAAGATGAAAGCAAAACAAGGGCACCATCTAAAAATGGTAAATAAACATTGTTGTCAAACCTGTGGCCAAATCGACCATAGTTTCCTAACCGACCCTAGTCACTACCTGAATGACCAGGGTTAATCCTAACTGACACCAGTCTCTATAACTAGCAGATTTTTTCCTTTTTCACCCTTCAAACTCTAAACATTGCTTTATCATCTAAAACTAGCTGAATCAACCATCAACTTCCTTCCGATAGGAATATCCAAGCACCACAAAATAAACCAGAAGTGACATCACAAAGCAATAAACTCAAAATACCTGCAAATCCGTGACTGCCCTCCAAAACCAACTTATGCCCCATGCCACTGTAAATAGTAGCAATATCCTCTCACTCCACATGTGCATCATGTATCCAATCCTCTAATACTAACAACCATGTCTTGCTCCCACTAAACACGAAATTCCCTACACTACCTCTAACACCAAGCTCAAAAGCTAATATGTCAGTGAGAAATAAAACCGGATGAAAGAAAATATAAACTGATTCCCTTCTTATCAAAGAATACTTCTACATCATAGAATACTTCTACTTCTACATCATCAGAAAATATAAGCTAATATTCAATGAAAAATTATTGTAATGTCATATAAGATATATAACGATAGAAAATGAATGTAGGTTTGATAAAAGTTAAGTGTGACTCATGCTGGAAACAAATTGGTCTTATATCATTGTGGCTCTCTCCTTATACATTACTCAACAAAGTATATTATCTCATGCTGGAGATTTCTGGTGCCATTGAGTAATAGGTCCACAATGCAACAACACTTCCAAGAAGAAGCCACAAAAACAACATTAGTTTGTACCATCTCTTCCATGTTTTCTCATTTAGAAACCTACATATCACCTATCGCCACAATACTAACCCTAAAATAATTTAATTTCCCTTGCTTTTGTTACTACCATAAGAAAATGTTGACATTTTTGCACTCATGCAAAATGGCAACTTGAAAATTTGTTTTCAATCGAAGGCATTGATGAAGTGGACCTAACTAGGGGGAAGTCATACAATTTTCATTGTGTTTTCAGTTATAGTGATTGATTAACAACATGCAATATGTAACTATGTGTGCTATTACAGAATGTAACACCTCACATAGGCTGTCATTCCATGTTTGTCTTTAACAAGGAAACACATAATCCCTGAAGGACCAATGCATTACCTTGATGAAGGTGAGAATCAAATTTTAGGTGAGATGTTAAAATAAAAAACAACAAACAATGTTACAATTTACATGCATAAGAGTTCATTATTAAGTTACAGGTACATCAAGTCTCATTATTTCTTTATCTTTAAATACTATTAATCATGTGATTGAGTTATCTATTTCGTTATACAATCAATACATATCATAAAAGTTGAATGTAGAAAGAAGTATACAACTCATTTACAATTAATGTCATTTATTCATGAAGAAATTTAATGTTTCCCACACAAGATGTGGGATGTAACTTATGACTATTGAATAAAAGATACATGTGCATAAAGCTAAAAGAAAAATAGTATAGAAGAAACAAATCACTTTCCTTGGGTTTTATCATGGTCTTCATTTCTTTAGTTCTAGCTCCCTCTTTATCTTCCGACATCATCTAGCCCATCAATGTACCTAAAAGGAAAAAATAAAAGACATCAGTCAAAGAGGTCAGGGTTTAATCTGTACTCAGGTGTTATCTAGCTTCAGGAAAATGGATCTATGAAGATCAAGAGACATAAGGTACATCAAAGTAACAGATATGGAATTGAGAAAGTACTGATATTGTAGAAGCTCATGGTATTTATAGTAAAAATCATAAGATATAGAAATGAAAGAAAAGATAAATTACTACATGGAAATCACAAGATAGGCCAAAAATACCTATTGTTTTCTAAATAGTTTATCTGAAATGTGTAGGTACAGGTAAGAAGAAGGAAATAAATACAAACTGTTGTATTTTAAGAACAAAACTACTTTCCAAGAAATTAAAGATTGATGAATACAAAAGGAATTCATTGCATAGTTTCAAATATTCAAACCAGAAAGTACCACATTCTACAATTTAAATCAAATAAATGCATTCATCTCATATATGATAAAGTACAATTAAGGTGAAGGTCTGAGTTTAAGGTGAAAGTACATCTTGTCTAAAACTATACAAGTGTAAAGCCTTATCAAGTTCATTACCGGTAACTGAAGGAGAATTAAAACAAATTGTAGTAAATATCACTATTTATTTCCAGCTGAAAGGGATTTACACTACCCTAAGTTGTTATAAAATGAAACCATTAGGGATCATAACACAATCGCATTAAAAATAAGATACTTCAAGGTCTTTAAGTAAGGAATCATAATAAAGGAGAATACATATGATAAACTACAAATTAGATTCAAAAGATATAGATATTCAAGAAAATAGAACGGAATCCTTTCATACCTTTCACAATGATCACGATACAAGTGTACAATATATTTTCAAAAATCTATACTATGAAGAAAGTATGCTACAGAATGAAAAACTTCATTATCTTCAGCTCACTATTGCAAGAAAATAATTGAGCCTTGTTGAAATAAATTCGCAAAGTGCAAGTGTATGCCATTCATATTGAGACTTGAGAAATAATTTCCAAAACACTACAGTCAAAGAAAAATGTCATCAAGATAAATGGAGCTTTAAGAAAGTAATTTCAAAGTACGTATTAAAAGAACCAACTTTAAAACTTACAAATCTTCAAAGTACATATTCAATTTTCCAAAGGATGAAGAAAGACAACAAAAAGAATAAATTTCAAAGTAAATTGATACTCAAGATACAAGTACAATTTTTAAAAAGACTTCAAATTCAATAATTTTCCACTCTTTAGGGAATGGAATAGCAAAAAACATTTAGATTGAGTAGATTGGTTCATGTTCAAAAATTATCTTTAGTCACCTATAATAGGATCAAAGAGTAATCTCATGTAAGATCAAATAAATAAAGTTACAGTGATGCAATTTTCATCTTCAAGAATAGAATTATAGTCAAATAATTTTGAGTTATTTTGATTATTTTCTCTTTAGGGAAGGAAGATCACGGAACATTGTATGAATATGAAGAACTATCTTTGCAAAAAAAGATAACCTTATAACAAATGGTAAATATCCAAGATGAAAATACACTTGGTTCTAAACAAAGAACATGTAATAGTTCATTTTTAACAAAAGGAAGAAAAGTACCATTTTAGTTCTAGATCTTATAGCAAGAAACCAAGAAGTAGTGCAACCTAAATCTTAAGGATCAACCACATTCATCAATTGTAAAGGATCAAAAGAGAAGGAACATCATATAGTTGATCACATAGTTCAGTCAAGCCAAAGTTTTCATTTCGAAAGTGACAAAGTGTAGGGTATATTATAGAAAGTAAAATGAGAGAAATTCAGTTACAAGTGGTGGAATTTAGTGTAAACTCCAACATCTTAATGAAATCAATAAACAACTGAAGGAGATGATCCAAAAATAAATGGACTAAGGATTGCAAGGGACTGAAAACAGTTCTAGATTGGAATTTTCAATTACATCTCATAAAACTATTTGATTTGGAATTCATCAAAATAATTACATAATTTGAAAAAAATATTCTTCAAATTTTTCTTACAATTAATCAAAAAAAGAATCCACAAATGTGCTACGCGGAGTACTAAATAGTTTTTCAGCTCATATCCAAGCAATACGATTAACCATGAAAGCAAAGGATCCAACTGTTATAAAACAAGGATTTCAAACATGTCATTTGGTCGAAGCAGAGCTTCAAAGACTATTAATCTTCAAAACAAAAGTAGAGTAGAAAGAAACACAGTCAAACCATTCAAATGATCAACATGAGGGTTCAATTTCAACATGACTGTTTGATCACAAAATACAAGTTTTAATGGCATGTTTAGTGCTGAGTTCAAGAACAAAAGAATGACACACATGGGATTTTCAAACACCCATTTGGAGAAAATACAAAATTTCAAACAGAGCTCATGCACAAGTTCAGAAATGAACATCATGAAACCAAAATTTCAGATATATTTTTAAAACTTTCAAAATTCATAGTATGTCATAGTCTATTTCATGTTATCAAAAAAAATTTCAGAAATATTTCGAAAAGCATAAAAACTCACTAGTTCCAGAATGATTTCGAGGAAACCCTTCAAAGGTTCAAATGTAGAGACAAATAACGATACCCAACATCATTTTCCAGCTCGAGATCATAGACCGTTCATTCAGATGCAGATAAATTCAAATATTTTTGAAGATGTCTGAGATAAAGGGGCCGAAATAACTAAATATACAGAGAATAAGATCAAGTACTTCAGAGTTACAGATTTTGATCTCACCTTCTTCTATACAAACAATGAAATCGAGTAGAAACTCAAAGAAATACAGAAACAACATACCACAACGACTGCGAACAGAACCTCTATTTCAACACATGGCCAAGAATAATAAAATTCAAAAGCCTTCAGATGATGCTTATGCCAAATTTTCAAAGTCATTGATGCAAGAAATGAGCCTCCGCATTCCAGAAATCAAGCTCGAGGTCAAAATAATGGCAATCGTTGAAGCAAACACATAGCCATACCCAAAAAGATAGAGTTTAAGACACAATATTGGTGAAGAGCCATAACAAACAGAGCTTCGAAATTCATCCACGGCGGCCACTTTAAAAACAGATCACAGTGAAGCTCCAAGTAACTGTCGTGTCTCACAGAACAAAAAAATGTATGTGTAGTGCCTCCAAACAGTCAAAGATCAAGCTCAGAATTACAAAAATGGCATCATGGAAAAAAATTGTGAGGGCTCGCCCTTAGGACCAAGGAACAAATGAAATGAAACTAGGGTTTGAATTATTTTATCCCAGCTCAACCAAACCACAATGTCGAGAAACCTAACTTGACCTGAGTTAAGACCGATGGTGAGGATAAAAATAGTATAGGATCAATGATTCAAAATGCTAACTCACAGCTCAACTACCCTGTCAGTCAAGTTTAAAGCATCAACGACGGAGATCATGAAAGTACCAGAATCGATGACCAAGATCCTTTGTAACTTTCAATGCAAACTCCATACTTTCTAGAGGTCAAAGAATCAATGATAAAGATGTGAATGTTACAAAGATCAACGACAAACCATAGTCAAATTACCACCGACAATGCCAATAAGGGTTGAGCCAACGTAAAAGGGGTAAAAGAATATCCAAAGAACAATAATTAAGTGCATATGCCACAAGAAAATCAAAAGGGGCACAAAATTACACTATGCAATGATCATATAAAAAAGGAGCCAAAAACTATTATATGCCATGATTATAGTCAAAAGGTCCCAAAAGCAATAATTTATACCACAAACTATGCAAAAGCCGACACCATTATGGGTGTAATGATAAATCAAAAGAAGGTGGCATATTATAATCAAATGATTATTATCTTGCACCAAAACTTTAGTCTATGCCATGATTTTAATCAAAGAGGAATAATAGTAATACATACCCATGTGCAAGTCAAAAAGGGAGTCAAGCTTTCAAACAATGATTATATGCCACCCTTTTTGCGAGAGATAATTACCTTAATTTTTCCAAAGGGACCTTATTATTTACAAAAGGAAGAATTATTGTTTTCTAACATGTGCACAAGTGGTCCATATGTCGAGTCTCCAATCACCTTATATTATGAGATTCAACATATAATCTTTCTCATATCTAAATAGCTTTCCACATCAAATATTTTGGCTTGATGTTCATCGAAGGGCCTTCATCTCTCATATATGGAAAACTAATTCATCAAATTTCATATATGTTCTTCTACAATGCTATGATATTAAGATTTGAAATGAAAGATTATTTTTTTAGTATTATTTGATGGTCATGTGAACAACCATTTCTACAAGTTGTTTCACTACCCTTGCATAAGATTGCTTTTGGTGTGCATTTCTTTATTTCTTATTGTTGTGCATTTTTCTAATTTTGACATACATACCTAGAGCCATATTTGAGTAGCTTTAGAATGAAAAACATGATGAATTACAGTTCATCAAGGGATAAAACACTAGAGACCGATGTTAAAAATTGAGGTCTTACCTTTCAACAAATGTATGTGGTCTTCGAGAGATGGGTAAGGAGGGATTTGAGTTATTAGGGCCTTTCAGTGGGATTGATTATCTTTCATGGCTTTATCTATTGGATCCCCTTTGAATTCACTTGTGCTGATTTCACCTCTTTCCACACATGAGAGGATTCATTAAAAATATAATTAAAGGGACGAATTCTTAGGCCTTTTATAGGAGGATTTTTCATCCTATGATTGCAAAATTCTTGATAAGGTGTCACTTATTTCTTTTCCCAGTTCAATGAAATAATGTGAGGTGGAAGATGGGTCTTGAACGCTCTTATGATCTTATGTAACCAAATAATTTACAAATCATTATCATCATCCAAATTCTAAGTAGACAAGTTTTAGTCTAAAATAAACTTATGTACAATTAGAGGCATTGTAACAGAATGACAACTCCATAAAATTTTAAGTCTAATATCCAAAATTACTCCATGGGATTTTAGGTCCCATATTGAATGAGAATTGGTATCACAAATAACCACAATATTAATTAATCCATTTTTGTCATTTGTTATTGGAAGGGAAAATGATGGTGGACAACATATGGACTGTTGTTCTCAAGGGCACCAACTATTTCCATATGCCCTTCATTTTAGATGCAATATGAGATTTAGCCATTTTCCATTCCAACTGTACTATAAACTCTCTCTAACTGTATGCCAAATTCAAAAAATAAGAAGAGCATCCTATTGTTCTGTAATTGATCAACATCCCCTAAACTTCTGCACATGAGGTAAGCTTAATGTGCATATCTCTCCCCCCAACTCATGTGTCCTTTAATCCACATAATATCCTTCTCTTCCTCTTGTATCTTCTTCTTTCGATGTCTCTATTACACCACCCATGTGTGATTTCTATTATATTACTATATACATGTTATATTGTTAGGGATCATAGACACTTAATACATCAAGAAAAAAACACAAACTATGTGTGGGATAAGAGAGTTTTTACTAATAACATGGATGTTGTGTTGTAATTGTCTCCTCTATCTTATTATGTCGACACATGTTTCCAAATTAGGTCGATGGTGCTTGCATCTAAAAGGGTGCAAAAAATGAACGATGGAGGTTTGGTGTGTCATTGATGCATGACACCATCTTAACCATGCATATAGCTTGCTACAAGTGTTTCCATAACAATTAATGCCAACATGTGATCGACATATCAAAGGTAGCACCATAATTTATACTTTGACAGGGCTCCGATAGTGAATGTAATAATGGATTCCATTTCTTGAAATTTCAATTGTGTTCATGGCAAACAAGGTAGCACTAGGGCATGCAAGAAAATGTTAAGGCATGTGAGGGTAGAAAAAAGAGGAAATTGTGGTAGTGATTTTTAAAACTACATTTGTATGGACCAAAGGTTGTTGACACATGTGCAATAGCTAGATCATGATTATCCAATATACACATATACTTTCATGTGAAGTTTAAAGGTTATGTTGTCTAGTTTTGGTTCAACCAAGGGAGAATAACATAACATCAATATAGGTTTAGAGATCAATTTAGTTTCAATCTATTTTTTTTGTTCCATTCCATCACATATATTACTTAGTTTTCACGTAAGGCTACAATCAAACAACGAAATCCAATTCATCGGATATAATAGATTCATTTAGGTACAACATACTTTGCATAAATAAATGCTAATGTACAATTGTCAAATGTGATATTAATAATTTCAATCTCTTTTCAACTAATGATATTAGTAATACTATCATTTAATATAACAATAATAACCCCAATTATCCTTAAGTGATAACATACAAATTAAAAACTAAATGAGAATCAAATATTTGAGTAACGTCGATCATTTGCATTTTCACTATAACACCTTCTCCCTGTAACAACATGGGTTAGTACAAATATGACATGGATTTACCCTTCTTTTCTAGCTATGAAATCATACAACTACATTAATTGTTAATAGAGAGAGATCACCCTGTTCCACGTAATCTTATACTTTATTCACTTTTCCAAGTTTTAGATAGGGAAGTGTTCAATTTCATCACACAAGCATCCACTTTAATTGCAAAGCTACAAAATAGTTAAGAGAGAGAAGCATCACTTTTCACCAAATAAAAAAATTCAGTAACATTATAAAGAAGGGTTTCATAGGGAGAAAATATCATTCATTTTATACTACTTCTTGCGTTTCTATTTATACTATTAGAAGTAAGAAAAGTGGCGTTGTTTCATTTGTTCATGTTTTCATTTAAAGCAAGAACTAGGAATGAAGGTGACAATGTTAAAGTGTTTTCATCTACCCACATCCATGCCCCCGTGAGTGGAACATAATAATATGAAGAGGTACCAAAATACTTTACGCCCATGACTAATCATAATGAGTCATCACACCCGCATTTTGTACCAAAACAACCTTCCATTACCCAAGGTTCATTTGGCAACCATTACGCCAACAAAATAGCATTCATCTTCGAGGGGGTTTCGAACATGTTCCCAAATCCAAAGGCATATTATGAATCAATCCCCTAAGGTAAACCAAAAATTTTAGAGTGTATTGACTTGTGGAGTCAAAACCGAATAAATGAGACTTACTAACAACATAATTAAAAATATATGAAATATCCAATAATGGCCTCTATAAAAAGGTTGCATAACACTTGAACATGAAAATTGTCACTCGTAACCCATTCTCCTATTTTTTCAGAATACAAGGAAGCTAATGGAACTAAAATTTGGTAAGTGGCGCTCATTTTAGAGGCACCATTCCAAAGCAAGTTGCTGAAATTTGACAGATTGTACTTGGACACAATAAGCCAAAGTGGCTCCAAAACTGGCATGGAAAAAGTACTTCCTAAAGAGATAAATTGAAAATAGTTACATTCACAAATCTCAATGTAGGAATGAAGAGGTAATTACGATTACATCAAAACAATGTTTTGTATATTCGATGATCAATGGATTCCAAGGTCGCATCCACAAGAGATACTAACCAATGTACATTCTTACAAGTACCTAACACCCACACAAACTCCACATGTTCGAATTACATTTGACAAAAAGAATCTAAAACTCCTTCAAGATAATCAACATGACCAAGGAGTTCAACCTTGCATACCAATTATTCACATAAAACAAGACACCTACATGAATTTTTTCCTGCCACAAAAATATATACATCCCTCATCCACTATTTTGCCCTATTGCACACTACTTAAAATAAGAGAATCTTACATAGTACGGTTATGTTATGGAGTGCTTTATTACATGCAATCGTTTGATCTTATCCTCATAACTCTCACTTTAAGCATATTCCTAAATCATGGGATCCCTTGAAACTATGCTTTTATAAATCATTCCATCAAACCCTTTCTAAACATCTTTTAAACTCTTGCATTTGACATACTCATCCACTAGGGCACTTGCAGCCACAAATAATCAAACTAACACTTTCTAATATGCTTTAGTGGATGTTTAGCATGTCCAACCATGCTCCAAAGCTCCCTTTTTTTTAGAGGAGGTGGGAGAATGATGGAATGTGTTGTGGTGGTTGGCTTCTACACCTATCCAAAAGTTGGACTATTTTGGCATTTTCAAAAACCAATTTTGTGTATATCTCACAGCCTTGCAATCCTACATACACATACAAAATTAGCCCTCCAGTGGAACCTTCTCCCTTCTTTCATCCCTACAGAAAATTAAATAAATCCCAATCGTATGGCACCACCAAATTCTGCAAATAAGATGACAAAACAAAACCGCTTTCTAATATGCTTAGGTGGGTCTCCAACTTGTCCCAAGCTTCATTTTTGCATAATAATAAAACATCATATGCAAATATATCAAGAGCAATTGATCTTATTTTCTAGATTTGTTGCAACATAAAGCTAAAACTAAGATTTAGATGAGATTTAGAGTAAACTGTCATATTCAATCGTTGTCCAGGCTTGAATCTGCCTGTAAGTGATCAGATAAAGAGTATTGGGGTGGGTCGATTGGGAATGCAAGAAGGGTGATGGTGTGTTTCTAGGTAGGGTATACAATGCCCAATCTCTCCAATGCCAAACTCAACCTAACAACCTTATGCAAAACAACATTCTACGCTCCATAAAATTACAGAAAAAAATGCATCTCAGCAACAGTCTATAGGGGGAAAAATTGAAACACAAATGAGAAGAATGATTCAAGCCAAAAATAGTCAAAATCACACACTACAACTATGGAAAAGCCTTTCTTACATCTTAGCGACGCACTTGGTTTAACCAAAAATGGTCGTGAGAGCAATAAAATTATTATGCATAGGGTTTTGTTACACCAATAGTTATTTACCGTCTGCAGTCTTCAATGCCGAGTATTCGGTCTTCTTAACAATGCATAATGTACAATACTCATTATAACCATTTATGTGAACATGAGATGATTTTGACGTGGTGTGAAGCAGTTGTTGTGGTAGTGTGTAGTCATGTGAAATAGGGTTTTTATTGCTGTCTGAGAGTGGTGGTCACAGCCATTTATGTGGTGTTCATATGAAAGATAGGAGTTGTTTGCTGCAGTGGTGGCGGTGTCTGTAGCGTTGGCAGTGCATGTTGTTGGGAAGAAAGTGTCTCCTCGTGTGTGGAAATGTCTACCAGGGGAGAGGACCCGGTTGTGGTGTAGGGTCCATTAGTGGAGATAGTAGGTGAAAAGACATTCACCTTTTTAATAACATATTTTGAATGATATGTGAAGTTAATATTACCTAACTGTATTGTATTGTATCATTATTATTTAAACATGGAAGCATGAAATGTTGAATAAGACAGTTTTTAAATTGGTCAATATTCTCTTATTCATTGATAGAACTAAAAATATATATTAATTTATATACAAGTGTACAAAAACCAAGTCTATACAGTCAACTATTCATTAAGTAATATTTTCATTGTATGTACATCATATCTATTACAGTCACTTCAACAAGTCATTTCTCAAGACTTTCCAAACCAGATCTCAAATATAATGCACTATTTTTGATGTAAGAGTCTTCAATCCCAAGTAAACACCTGCATAACAATAAATGAAATTATGGTCAGGCTCACCTTTCACAGTGTTTAAAAACTCAGTACCATATGAACAATAAATTGTGTAACCAGCTGCATAAAATAATAAAAATGACCAACTAAAATATTATCCATTGGATTAAATCCCAATAAATCTCAACCATTTGATTGAACTATCATATTGAATCCATGTCAACTAACATCAACCAATCAGAATTTAGGATGATAGAATAAAAGCTGAAGGATGGATTACAATTCCATTTGTTCATGCAGTTTTCATCTCTCAAAGTTGAAGAAGTGAGGAGCAGTGCAGTTCAGGTAAGACACTTATGAATTACAAACTATTTCATAATTCAAGCCCTCTATTTATTTTTTCAGTGTTTGCATATTGCAGCAGAGTTGTATATGCCAATTGCATTTGCTTTAAAGTTTCTGAAGTCTTTTCAACAAATCTAATTTGTGCATATCCTGCCATCATGGCATTCTATGAGACCACGTTTCTTTGAGGAATTCTATCAAACAGTTCACCTACGTTTCCAACAAAAGCATTTTCTGCATATCCTACAGTCATTTTAAGAAACTACAGTTAAGGAAACTCCAACCTGAAACCTTGGCTTATTTCTGTCCATTCAGAATTCTCTCCTATGAATAGCATACCTACAATACAAGGCGTTTAGTCTAAGGAGATTGCAAGCTTAAAAATTGAAACTGACACTTAAATTCACTTAGTTTAAATTTTAATTGAAAACTCAGTTAACTTATATATCTTCTCCATCTGGTTGACCTATTTGTGAAAAAGACCATGGCTACACAAACATAAGGTTAGATTATCTAGGTGGCTTATTTCTGAAAACAACGATCATTACACAAACATGAGATCAGGCCATGAGGTCAAAACTGGAGGAGTCACGGCAGAAGTGTCCCCGTGCTAGGAAGGTCCGTTATGCACTCAAACCACTTGTGTACCTAGACATTGTGCACTGTGAAATAAACAAAAATGACATTTACCTTTACCCTTAGATAAACAGTAAACGTATTCAAGACATTAACAGAATGCCAGTCCAGGAAAATCATATTGTATTCATTTTTCTTAATGTCTTGAATACTTTTATTGTTGAAGTAAGGGTGTCAAATGTAAACTGACAAATGTAAACTGATCGGGTTGGGGACCAGTTTGTTGTTCCCAGCGAAACAGTGGGACTGCCTAATCAGGATACCCATATCTTCTGTACGTTGCAAAATCATATGCCATGACAGTGCGTGCAAACAACAAATACACTTCTTTGGGAACATATATTCTTCTTCTCTAGTGTATAGTCATCACTGCTATATAGGCATAAGTTTAATTGTATACATAAAAAGATGGAAAGTATTCTAATTACATGTGCAAAATTTATATTGAAAACATAACTTTAAATTGAAAACAGTGTTGTATATTCCATCAGTGTTGTATGTGCACACTATAGTAAATTCTTTTTATGCTAAGTAAATTCTGAAATACAATATGCAACACAGCTAGGAAGTACAACACTACTGGAATATACAACTCTGTCGGAATATGACCACAACAGCGTTCTATAGTCCAGCAGTGTTGTATATTGCATTTCTGAATTCACTGTATTGTTCATTTTTTCCAGATATCTCATTCTCCAGTTGAAAAGTATTTTTTCCAATCATCACTGTGATATTAGCATAAGTTTTATTGTATACATAGAAATTTGGAAAGTATTATGATCATATGTGAAAATTTTATATTGAAAACATAACTTTAAAAACTACATAGGAAGAGTCCGACGAATACAGTAGTTTGTCAAGTTTTCGTTAGAAATATGGAAGGAAAATTTTTAGTTCTATCAATGAATAAGATAATATTGACCAATTTAAAAACTGTCTTATTCAACATTTCATGCTTCCATGTTTACATAATAATAATACAATACAATACAGTCAATGTCTTTCACCCACTATCTCCATTATTGGACCCTGCACCACAACCGGTGCCTATCCCCTAGCAATGCTCACCCACCAGCCGTTAATGTTTTCATTATAAATTTTCCCTTCCATATTTCTAACGACAACTTAGCTTTAACAACTAGGGGAGAGGACCCGGTTGTGGTGCACCCTATCTTTGCACAGTCACCGCGCCACGTCACTGCCACCTGGGCGAGTAAAAACACTATAGATATAGGTATGTACTCTATAGATATAGGTAAAAGAGTAAATAAATGAATAGAAGGATTGTCAAACTCTATAGATATAGGTATGTACCATAATATCTCTTGCATTCATCATACAGAGTGGTAAAATTCTTATCTTCTTTGCAAAATATACATGTCTAACCATTTAAACAACTAGATAAAAAAAAATCTACCATAAAATCTTCATAAAAACCATCATATTTACATGTTTATCTGGCTACTTTTTTGATGTTACCAAACCTCTCGACAAATCCTTTTCAAAAAAATCTAATGTGACTTGATGAAACCAATCCTTTGCTGAATTGTCGTTAGAAATATGGAAGGGAAAATTTATAGAGTTTAAAGCTAAGTTGTTACCAATCCTCTCGACAAATCCTTTTCAAAAAAATCTAATGTGACTTGATGAAACCAATCCTTTGCTGAATTGTCGTTAGAAATATGGAAGGGAAAATTTATAGAGTTTAAAGCTAAGTTGTTACCAATCGTTAGAAATATGGAAGGGAAAATTTATAGAGTAAAAACACCACCAATGGATGCAGCACCAAATTCTTGACCTCCAACATTGCACCGCCACCTCACTGCCACCTCAGCGCCACGTGGACGATCCGCGTTTGTGGAGATGTCAAAAAAGTTGGTTTTTTTGCATGGGACCAAGTGTTGTCCACTCGCCGCGCCAGTTGTTGTCCGGGCTACCGCCATGCATTGAATGCTCACCCACCAGCCGTTAATGTTTTCATTATAAATTTTCCCTTCCATATTTCTAACGAACAATATAGTGAATTCTGAAATGCAATATACAACATTGTTGAACTATACAGCATTGTGCTCATTTAGTCAAATATACATTGTCTATCCAAGCACTTTCTGTATTCAACATATTCCATACAAGTTTCATTGTCATAATGAAAACTACAAGTCAATTAATTCCTAAAAATGAAACAAAATCATTCATATTCTAGCAATCCTCTTTCCTTCAACAATTCCAAAATCATATTCCAGCATTCATTTTTGGTATATTTATAGTTTCTTTTCCAACAATCATCTTTCATGTTGTGAATCAGGTATTTCATTTACACCATGAGAAAAGGTGCTATTGCTAGAAGATCAAGGAGGCCAAAAGTGAGAGGTGTACAATTATCACATAATTTAAGTGATGAAGAGGATAATTCAGCACCAACTGGTAATGAACCAGAATGTAGAAACCCACCCACTGTCTCAGTTCAAAGAACATCTGCAACAAAGAAGCTTAGTGTCATCCGAGGTTGGACAAAAGAAGATATGGAAAAGGCGATAGATGATGTTGAGTTTAATGGGTTCTCAGTTAGAGCAGCAGCAAAGAAGTATTCCATTCCACCCACATCATTACACTATTGGCTAAATGGTCTCACCCACACAAAGAGGAGGGGTCCTCCAACAGTTCTAACTGAAGAAGAAGAAGAGGAAATTGTTGAATGGTGCAAAGAAATGGCTGATATGGGTCATGGCTTGGAGTTAATGCAGCTAAAGGCAAATGTTGCTCAGATTTGTGAAACAAGACAAAACCCCTTCAGAGATGGGTTTCCTGGTAAATCATGGTGGGCTGGATTCAGAAAACGTCATCCAGACCTTGCAATCCGAACCGCTGAGGGACTTGACAGGGATAGAGCTTTAAACTTGCGCCCTGCAATAGTAACCAAATTTTATGATAATTTGGCCAAATGCTATGGAACCTATTCATACGGCGCTCATAAAATCTGGAATTGTGATGAGACTGGTTTGCAGGCTGGAAGAAATTGTGGAGTTCGTGTAATTGCAAAGAGGGGCAGTCGTAATGTCCCAAAGGTAATACCAAAGAGCAGGGAGTGGATCACTATATTGTGTTGTGTCAATGCAGCAGGTTTGTCAATCCCAGGATTTTATTTGTTCAAGGGAAAGAGAATGATAAAGAATTACATTAAAAATTGTGAACCTGGAGCATGTATGGCTGCACATCCAAATGCATGGATGACAAAGGAATTGTTTTTAAATTGGCTATGTCATTTTGCACGTTCAGTACCAGGCGGTGTTTCTCCAAATAATAGACACCTATTGATATTTGATGGCCATGGCAGCCATGTAGCATTACAAACTGTGGAGGAGGCAAACAAATTGGGCATTGATTTGATAACACTACCAGCACATACTAGTCATAAGTTGCAACCTCTTGACGTGAGTGTGTTCAGCCCTTTCAAGACATATTTTAGAGCTGAGAGGTCCAAATGGATGGCAGAGAACAAATGTGCAGATGTGAAAAGGAGTGACATTGCTGAGCTTGCAAGTAGAGCCTTAAAAAAGGCACAAACACCATCTAACATAATTGCAGGTTTCAAAAGAACTGGTATTTGGCCATTGAATTATGATGCTCTCCTAAATGACATGGCATGCAGCCAGGCATTTGACATGCAAGGTGAGGAAGATGTTGATGCTGTCACAAACATTTTGAGCCTATCTCAACGAATAAATCCTGAATTAAATGACAGTGAAGAGGTGGTACCTGAAACTCAATTCATGCAAAATGTTGACTCTAGAGATGATATGGAAGCAGCTGCAACACATGGAGTGGAGCTAAACGGTGCTCTTGGAAACCCAAGTAACATCATCAACAATAAGGAGGGGTCTTCAGATTTTGTAAGTAACAATGATTTGTCCTTGCCAAGTCAAGTTAACCCGCCACAATGGTTAGAGGATGCCATGAAAAACTTGGGTTACAAGCTACCATCCAACACAGAAGATCAAAGCTTAAATCTGCCTTCCTTTCCTGAAGGACTAGAACAAGAAGCAATAATTCATTACTATGCAGATGTTGGAGATGAGGATGAACAAGACGAAGTCGAATTTCAAGAGGATGCTCAAGAAAATGAAATTAACTTAGAAGTTATGCAACATGAACCTCAACACCCTGAAGAGACTGAAAACCAAGATGGACGCGGTACGTTACTTTCCCATTTTCTACGACTTCCAAGGGAGATCATAAACAAATCAGATGGTTCTATTAGACTGAGTAGGCATTCACAGATTTTGACTGCACCTGAGTACATGGAGCTATTGGTTGATGCGGAAAGAAAAAAGGAGGAACAAGCAAAACTAAAGTTACGGAAAAAAGAAGTGGCACAAGAAAAAAAGGTTGCTAGACTTGCAGCAAAAGAAAAAAGATTGCAGGAGAAGCTTGAAAGAGAAAGGGAGAAGCAGGCTAAGGAGCAACAGAAAGAGATTGAGAAGGCACACAAGCAACAAAGGAAAGAGCAAGAGAAGAGGGAGAGGGAACTTGCAAATCAATTAAGGGAATACGAAAAGAGGATGCGTGTAAGTTCTGCAACTGATCATGAAAATCGAAGGATTTTTCAAGATATGTTAAATATTCAAATTCCAGGTTATGCTCAAATTGGAACACCTCCATCACTTATGAATAACTCTTGTACAGTTCCATCTTGGTATGTATCACCTCATTTACTTTGTACAAGTTCAAGCAGTCCTAGTAGTTCATTTGCAATGCCACCATGGATGCAAGCTTCAGCAGGGCAACCAACTCCTCTGTCAACAACAGGTGCAAATCCCTTTTCAAGCGGACAACCAAATCCTTTTTCAGCAGGGGGACCAGATCCTTTATCAGTTGGGCAACCAAATGCTCTGTCAAAAGGGATTCTAAATCCCTTTTCAGTTGGCCAATCGAACACTGTATCGGCAGGAAAAGAAAATCCAAAAGCAGTATAGAAAGAGGGCAATATTACTTATACTAACTAAGATATTGAACATGTGCCCGTAAACAATGCTTATTACCCCATATGATGATGGTAGTAATTTTGTTGGTGATACAATTTTGCTAGATGTATTCACCGAAGTCTTCCTATGTAGTCTCTAAAGTTATATAGTGCAATATAAATTTTGCGTATGTAATCAGAATACTTTCCAGCCGTCCATGTATACAATTAAACTTATGTTAATATATCAGTATGATGATGCTCTATATTTTACACCCTATTTGGCGGTGTAATCAGAATACTCATATTAATTTTGCGTATGTAATCAGAATACTTTCCAGGCGTCCATGTATACAATTGAACTTATGTTAATATATCAATATGATGATGCTCTATATTTTACACCCTATTTGGCGGTGTAATCAGAATACTCATATTAATTTTGCGTATGTAATCAGAATACTTTCCATCGTTCTATGTATACAATTAAACTTATGTTAATATATCAGTATGATTATGCTCACTATTTTAATAGTGCAGTGTTTAAAAACATTAAGGATCATTGCCTGAGTGAGAACCCTCTCATCTCTGCCTTTTCTTCTCATCTTCGTAGCAGGCCGAGCCAATGCCGAGGACGAAGTCGGTCAGGAGTGGAGAAAACGCACGCACCCACCGGTCTGCAAGATCCCACGAAATGGTCGCTCGAGCTCTGCAACCGAACACGCCAAAAACCAGACTGAACGAGCTCCGTCTCCATTTCCCATGAAATCCCATGGCGCGATTTGGCTGTGGCAGGGTCCATAAACCAAACCGCGCGCATTAACGGCTGGTGGGTGAGCATTCAATGCATGGCGGTAGCCAGGACAACAACTGGCGCGATGAATGGCGTGGTGTTTTTACTCGAGCTGGTGGCAGTGACATGGTGCAGTGACTGTGCAAAGATAGGGTGCACCACAACCGGTGTAATGCAGTTACAGCTAATGCACGTGGGAGCAACATGTATATATGAACCATGGAAGACACTTCAAACATTTAGACTCAAGATCGAGAGAACGCTAATACAGAAGCGAGCAATTACAACAGAAAACAATGTAAATGGCAGTAACAGAGAGTGGTAATGCCAAAAATGATGAAAGTTATCTTCAAACTTTGAAAGCCAAAAAAGGCATTTGGCCCATGATGGAACCAGGAAGACACTTTAAGCTAGAATACAATTTTGGGCAATAAAATTCCATAGAAAGAAAGACATTTGTATACAGCAACTGGGATATTATCTTTGGTGGTGAGCTTTTATGCCAACCCTCAACAATTTACAATATTTATTCCTATTATCTAAATCGGTTATGTCCATAAAAGTCTGTGTATAATTAGAGCTAGAAATTGCTTAAAGGGGTAATTGGGTATTAGAAAATAGATTACGTTAAGTCCAATGATGAGGTAATGCTGCTAAGTACTTTAAAAAACAATTGGGTACTGATACAAAAAGAAAACAATTGGATACACTAAGAGGTGAAGCAGAAATTACTAGATATCTTCATTAAAGTTCCT
Source organism: Taxus chinensis (assembly GCA_019776745.2). Lineage (NCBI taxonomy): Eukaryota > Viridiplantae > Streptophyta > Pinopsida > Cupressales > Taxaceae > Taxus > Taxus chinensis. Next base: position 221,950,819 of record CM034152.1, read on the forward strand.
CTTGTTTCTATATAAACACTAAAAAAATTGGGTACTGATATGTTTCTAACTCGCACTAAACAAGATACTGTTTATTCAGTTCCTCTTGTTTCAAAATATACAAACACTAAAAAAACAATTTCTAGATATCTTCATTGAAGTTGTAGTAAAAGTTCAGTTTTCTAAAACTCTGAGATGAAGGAAATTTGGAAGCCGAATGTCTGTAATGCAGAAGAAATCAATCTTACGAACCATTTTCCACAGTGATAGTATGAAAAGACACGTATGTGGTTTTTCCCATCCAAAGTAGCAGGCACTCCGTGCCAAATGGGACGCCAGGAAAACCTTAACCAACACCGTGTCGAAACCCTATAAGCATATCAACTGTTGGTCTGTTTTCAATGGTTTTGCAAGCGCATGGAGAAGTCACTCACCGTTGATTTGCATAGTGTAGGTGGATCCCCGACTGTAAATAAACGACTATCGGTGTAAATATTCTATTAGAGGTTAAGAATAATTGAGATAGAAGAAGATATTACTTGAATTTATTGTATAAAGGGAGTGTCAACTGCACCTCCAAAAATATAAGGAGAAATAAAATGAAAAATAACAATTCTAAAAGGAAAATCGCTCTCTAATTAGCAACTGAACATGAGCTCGCATAAACGCATGGCACTCATAAACACATTAACAGACATAAACGCATTAAAAGTTACAGTAATCCCATTAACAGTAATTAGCAACTGAACATGAGCTCGCATGGCACCCATAAACCCGAGACTGGCGCTCATAAACAAGACAAATACACCAACGATTTTAAGCTTGGATTTGTAAAACAAGACGGGTGAAAAAACAAATTTCTTTTGCTGAATGGCAAACAACAAACTTTCCATAGTAGTGCAGTGTTTAAAAACACTAAGGATCATTTCCTGAGTGAGAACCCTCTCACCTCTGCCTTTTCTTCTCATCTTCGTAGCAGGCCGAGCCAATGCCGAGGACGAAGTCGGTCAGGAGTGGAGAAAACGCACGCACCCACCGGTCTGCAAGATCCCACGAAATGGTCGCTCGAGCTCTGCAACCGAACACGCCAAAAACCAGACTGAACGAGCTCCGTCTCCATTTCCCATGAAATCCCATGGCGCGATTTGGCGGTGGCAGGGTCCATAAACCAACCCGCGTGCATTAACGGCTGGTGGGTGAGCATTCAATGCATGGCGGTAGCCCGGACAACAACTGGCGCGGCGAGTGGACAACACTTGGTCCCATGCAAAAAAACCAACTTTTTTGACATCTCCACAAACGCGGATCGTCCACGTGGCGCTGAGGTGGCAGTGAGGTGGCGGTGCAATGTTGGAGGTCAAGAATTTGGTGCTGCATCCATTGGTGGTGTTTTTACTCGCCCAGGTGGCAGTGACGTGGCGCGGTGACTGTGCAAAGATAGGGTGCACCACAACCGGGTCCTCTCCCCTGGACATGCGTACAATTTCCATCAAGGGATCTAATACTGGGTGGCAGCCGATGTCTCGAACTCGGGGCCAAAACAGGTAGAGCAACAGTTACTTGGATGGGCAGAGTCTATCCTTCAAAGTCACCACAAGCCACGGAAAGACTGTTACCTCTTACAATGTCGCTTCTGACAACTAGTAATTCGGTCAAAATTTTAGCAGAGCTCAGATGTGTTTGTGTAAACTAACCACCCTAAGTACCTGGTGCGTTAACGCTAAGGCCATGATTCAAGTGTTTAGTATGTCTTGGCTACCAGCTACTTTTTCAGTCAAATATTTTCTCGTGTATAACCATCGTGTGTTGCGGTGGTTGTGAAACGATAACCACATCAATGCCAATAAAAAACCTAATATTACTTGTTTTTATTTTGGGTAGAATATGGTTGATGGGCGTTAAGTGGCAGAGATGGTTTATCGCCACCCACAATTCGAAACCGTTATTTTCACCGATGTAAATGTTTGTTATATGACAATTGTATTTTCAACTTTACGTTAATATTTTTATGTGCTTTTATAATCTTTTCTCTTTCATTTTAACTACTTTTGTATATTTCATATCTACCCTCTATATCTATTTCCGAGATTGAATAAATTACCATTAAAAATAGTGTAACCTATCCACCCTCTTTTATATTCTTTGTTAAAAAATGTATGGAATTTTGTGGGCAACGTTAAATTGGCCACTTAAGCAGTTGACTGGGAAACAAGGTGTCACTAGAATAGTCGAAGCTCTGTCAGATGGGTTGGAATGAGTTGCTTGACAAGACAAAGTCGCCACTGTCTAGCAATGGAGCGATAATGACGTTTTCAGAGGGGGGAGCCGACCACTACGGATTTCTTTCAGCATTGTAAACATTAATTCCCGTGTCACTGACCTACAGGGTCAAGCCCTCTTCAACAGTAATGCCCCTTTTGTCTTTCATATAAGTCATAGTGAGAGTTTTACGAGGGATACTCTCAAACCATACACCTAATACGTATACAGATGGAGATATATGATAAATCCCAAAGGATAACTATCCATTGGATGAAACCCATTTGGGATTTTTGAAAGTGGTGATAGTGAATCCAATGGTGGTATTGTGCTTCTGATCTGACACACATATGGTCATGCTTATGAACATCAGAAGACGAGTTATGGGAGTAGAAGCCATTGATGGAAGGAAGCTAATTCACATAAAGGGAAAACAAATACGTACTATATGGATGATCACAGTCTAAATAGCTTAGTACCCACATTTGAATAGGTTGAGGTATAAACCTAAACTAAATATAGATTGTCAATTTACTCAATCAATTAATAAAAAACACTAAAATTTGATAAAATTTCCATTATTTATTTGACTAATGTGAATAGGTTCAAGATTTTTTTGGGTCATCCACATTAGTAGACAAAGAAACTTCACCATTTTGTGGATTGTTCTAAACCATTTTGTGAATAGGTTCAACTATATTTTAGGGTCATCACGTTGATAGATAAAGAAACTTCACCATCTTGTGGATTGTTCTAAATATTTTCCTAACCAACTTAATATAAATTACCAATGTCAAACAACCTCTAGTTTTGCAATTCTTAACTCAAGTAGAGGAAATGCTTATTGCAAGAGTCAATCCAATCTTACAAGTCAATCAAACATGCGACAGTCAATACAAAAACACAGGGCACACTATTAGCTTCCCCCAAAACATTTCATCTATTGCAAAGTAATTGCCTAGATGTCTTGAGGAGTTAGACATTTTGCTTATACAAAAGTAAGGGACAAAACAAACAAAGTATGCTTTATATGTGAGCAGGGCGCGTGTTTTGGAGGCCCTACAATTTAAGATTGCACATGATCCATATTATAGATATGTTTTAATTGATAATGACTCCCTTTCTTCATTGTCATGTGAGGACACAAATATCTCCTCCATGTTGAAATCTGGTGATTTGGATATCCATGTAAAGAAAGAACACAATTCAAATGTGATTGAATCTGATGCTTATACTTCACCTGGTTCAGATTATCTTCCATCATCGTTTTTGCCAATACTTCCTAGTACTGGAACTGAACAAGAATAAATTCAATGTTTCTTGCATACATTTCCCCATGATTCACCCTACTCTCTACCATGGACAAAAGCTAGTCTCTCTCCTATTAATGAATACAACACTAAAGGGTTGTTTCTATGGCATTCCCACCATTGTTCCCGATAGGAATATCCAGATTTAAACAACCACACATGAGGGAAGTTCAACTTCATGAACACACCTTGTATTTGATGCACTGTTACGATGATCGTTTTTAGAGCTACCCAAGATTCAAGTATTTTTTGCTCAGCCTCATCATGTGTCGCCAAAGCCAAGCTACAATATTTTTTTTTCATAAAACAGGACATCGAAAAAGGTTTCCCTCCTACAATAGGGGATCTACGGAAAATACTTCATGATAACCCTGAAAAATTGCATGTCAGGAAATTTTATGTGATTTGGCAATAGTCTTCATGGAAAGCGTTCTTGTTGGTCGAAAAGTGGATGTGAACATAATATATTGATAAATGCATCCAAGACAACCCTTTCCTCTTAAATGCATCACAAATACTAGCTTCCAACCCTCTCTCAGACTTGGAAGAGCTATTAAGTAGAGATCAATGCCACACCAAATGCTTAGAGCAAACATTTTTATGAAAAAAAATAGGACTCTAATGTCGATACAATGCCCCTTGGGAAATGTGGACGTAATCTAAATTGCTCATTGGCAATGATGGGAATGTTCAGTATCTGCCTTCTAGGAATGATGACAAGCTAAACAAAAATAATCAAACAATTTTTTCCATCTTGAATCCAATATTGACTATCAACATGTACTATTAAAACATTCATTATTAAAGTACATTACAAAATATGCTTCCAAGGCTGGACAATGATCTAAATCCTATCATCAGATGTTATCTAGAATTTCATATTGTTTCAACCTTGACCAACTATCACATGTTTCCTTTCGGAAAATGCTAATAGATAGTGTTATTGAGCATGATATGAGTGCACATGAAGCCTACCATATGTTGCAAAAATTGCTTGTTGTTCATGTTCTAGTCATTATTTTGTCTCCTTGAATGTACAAAAAAAGGTGTTACGGCATATCACTTAAACAATGTTTACATGAAACATCCATCAACTATGGACTCTATTTCACGTATTGAGGTTGCATGGTCTTTATCTTATGGTGCAAAACATGTTAAAGACAAATGTAAGGCGCGTACTATACCTTATATTGTCCATGTGTCTAAGAGATTTTTTCATATTCCTGCTCAAGATTCTATGTCTTTTAATTTTTTTGTTGGAGTGAACTCCTTTTATATAAGCCATTTCAAAACATTTCTTCAGACATAGGGAACACATGTGAGGAGATTACTTCAAATTAGGATTTGTTGCGGAACACTTTTCACCCATGACATGTCAACCAAGAACCCATTCAACATGAGCAATCTTCAGGAGAATAATATGTAGTTGAAGATGAAAGGACAATGTCATCCACTATAATGGATGAATGGGAACTTCTTTCACAATTGCATCCCCAAAATCATATGACCCATGATAGCCTGGACATGCTACGCCACCAAAAATTTGACATACATTACAATTTTTTTTATCATCATATTCCTCTTCCTTTACTCAATACCGAGACATCTTTCATTGAAGCATGCAATCAATCAACTTCCACACCGCCTTCTCTTCCCTTGTTGCATGAACAATTTTTTTTTTTTTATACTATTCTTCAACATTTTGTGCACATAGAACAATTACCACTACTTCAATTGATAATTCAAGGTATAGATGGGACATGTAAATCATATCTCATAAAAGGTCAACATTATCTTCAATAATAGATACAAATTACTCACCTCTTTTAGTGCTTGCACCTACTGGAGTCGCTACCTTCAATATCTCTACATTGTCAATACATTCCTACTTGCACATTCCAATTAAAGATATCAAACCACTTGAAGGATAGATCCTTCCATCTTTTCAAGACTCTATCAAACATGTTCAATATATTCTCATGGATGGAATGAGCTTCATTGGTCCCAAGTTACTAGCGAAGATCGATTTGCGTCTTTATGAATCTTTCCCTCACTTCAAAACATTTGTATTTGGTAAAAAAATCCATCATTATTGTTGGTGACCTTGGTCAATTACCTCCTGTCAGATACATCCTATTGTATGTTGGTCACTCATTTCGTGATAACCTGTGGAGAGGCTTCTCCACTTCAATTACGCTAAGAGAAATCTTCTAACAACAAGGTTCCACTCCACAATAGGTTTCTTTCCACAAACACGTGATCAACATTCAGGAACACAATTCCTACTTCCATTTTCACATGTTTGCATTTTAATGTCTCTTATAATATAATTGCTTCATTAACTATAAGTTTTTTTTCCTCTTTTTACTTATTTTTCATGTTATCAGTAACTTTTTATGTCTTATCTTATTTAATTCATTTTCTGTAATGGCTCGCTCCCCTTGCCATCCCTTTCGAGCACTCACATCGCACACCACACGTGACATTTCTAGTGATAGCAAGTGTTAACTCATAACTATAAGTTTATGTCAAATTTCAAAATGGTGTTTGACAAAGACACTTACCTTCTTCACTTGTCATAGCCTTTCACGATGGAGATTTATACAAATACACTTTAAATGAAAAAATTGTCAAGTCTCACATATCTTTATGACTTCATACATTTGAGGGCGCATTAAACACTCACTTGATCAAGGTAATGCGACAACATCTCACCTACATGTGTGCCTATAGATGCGCATACATACACGTGTAAATTTAGGTTCTCATTGATTTTCACATTATTATTCATACTTATCTATTTCCTTAGTAAGCATAAATATTCACAAATTGAAATAGAGTAGTTGAAGCATCTTAAATGTTTATCATGCAAAATTTATAAACCAAGCTTGAGGAGTAATGTTCATTTTTAAGTTCACCAATTAATTAAGTCTACTAAAAAACATATTTGAGTTCGAGACAACAAATTTATTTATTTACTATTATTATTTGTAACGAACCGTTACACTAAAACCTCGAGGCATTAGTGAATCTACGCACTAGGATCATAACATCCCACCATGCTTCCGCAGAGCCCGACCTTGGAATAGGTTTGCACCCACACTCCCATTGTGAGGCCCGCTTCACTGACATTTAGGTGCCCCATGCGCCCTGTCTACTTGACATAACCAACTAAGTGTGATTTGAACACGAGTGGTCACTTTGATAATAAATGTGCTCTGATAGAAAATGTAATGAACCGTTACACCAAAACCCTGAGGCATTAATGAATCCATACATCAAGACCATAATATTATTATCAATTTTGATATGCTACAATTAGTATTATGATTTAGTGCACCACACATTAGCTGTAATAATATAAAATTTATACCAAATTGGGTTCTCTATCAAATGGGGACGTTACTGATGAGTACATTTAATTATGAACCTTGATTATATATTACAAACCAAATTAATAGTCCTCAAATGAAAATATCCTTAAATCAATTTAGATTCTCTTATAAGGCATTTGACAACGTCGTCACAAGTTTAGGAATTCAACCCAAGTGATAGCTTCCACAAAAAAATATAATTCAATGAGAGCACCTAGGGGAGAGGACCCCATAATTGTGCAGGTACCAAAATATGTACATTGATTTTCACCTTTGGCTGTTGAAAAAATGACTAATAGTTGTTCACTATTTGATTAATGACACTTTTTAAGAGCCAATGGCAATGTGACACATAGGGCGCTCGGTCATTGGTACCTCTTTCAAATGCTTTATATTATTTTTTTTCATTTTAAATCAATTCAAAAACTACTTTTTCCTCCAAATAAACACGCGAAACGAAAATGTTGATGTGGCATGATGATACGTTATACAATGATACAATTTTTTATGTTGACGAGACCCCTACATATATCTACGTGTCCCTAAATATAGGGTGCACGGTTATGGGGTCCTCTCCCCTATAAACAATTATCATGTCTAATCCACACCCACAATATAACTAACTAAAAGAGAATAAAGGAGCGACTACCCTTGTTGGCAAAGTTAGTGGATAAAGTCATGTTTTCGAAAAGTAGAGAAAATTGGCATCCTATGCAACCAAAAACATGAAAAATAACACCCAATGCCACTAGTGGATCATAAAATGTATGTCAAGAAGAGATCAAACTAACACGATAATGGAAAGAATATTTCTAGGAGGAAATGGGCCTTACACTTTCTCTTTTAGTGTAAAACTTTTCACTTGCCTTACATATGGGTTTCAAGCTCTTCTTTTCCAACCTATACACCATTACTTTTTTTTCTCTTTTTTCCACTACATTAGTATATTAGAATTTTTTATGTTTATGCGGTCCTCGAGAATCATGTTTTTTTGGTTCCAAAACTGTGTTTTGGACTTGTATTTATAAAACACACAACACAACATTAATAAAATGTGTCTTTTTCACCTACACATTTGTCTCGATTGTGATATTTTTTCCAAGCTATATTTTTTACATAAAAGGATAAAAATGAAATCACAAATGCTATGCTAGTAAGACTCTCTTCGCCACTTCATATATCTTTATATGCTTTTACCATTTTTTTTCTAACATCTCAATTCATATCAAACAATGATATGTAATACATGTTAATATCCATGTGATGTGCATACAATCATGTTTTTTGTCCCAAAATGTGTTTCACACTCGTATTTGTAAAACACACTATACAACATTGATAAACGTTTTTTTCACTTGCACATTTACAGACTATATTTATATTAATTTTGTATTCCTTCATTAAAAAACAATTCACATTCATAAAGGGATAAAAACATGGTCACGATGGTTATGATAATATAGTTCTTTTCATCACTACATACATGTACATTTTCGACTATATACCACCATATGATTTTATTACTTGTTTTCCTAACATTTTTTAGTTCATATTAAACAATGGGATCTAATAGAAGATACTAGCCATATAATCCTATTTTGTGTCCCGAAACTATGTTTTGCATTTATATGTGTAAAACATGAAAGACAACACTATGTTTTTCACCTGTACATTTCTCCTGATAGTTATATCATTTGTTGGCCACAGACGCGCGCGCGCACATGCACACACACTCTCATGATAAAAATCCATACATATAAAGGGATAAATACACAATAAAAATGGTAATGATAATATGGTACTCTTTATCACTACCCACATGTACATTTTCTATCATATACCACTACATGCTTTTACTATTTATTTTCCAAACATGATCTTATCTCATATCAAACAATTTCATTTAATACAAGATACCAACTAATAGCCTTATAATCATGTTTTTTGCTATCCAAAAATGATATTTTGCACTTATATTTCTAAAGCACACAATTTACAAGATTGTTGATATACCATTTGTTGTCTATATTTATCATGCAATTTTCTTTATATTTTGCATAGGATAGTAAGCAAGACTAAGTTAAAGAGTTTGTTATCTCTTCATGTCCAATATGTGTGAAATGAAAAACCCCATTTTTCACAAGATGATATAGAATGGACCCCTATTAGTGAAGACGGTGGGGATATAAATCTTTATATGGAAATCCCACTTGTTAGTCTCGTTGCATTGGTAAAATGGGAAGGGTTGCTTGATAGTGTGGAGACTACATTTGTTTTCAAGGAACATAGGTTAAGAAATAGATGTGAATACACACCACATACAACAAAAATGTAACTTAGGTTTGTTTGCAACACCATGCCAATATTAACAAAACTTTTTAAAATCACTTTTATGACAGCACATACAACAAAAATGTAACTTAGGTTTGTTTGCAACACCATGCTAATATTAACAAAACTTTTTAAAATCACTTTTATGATGTTTGACCTTAATCTCATGTTTTTTGTTGTAGTTATTGGCGTGCTTATAATCCCTTAAACAATAAGAACAAATTAACAAAAAGTGGAACTTAATGGAGGTTTTTTGAAAAGGGGCTTGTTAGTGCCATTTTTATGTAAGCATTATGTATGGATGACCTCACATTACGATAATTACTTATTATGGTTTATCATATTGGCTCCAATGGTGCATTTTAGATGGTTTTAAGGACACACACATTAAGCCACAAAGTTCCTTCACTTCTAATTTGTCAGCGAAAATGTAAAGAGTACATTGTGTCTCTTTTACTTGTGGGTGTCCCTATCAACACAATTTCATAAAGGCGTTACTTAGATCCTAACTTGGTGAACTTGATAAATAAAAGTGATGCATACATAATAAGGAAGAATGGATTGAACATATAGATAAGAGGTTCGTGCATTCGAACTCCAAAACACAAAGATGATGCCACAAGTATCAATTTGTGGCTTATTGATGAGAGGAAAGCTATTTTCTATTATAAAATCCAAACAAAAACGGTGTGTCATTCATCATGGGTTTTCAAACACCCTAGATACATGGATGATGGTTTACCACTCCCAAAAAGTCTACTTTTTGCAATGGATTCATTTTTTTCAATTAACAAATATGACATAGGTTGATCATTTTAAGTTTTATAAGTGTATTAGAAATTCAAAAATATCTTTTGACATTATTCACATGCTAACCATTATTGCCTTTCATTTTCTCATGCAATATCAATCTTACTCTTTGCTCATTTTTTATGATCAAGAGGCAAGTGTGCTTATTACATAGGTTGGTTCATCCTATAATAAGCTGGAGGATATTTACATTCGGTTGGCATACGTGCAAAAAATAGGGGAAACAAATTAGAAATGATTGACATATCAATGCTCTCATCAAATATTACTCCACATATGAAATACATGCAATCAAGTAGGAATTTTAAAATATTTTTTTGTATTTCATAAGCCTTTTTCATGTGCAATTTCTTTGATTATGTTATTTTTGGTTTATTTCAAAGAAAATTTTGGATGCTACATATTTATGTGTATCGGGTGTGTTCAGAAGGCATAAGTAAAAAATTATGTTAGTTGTGTTATAATAATTGATATTTTTACACAAGCTATTGCTTTCTTTCCATGTCTTATCTAAAAAGATTTTTCAAATCTCAAGTATAAAAATAAGGAGACAATCACGTTGAAAATGTTTGATAAACTAAGAGTCATTGCACACATGCCGAGTGAGAGTCTACCTTTCTCATAGATATTTTTTTTTAGAATTTCAAGGAACAAACATAGTTTAGGAATATATGGTTGCAAAAAAAGGGGCCATATCAGTTAGTGTGATATTTCATTTAAAATTTGAGTCTCATCCTTAGAAAAAACTAATATTACATTTCTTATGATTGTGTTGTATATTTCTTGATATGGGAAACTATGTATGCAAAAAACTTCCACAATTTCACTTGTGCCCATGCATCAATAGAGACACACCAATGTTTCTTGAATATCTAATAATTGTTTAATCCACATATGAAATGCACAAGGAGAATGATGTAATTTTGTATAACTTTGTCTTTTGGGTCAAACGATTTTATATAAACAAGAGGAGACTGCAATTATCAAGTTTTTAACAAATTATAAGGAGAGGGAACAAATAACTGCTACTCGGAGGGACAAAACAATACCGAATTGGGATCATTGTGCATATGATCATGTTTTGGGTTCCTACAAGGTCATATGCCAAAGTTATAGCTACCGACAGTTTCTTGTGAGGAGTTTTGGGCCAAATTTTCATGAATGTGATTTCCATGTGCTATACAAGGAAACAATTTCATAAACATTTTGAAGGTGTTGTATGTAAATAATAGAGATGATGTTACTACATCACCCCCAATGATAGATTGATGAAGGTTTTTTTTTTTTGTTTGAAACATTTGTTGTTGAAAAAGCACACGTTTTGTTTAAAGAAAAGGTTGTTAATTTAAAAAAAATGTTGTTGTATATTTAGATGCATATGTGGTTGATAGGTGGGGAGGTTGTGATGATCCCCACAGATGAAATCACACGGAAGCACCATGGTCGAGACAACATTCAAATCAATGACCATGCTCATGCAATGTAAGTTCTCAAGGAGTTGACTGAAAATTTGAAATAATTGCTTGGCATGCCGCATAATATGAATGAGACTATTATTGATTTTCGAGACTGGGCAATAGTTTAAAAGTATACTCGAAGAATCAAATGGATTGCCATTAGATTTCAATTATTATTCCAATGCCCAACCTCTAATATAGGATTCCAGTCATAGTTTAGTGCAATCAATAAACATGCCCGTGGTGTCTGGCATACGGAGGCGATTCTTGAAGATTTGAATAAAATAGGAGAAGACTACTAAGAATTCACATTCCCTAGCACCAACCATGGAAAAAAGAAACAAAAGCATACACCATTGTGATATCGCAGATCAATCAGAGATGAGTGTGATGCTATTACAAAAATATGGGTGAGTGTGCACTCAAAATATAATCATTTTTTCTTTCAAAATACTAAATTCTCACTGCTCTTTGTATGCCAATAGCCTCGTAGAGACAAGTAAAATGTGCTTATCGTTGCTTTTTTTTGTGGGTTTTATTGGATATCATCAATTTATTATTTTGTTCTATGTGGAAGTATAATAAAATGTCTGGCATTATCATGGAACATTTCTTACATTGTGTTGTATTAAAAAAAATATGTTATAGTTACTGACATTGTGTTTTCTCACATGTTTGTGATTTTAAGTCTTGCAAAACTCCAAGAAGATTAACTAATGTCTTCAAATTCAATTTCTCATTGTTTTTAATTTTATATACAGTTTTTTCGCCCTAATTCAAACAAGGGTTGTTTATCGATGTCAAACGTCCTCACGTGGATGTCATGATACAATATTTCCATACATGATACAATATTTTCGTATATTATATACAATTTTTACTGTCATTTTTGTCAATTACAATTGTAGATGCCTATGAAGAGTTGCTACATTTCTTTCAATTTATTTCTTTACATCTTCGTAAAAAGGATAAGATGATGTCAATGTTGTATGTTTTAATATATTATGAAGGAAAATAACATTGTTATCAATTATGTGTAGCTCTTTGATGATAATAAACTTAGTTATCAAATATAGTTTTCTCTTTGATAATAAATAACTTGTGTATGAAATAAATATATCAACTTAGATGTTATGTGTCAAGGATATCAAATTTGTAAAGTTATCTAACTAGAAGTGACTTTGGTAGAGTATACTTTGTGTTGTCCTTTATATTTCAAAATACAATTTTCTTTTTAGGCCCAAATAATATGAAAGGAATTATTCTACTATTTGTACAATTTTATGTAAATAGATTGGTCTTGTTGGTAAATGTGAATTGAAATTTATTTGTCTATTTAAAGTATAAAATATTGGATCTTGTTCACTTTTTTGAGTTTCATATTATATAGTTGGCATTTATTATAAAACATATAAATGCAAAAGATGGGGGAGAGTACTCAATAAGCATTCACCTAAACCTTAGGAGTGCATAAATGCACATTGTTAGGAAATAAGGGATAAAATATGTGGAACAATCCCTCAAAGAATCGCAACAATTGAAACTAATATGTAGAAAAATATCACAGATATGAAATAAAAGTTCAAAAAATAAAAGAACACAACATAGAGACAATATTTAACATGGTTCACCCATTTGGGCTACGTCCACCAAGAATCATTTGCTCATATTTTATTACAAGCCACCTCTCTCTCAATACAATACCCATATCTATTTGAAGATATACTCAGCAAACTCTCATGAATTCACACTTGAACTCACACATCTACAATGTTATATCTCCCTACATCAATAGGCAACTACTTAAGCAATTATACAATACAGTGGGTACAAAACCATGGGCCAAAATCGCCCCATAAACCTATGGTTGAAAAATACTGCCCATATGAGAAGAGCACATTTCTCGCCTATAATGAAAATATAACTTGTCGTGCTCCCCTTGTTGTCTATGTCTCCAGCCATGTCCGAATCTACAAAAGCACTCAAAGTAGTGTCTAATCCACTGTAGCACAAAACTGTCCCCATTGTCCCTCTCAAGTACCGAAGGATCCATTTTACTGCTTGGCAATGATCATTACCTGGATCACTCATAAATCTACTCATCGTTCCCACTACATGGTCAATATCAGGCCAAGTGCACACCATGACATACATCAAACTGCCAACCGTTGATGAGTAAGGTACCTTGGACATATGGTTTCTCTCCTGCTCTGTCTTGGGACACGACTCCTTTGATAACTTGAAATGGCATGCCAAAGGAGTCCCAATTGGTTTAGCATTCTGCATATTAAACCTCTTCAAGACCTTCTTAATGTACTCTTCTTTAGATAGATTCAGTTTGTTCTCCTTCATATCTCGAGATATCCTCATACCAAAGATTTATTTGACTACCCCTAAATCCTTCATAGAAAAGGAGTCACTTAGTTGCTTCTTGAGTACTTTTATTTCATGCATATTTTTTCCTGCAACCAACATGTTATCCACATGCAAGTACCAGATAATATAAATGTTATCCTGAAATTTCTTTATATACACGCAATGGTCAGAATGACATCTAATATAACATTGCTCTATCACGAAGCTATCAAATTTCTTATACCATTGATGTGGAGCTTGTTTCAGGCCATACAAGCTCTTCTTCAGTTTGCATACCATCTCCTCTTTACCTTTGACCTCATATCCCTCTGGCTGTTGCATATATAGATTCTCATCCAAATCACCATGGAGAAATGCAATATTTACATCTAGCTGCACTAACTACAAGTCTTCTACTACTACTATTCCAAGAATAGTTCTAATAGAGGTCATTTTTATTATAGGAGAAAAAATCTTATCAAAATCTATACCTTTTTTCTGTACAAACCCCTTGACCACTAACCGGGCCTTGTATCTTTTCTTGCCTCCTTCCTCTCTAGCTATGTACACTCACTTGTTCTGCAATGCTCTTTTTCCTTCTGGTAGCTTCACCAAATCTTAAGTCTAGTTCTCCATGAGAGACTGATGCTCCCCATCCATGGCTTGCTCCCACTTCTTTCTAAAATCTACCTGCATTGCTTCATCAAAGCTCTATAGCTCTCCATTGTCAGTGAGTAATAAATAATTAAGAAAATGGCACAAACGTTTAGATGCTCTTCTTACCATAGAAGACCTCCTCAATACACGAGTTTGAGGTTCCTGTTGAGTAGCTTCCTAAATTGATTCATGTGCCACTTTCTCAACTGGAAGATCCTTTATCATTGCATATTTTTTCATGGATTCTTCCATGTTTTCCTGCAACTGTTGCTTATACATAAATTTCTCATTAAAGACCACATCCTTAGATCGAATGTTTTTCTTGTCCTTCATACTCCAACATTAATATCCAAAATTCATCACCACCATAACCAATGAAAGTGCATTTTTCCGATTTAGCCTCTAGCTTGGCCTTATCATCCTTATTAACATGGACAAACACCTCACATCAAAAGACTTTAAGAAATGAATAATCAACTTTCTTACCAGACAAATCCTCCTCATGTATGCCTCCATCTAAGGCACTTAAGAGTCCTCTATTTATCAAGTACACAGTTGTGCTCACCACTTTTTCCCAAAAAAAAGAGGCAATCCCGCATGTAACCTCATGCTTCTAGCTCATTCCATTTTTGTCTTGTTCTTCCTTTTAGACAACCCATTCTGCTGTGGAGTTCCTGGAACCGTCTTTTGTCTGCAAATTCCATTCTTAGAAAAATAATTATCAAAATCATTGTTACAATACTCCTCTCCATTATCTGATTTGAGACATTTTACCTTAAGACCTATTTAATTCTCTACAAATGATTTCCATTTAACAAAAGTGTCAAATACATTAGATTTATTTCTAATACAGTATACCCAAACTTTCTTAGTTGCATCATCAATAAAAGTAACATAGTAATTTGAACCCCCAAGAGATGATACCTAAGCCGCCCCCCTAACATCAGAATGTACTAGCTCTGAGTTACTCTCTTTCTTCGCAGGTCCAACCTTGAGAAAATTTACTCATTTTTGTTTCTCATATATGCAGTGCTCATAGAAATCAAAACATGTTTTTGTAAATCTGAAAAAATTCTTATTTATGATTTGCATGCCCTTATGGCTCATACGACCGAGCCTATAGTGTGACAATGTTGTATCTGCATCTGAAGCCACAAGATTATAAGTATTAGTGCTATTAGTGGTTAAATACAAAGTTTCAACCTTCTTAACTCTTGCCACCACAAGAGCACCCTTGGTAAACTTTCAAGAGTTCGCTGTAAATATCACAATACAACCATTATTTCCCAATTGCACCGTAGATACCAAGTTTTATCTTAACGTAGGAACATGTCTAACATCCTTCAATAGCCATGTATTCTTATTCTGCATTTTAACCTGACCACAAAATTTTCCAACTATGCTACAAAGCTCATCATCACTAAGATAAACATGCCCAAAATCCCCTTGAACAAAATCAACAAAATAATGCCTATGTGGAGTAGCATGGAAAGAAGCCCTTAAATAACACCCAAGATTTAGCAATATTATGCAAAGAAAGAATCAAAACATCTAGGTAGACATTACCTGCTACCATATTCACCTCCTTATTTTCTTCATGTTGTTGCTTCTTGTCTCGAATCTCTCAACAAGCATTTGCATGCCCAGGGTTTCCATAGTGCCAACATACCTTCTTGCTTTTGAATTTTGACATTGCCCGATCTTTTGATTTTCCATGATTTCATTTATTCTTTTGTATCCCGCTAGTTTCCACAGTCAAAACTTTCCATGAACTAGAAGATTCCCTAGAACTTTTTCTTTGCATTTCCTCGCTTAGAATCACCAACCTCAACTTTGAGTTCACTGGAACTGAGTTGTTTACCGCCATTACCAGGCGATTCCAACTCTCAGATAATGAGCACAAAATTAATAAAGCCCTAACTTCTTCATCAAATTCTATTGTAACCGAACCTAACATGTTCACAACCATATTAAAATCATTCAAATGATCTACTAATGAACTATTCTCATACATCTTCATATTAAAAAAAAAAATCATTAAAAATATCTGGTTGGAGGCTGAGGGTTTTTCATATAACTTCCATAATGCATCCATAAGTTTTTTTGTAGTCTTTTCCTTTGAAACATTAAATAATACCAAAGATGCAAGACATGGTCAGATTGTCCCAAGTGCCTTCCTATTCCGCATCCATCATGCTTGAGGTTTTGTTCCCTTATTCAGACATTGAAATATAAAAAATCCTTCTGATAAAGGCAATCTTCCATCTGCATCTTCCAAAGACTAAAATTTTGCCCAATGAATTTATCAACCTTTGATCTTCCATCATCTTTCATAGCTCCCACTCAAGCTAAGATTTCCCTACGATTCAACACTTCAATAAACCAATCCAGACTTTGACACCAATTGTTAGGAAATAAGAGATAAAATATGCAAAACAATCCCACACAGAATCGCAACAGTAGAAATTAATATGCAAAAAATATCACAAATCTGAAATAAAAGTGCAGAAAATAAAAGAACACAACACCAATATTTCACATGGTTGTGATTCAAATTAATGGTGACGCCAGCGAAGTTGAGCCCTAACCCTAGCGGGCAGGGAACATGCAACGATGACCAATCTACGGGAGCCGCTGTTTTTTTTTTCAAATCGTAAAAGATAGGTGTCATCCCTGTCAGTAGTGGAAAAATGATGGAGGAAGGGGTGCTGCTAGAGGAGGTTTGGCGAGCTCCAAAGGCATGCATGATGGCGGTCACAATGAATTCGCCCTTGAGAACAGTGGACCTGTTGGAAAAAGCAGCAAAACATGCACATGAAAATAATTTACAGTAGTTATTACAGGGGCTATAAATGGAGATATGGGAGAGAGGAAGCCCCTCAAACACTCAACCAATATCCTTGTACTTAAGATTGCAAAGGACCTTCTCCTTCAAGTTCAAGGACGGGAGAAAGATATTTGTAAGCACGAACTCATCTGTCAGTTTCAACATCTATGGCGGAAGCTTTCTCAGCTGCATGACTGAATTTCTAATTCCTTGAGCCCCAAAATTTTGGGTAAAGTGGAGGTTTTTCCTTGTTCGAAAGAATTTTTTATTGTTGTCTTTGAATCTGGTCAAGATAGGGATGTTATCAATAAGACCTATTTGATATGGGACGATCATGGTCTTATGACTAAACCATGGCACCCAACGTTTGATCTATTGAAAGATTCATTCAATTGGATGCTTGTTTGGGTTAGGCTTCCGGGTTTTCCCTTATAACTCTGGTCTGAATCGTGTCTTGAAGCTATTGGTGACACATTGGGAGGTCTTGTTGTTACAAATGAGGCATTCACTCAACTGGTGCATCACTCTTATGCTCGTATATTAGTAGATATGGATGTTTCACTAGATCTACCAGACAAGATTGAGTTGCAAATCAAAGACAGGGTTTGGATTCAATGACTGGATTATGAAAGATTGTCCTTTCGCTGCCATAGATGTTTCCAGACAAGGAATTTGAGTGATGAGTATGGGAAACCCAAATGTAAAAATAGAGCAAGCTCATCTTGGTGGAAGGATTCTCATCCTTCTCACTATATCATTGAAGCCCCTTTAGATTGTGAGGAAAATTCATCTTCCGAGATGAGCATTTCGAGGGTCGATCTGCTCCTGTAGTTGAGAAATATTCTCAGGAGCCCCAACACAAATCTTTGAAGGTTTTACCACAGGATTCAGAACAAGTGGATAGGGAGAGGGTTTCTTTTTCCCCTGCCAAATTGATGTATCAGCCTATTTCTTCGATCGATGTTATCCTCCCCTGTGAATCCAATAGAGCTGATCTAAAATAGGGTGATTGGACTTTGGTCTAGAATAAGAAAAGAATTTCTTCGAAGCAGAGTTCAACCCCAATACATATTACCTTATGATCTCAATCCTTTATTAAGGGCTGAGTTTTGTTCTTGTTTGGAGGTTTTGTTTCCTCTTTTGGTTGGTGTTTGAGCCAAACCTATTTGGCTCTTTGTTTGTCTTTTTTTTTTTATCGTTGTGAACTTTCAATGTAATATCTTCTGCTGTAATGGCCCTTGGAGTTTTTCCAAATATTATCAATAAAAATATATATATTTAATGTAGTTCTCCCAATTTGAGCTACGTCCATCAAAAATCACTTGCTCAAATTTTATTGCAAGCCACCTCTTTCTCTCAATACAATACCCATATTTGTTTGGAGATATACTCAACAAACCCTCTTGAATTCACACATCTATAATGTTATATCTCCCTACATCAATAGGAAATTGTTTAAGTAGTTATACAATATCGTGGATACCAAAACCATGGGCCAAACCACCCCATAAACCTTTGGGTCAAAAATACCGCCCATATGAGAAGAACACATTTCTCGAGGTATCAAACACGTCTTTCGAGGCTAAAAGAACCCCGACAAAAATATTGTGGTGTACAATACTTTTAGTGTACAGTCTTCAACACTTCCACACATGAAAACAAGTTCCACAACATAACACACAAGTGTCTAGTTAGTGCAAAAAAATACTATTATGTAACATATGACCGTGCCACATCACCGTTTTCATTTCATGTGTTTACTTGAAAGGAAAACTACATTTTGAATTGATTTAGTAACGAGATAATTGGTATAAAAAATTAAAAAAGTGTACCAATAACCAAGAAAGCTATGTGTCACATTGTAGTTGGTTCTTAAAACTTATCATTAATTAAAGAGAAAATTGTTTGTGCATTTTAAACAAACTACAACGAAATCAAATGTACTTGCTTTTGTATATGCACAACTATAAAGTCAATTTCCCTGGTATGATATTTACACTTATACTTGCATGACCAGCATAATTGCACCTATAAGCCAAATAAATATGTGAACAATTTAGGGAAATAAAGGAATAAGAGATTACAACTTGGTATTAAAAAAAAACCTTAATTCTGATTAATTCTAAGTGAACGTGGCACTACTTTTATTGAAGGAACTAATTTGCAAATAAAGGATTCTTGATTATATTGTAAAAAAGCCTACTAATTGTAGCGGTAGTCATTCACAATCAATCTGATTGGTTCTTCCATTTTTACCCTTTTATATGACAACCATGCTTTTCTTTGGATAGATCACATAATGGACTGCATTAACCATTTTTTACGTCGAAAGGCGTTAACTCTGGCGGAAAGGCTCCAGGGTGCTGACAACGGAGGAGACTGCAGCGGTAGAGATGTATTGGTCGATGATGGATGGCACTTCTGGATCCCTACACGTGTATTTCTGAACAGTGAGCCGGAGTTGTGAACAGTGACCCACGGAGGAGAAGAGCCCGACACCATGCTCGCAGGAAGGAGATCCATATCGGGAGCCAGAAATGGAGGACAGATGCCAGAGTCCTGGCTGGAGGTGAACATGCCTCTTCCGTCAGCATGAAAGGTGGAGTATGGGTGCCTCCTTCTATGGCGGCACGTTTCAGTACAGGAAATATTTAAAAACATCTTTGTGAGGCCTGCAAGAAGAGCTTTGGGATTGTTGTTGTCCGTGGCTGTCGAATACTGAAGCATGGAGAACCCGTTCTATTTGGCTGCTCGCTGTGTGATTGAAGTTGGAGGAACCCGAAGTCATCATATGACCAGGTATTGCTCTTCATTTTGTTAGAGGATGAACAAACCTGCTGGTTTTCCCCAAAAAATTAGGTTTTCCTGTTTCAATCAATGCCCGGTTTAACATTCTTGCTTGCATTGTACATTAGATAGATAACCTGCAGGGACTAATCTCTTGTGCTTGAGCCCTATAGTTTTCATGCATACACATTCCCGTCGGCCCCTGCCTTCATGAGCATGTCGTTAGCTTATTAATACTGAAGATGATTAATGGTATGTCAGGACTATAGTTACAGTGCAGATCTCTAATACCTTGAAACTTAGAGCTCGGATATATATCTTAAAAATCGTATGGTGCTTGATTTTATTTTCATGTGGTTGTGTACAGGAGGTCCTTAACAAGTATTACCACAAAGGAGAGGAAAAAATATTACATGCAGACAAACTATCTGCTAATATGTCTTAATGCCGTGTGGGAGTGTCTTGCCTTGGCCAAGAGGAACAAAACAGGTCCTAGGGTAACTAAGCCTGTGTCAATCAGGTTGAGTCCTCGCGAAGAAAAAGATGCGGTAGTTAGGGTTTACTAGAAGTTGTCTGCTCTGTAAAGATCTGAGCCATTAATGCATGAATATTGTCGAACAGTTCACGGAGGAGAATTTTTTTTTGCGCATAATCCTGTGTTTCAATTTGTGCCTGATTTAAAATGGCAAAGGCACTGTATTTTGGTTCTCTGGTTGTATTGTTAGTTTGTGCTGTGCAGGGCGATAAAAGAGGATAAACACAGAAGTGATTCTAACAACATCACATCCTACCAAAAAGTGACAAATAAGGTCAAAGCACAAGCTTTTCATTGCTCGGTCTTGACTAGGGCTCCAGTTTGACACTCACAGTTGCTTTCACCTTACAGTAATTACTTAAATTTAGTTCACACATTTTTTTTTTACTATTTTCTAAGACCATCAAGTCGCCTCAATAGGACTGCAATTCATTGGTGAAATTTAATTGTCAGTCATACAACTCATTCGGTTTCTTTGATGATGGCTAATAGTCACATAGAGCAGTCTCTGCTAATAGTCACACAGAGCAGTCTGTTGACCATAAGGACAATTCTGATGAGTTGAGAACATTAAACAAGGGTTTGGTTTGCATATATTTTCTTGAAAAGAAATGCAGCAATCAGACCAAACTGAGTCTCATGTATAAAAAAATCACGTGTAATTTGTAATGGTGTTAGTTTAAATATTATCATATATATATATAACATCCCTTTAGGTTTGCAAGCATAATCTGCACATCAGCCGTCCCTACATTGAGTCTCCAGTGTTATCTACTTCTATACTCGATATAAAGCCATAAACATAACATACTTGCACTCCTCTCATGAAGGTCCAATTCAATCCATCGAAGGTAATTTAGGGAATGGAAATCTTGAGAAGCATATGTTTTTACATTGTACAGTGCAGTTTGTAAAGATAGTTTTGGAATAGGTCACCACTGCCCAGTTGTCGTTTGCATTACTGGTTCAAGCCTCTTGTATAGGAGTGTAGCTTTTGTAGGTCAAATGAAACTTTTGTGGTTCTCATGGTTCTGAAATCTTGGAGTGTATAAGACCAAGATTTCAGACTTATTCTTTATGGATGTATCTCCATTACTGCTCTGTAGCTTCTTGATGGGTTGATGGTTTAATTCTTGCAGTTTATTCATCATAATAGGATCTTCTGCAGCCTTTCCAACAACTTCTTCTCTAAACAATATCTGTTTTCTGAAAAATCGATGCCCATTTTGTAAAACAATCTATGTTACAAGTAGAAGGGATGAAGGATAATAGGTGCTCCTCACACATTTTGATATAAAAACCCTGCTGTTGTTTCGCATGCATTCCTGGAAATAAAGCTTAAATTTAAACATTTAAAGGGAATGTAATTATTTCCATTTGCTACTATGTAAAAAGTAGCAGTAGTAAATGGTACCAAACATACTGTTCACCACAAAAAAATCATAATACTTTTGCATCCTCTTGACTAATAAAATGTTGGAGCTATTTCAATATATTTACCTGAATCATGTATCGTGTCTTCCTCTTCCTTTTGGAGAGGTAAATGTGAATATATTCCTCCTCCAGCAATATCCTTTCCTGAAACAAGCATTACCATGTTAGAAGCTGCCAAAAATATCTGAATTGTGATATATTCCTCTTCTAACTCCAGTTTCTCAAAAGATGCCAAAGTTTTTTGTGAAACATTAAAGATTACTCATATAATCTAATGTTAAACTGCAGTAGTTCAGATTGTATTACATTCACCTCGTCTAGAATCCCTTGAAATAAAAGTTGCCTTTCATCCCGTTAAATTCGATTTTGTAGTTTCTTTATTCATACCACTGGCCGCCTTTTTCATGGCATGCACACCAAGCTGGTGCTGCAAGAAAGAGTTGAAATCCATTTGGCTAGGATCGGGTTGATCTAATGGCAGCTGTATTATTTTTCTCAAATACTTGTCTACCATGTTCTGATCAAATTTGTTGGATTTTATTTTCTTTTTGCCATACATTCGTGCTACTGCATTTTCTATCATACTCTTTTCCATGGCCATTACGATGTTGATCTTGCAAATGGACAATACCAAATTAATTGCAGACAATATCTGTAATTTATACAAGACTTTAGAGTGAAACAAGAATTCACATTAATTGCTGCAAAGAAACCCAAAATTCAAATTTATACCTCGAGAATCACTTTATCTTGGCATCGATCTAGATCATCGACGAAAACCACCATCCTAAGATTTTTGTGGGATGTCGGTTTCATCTTCGGAATCGTTGTTTCTGGGATATTGTTATTCCATGAACAAAATATAGTGGAACACCATATCAAAGAAAACATATTCCAGAACAGGGAAGCTATTTGGTCGAGTTTCTTTTTCAGAAAATAGGTATCATTAATAACCCACTATTGATAGCCTAGCTCTTGGCTGTGGTCTGGGAAAGATAAATAGTCCACTACATTAGAGTTGATCGGTTTCACAACAGCCATAACTGATGTCGCTGCTGCCCATGAGAGTGGAATTAATGTCAACGAAAAACTTCTGTATTTAAAATCATTTAAATGTTTATCATTGGCTCTATCTAGCGCAAAATACATAATTACAAAGACCGAAAAGGCTATAATGACTGCAAGAAAACATGCCAACATCACTTCAATGCAGATAGCACGTTTGTGAAATGTCCAATTATATTTCCAACCACTACTGAGCCTCTGGTCCACGGTCATTGCTGCTTCCAATTCTTTTATGATTTCTACCCCGAGGCACTTCGATCTTGCTATTGTGTATGCTATCTGTATAACAAGTATTTTGAATTCCTTTGTAAACTCCAATATACATCAACTTGATCAATACGCTTCCATTCAAACTCCCATGAGGTTTTGATAACATTAATAGTTGATTTATTGTTTATTTCTTTTAGCATATAAAAAGTTCCTACGTATCCATTTGTTATTAGATTGGATACACAATACAATCTTAGTTTAGATATCCTATTCTATTGTGTGATGAATATGCCTTTGGTCTGTTTTATAAAGTTTAATAAAACCTTTTGACTGTAGTTATTATGCAACATTGCTTGTTATGATCTCGTGAACCTTTTTTTAGGTTATTGGATACTAAATTATACTACTGTAAAGTAGGAGTTACAGCCACGTTACGAAAACATGAAAGCTTATTAGATGCTTAATTATGCTAGGAGATCCATCCATTTTAAGAAGACATGGAAGCAGCTCCAGCATCTCTGTGATTAGGAAATTAAGATTTAGGAAATTAGGACACTTTGAATTTAAAAACTCGTGTAGCAGATTTATTTTTTGTGGATAATTTGAGAGCATTGCTTGTTTTGTGCACTGCTGGTATTACAATAGAGTAATGTTGTTTTCAAATGGATATTTTATATATCAATCACATATTTTTGTTTCAAAAAATAATTAGTTCATATTTTTAAGACATTTCATTTCCAGAATTTATAGGTTTCACTTTAATTCATTACAGTATTCATCAGAGCTATTTGATCAATTTTTTGTTAGGAAAGTGAGATTTCTCTCTTTACCTCTTTGAGGATATTATGCTTGTTATTTGGTCAAAAAGTAGTAATTCCTTTTTGCTGCGAATACATTAATTCCTGGATATTATGCATGTTATTTGGTCAAAAAGTAGTATTTGGTTATTGAAAATGTGTTGTTTTTTTCATTAATTCCCATTTACATTTTCATGGATTCTTAATAATGTGGTTGAAGTTGTCTATCTTTAATTATCTTATTGTTGTATGTCTTGCATAAAGAAAACTATTTTTTTCTTTCATTCTTCAGCCATGGCATAGAGGGGCAAGTGCCTTTGCCATTGGCAGGATTCGGTGTGTGCTGAGGGGTTTTTGCCCCTAGGATGCCTCATCGAAACGCCCTTTGTTGGGTGTTAGATTGTCCATTGGCAAGGATTTTAAAGCTGCCTGCCAAAACAGACAACACCCAAATATTTGTCTTTGATTCCTTGTTTGTGCTTTGCAACAAGAAACAATGTATTTAACTTCCATTTCCAGCGTAGAGCTTATCGAGGTTCATATGGCATCTATGTTTTTTTTTTTTCGTTTTTATTGTTTTTGGTTACTTGTGAGCTTGCAGCTATGAAGACTCATAATACAATTGTTGTCCCTCCGCACGGTGTGACAATCACCACTCCGTACTTGGAGCGGGAAGATTCTTTCAACCGGACAAAGTTTGTTGTCAACGTACTCCATTGTAGGCAACCAAAGCCGGAAAAACCTGTGATCGCTGATTTGGTTAGAGATCATCTTCACTTGCAACCTTCTTGTCCTCTTTATCTTTCCAAGTTCTGTACGGCGGGCTTCAACTTGAGGGGATTTGGACTTGTATATGATCACCCCGAAGATGCTGTGAAATACGAACCTGAGCACAAACTGAAAAAGATGGGGATAACTGCAAAAGCTATACATGCTGGAGGCAAAAAAAAACATGGTGCTAAAAAAATTGCTAATGTCATCAAGGGAAAAAAACGAGCAGCCAAAAAAAATTGAAAAACTTTAAGGGCGTGCTCTGTTAAACTTATGTACATAAGTGTAATTTAGGTGACTATATGGTACAAACATCTACTATGTTGTCTTTTAGTTGCTCAATCAAAATAAGAGTATGTTATGTTTTTGATAGCTCTTGCTCGCTGGAGTTTGAGACTTGCTTCATTGTACATTTGCCATTTTGTCAAACTTATTAATGTCAAACAAACTTTTAATAGACAGATTTCATACTATGTTTGGTTTTGTATTCAGCTAGCTTTCCTTTCATCATATTATCCATCTTGTGAACGTATTTTGTTTTGGGAGTACTGAATACATATCAAGTAATGCGTATGGCTCATTTGGAGTTCACCTTGTGAGTACATAGGAGATATTTCAGTGGTTTGGATTTTGTTTTGGCAGCTAACATTCACCAGAATTGAACCATATAAATTTATCTCTTATTCATATGTTTGAATCCCTTAAATTATTGTTCAACATTATGACAAAATCAACCTAGATCATGCTTGTGGTTTACAAATGTGGTTTGCGTCAGTTTATCCCTATTGGCTTTTCATCTTGTATATATATTCGCTTCTGTGACCTCTTTTATTTCTGTTGTTTCGGGAATGTTTATTCCAAATCAGTAGTTTTTATTAATGGAATAGAGTTTGTTTCACCTATATGTTAATGTAAGGATTATACGCTTTATGTAATGATTTTGAGCTTCAAATGGACAGGACAATTTTAAAGATTTATGCGACAGAGGCATCTTTGTGCTGCAATGAATGTAATCTGTTTCTATGCTGTCACAAATGTAACGCATTACTGTGCTCTAAGCTATGGCTTTTATTTGACACTGGCCAACCATTATCAATGAGAAAACCAATTATTACCTCAAACTTGTCAAATGTTAAATGTATTAGATTTTGTAAATATTTATTGTTTTTGTTTTGTAAACTCTTCTGTACATCTTTTTCTTAGAATTTGGAGAATACTTCCAGCTGCCCCCTTTTCCCTATGATTTAAGGGATACCTCTAGCTGCCCCTTTTCCTATGGTTTGAGGGATACTTCCAGCTGCTCCCTTTCTACTACAATTTAGTGGATACTTCCAACTGTGCCCCTTTTTCCATCCCCACATTTTATCATTCCTTTCGGAGAGCATAGTCAATAATTATTTGGATTCAATCATATTGCTGGTTTTCCATAGCATTATCGCAACTAGAATTTTGTATGTTTCTTAAATTTTATTTAAGTATATGTATTTTTGTCCTGGACAAATCGACATTTCACATCTGAATTCGTTTGCATGTGAAATTTGGAAACTGGAGCGATTTACTGGAAATACCTTTTTTTTCTTTGTAATTTGCCATGATGATTATGATGCAACTATTGTTGAAGGACAATGCTGCATTTTGAAATTTGAAGTGATTATTTGGTAGATGTTAATGAATATTTAACTGATATTTGCTTTTTTTAGTTTTTTGCTTGAAAAGTATTTGATTCTATGGAAGATTATAGTAATTAAAGCATGGTACAGAGTAGGTTGACCAGTCTTTTAATTATTGTGTGCGGGATTTGGAATGCAAAAGGACACTTAAGCCTGTTCGGGCTAGAATGAGTGAAAGGAAGAACAATTTAATGCTCTTATGACTCTCAATGGTTTCCTGTTTGTTCGGGGATAATTATAACCAACTCCAGTATAATTTTTTCATAGTAAGATTAGCCTTCTCACCTCTATTCTGATCATGTTATCATGGAAGATCATCCACAGAAGCTCATTCGGCTCTACACATTTATTTTTGTAATTTTTTTTATAAATTTCGAAAACTTTCAGTGTAGATGCCATTTGTAAGGGGTATCTCTTACACCAAATTGACTGAAACTTTACACTTGGCCTCATCTATGTTACATGATACGCCGAACTTTATGGGAAAAGATTGAAACTCACTGAACTTATCCTTATCAAACATGAACTCAAACTTTATTCATTTTTTTAACATGGGAAGTTTTGACATACTTTTGCATTATTATTATTTTATATATATGTGCATATATATACAAATTCTGATTGAAAACAAAGAGCTAAAAGCTCTTTTCTGGTCTCAACCTCCAACATATTTATGCATTCATTTAAAAAAATTAAAATGATTAAAATATTTCTATTGTTTGTGTTTTCTTTGCCTTTTCAAATTTTATCCATTGTTGAATTTGAACCAAACCTTATCCCCGTTGAACATTAACTTAAACTCAAACTATGTGACTTAGGCCTCATCCATGGAGGTATGCCTCACACAGCATGTTCATCAGGAATTTTGAGTGACAAGTTCCTAAATCCCGTAATTTGTATTTTATGGTTTAATCGTTATTTTAATGTTTTCTTTTGACTTGTCAAAAGTATTATGAAGATTTCCAAATTCCTTGCACACACTCACCTCTATCGAGACGTAAAATATTGCATTTTCTTAAGTCCCCAAATATTGTATTTGCATAAGTGTCAAGATTTCTATTTGAATACAGATTCAACTTCCTCAAAAAAGTAGTTTACTCATGTTCCATTTAATATAAATCTATGCACTATATGGATGAATCATAATTGTAGATGACATACTAAAAAAAGATGAATCCTATATGACATTCGTACTTACAAAACTTGTCAAGCTTTTTTCTAGGTAATGAATTTTGAATTAATTATCGATTGCACACGACATTAAAATAGTACATCAAAATAAGTAACTAAATTTCCAACTGATAAATTTTTTCAAAGTTTCCGCTAGGATCAACTCTGACATTATTTTAAGCTCCCATGAATTAATTGATTTAGTGAATAACAAAATAATAATTTGTTGTAATTACAACTAGTAACAAAATCAAAATATTTACTTGTGATAACAAAGAAAAATAATCAATTAGTCTACCTGTCCATTGAATGCTACAACATTTCAAACCACCCTGATACAAATGAAAATCATAAAATATTCTAGCTTACTAGTTAAACTTCTTTGATAGCAAAGCATATCATAAACCAAGGTTTTTATCTGATCTCCAGCAATATTCTTGAAAACTCATTTGAAATTGATTTCTAACAAAATTGAGTTTAAATAAAATAGTAGATCGTTTGTAGCACATAGAACATGTTAAAAACCACACAGAGTTTCTCAAAAAAACCATTTGAGATATAACAGAAATAAACTTTATGGCATAAAAACAAACTACAGTGCTTCAAACTGTTCTCCAACAATTTGGGCCTGCACTGCTTTCAATATTATTGCTTGTTTTAACAATATTTCACGAAGTTCCTATTATCACATTGGGATAGTTTTGGTGGGAGTTGATATCGAAGCAATAGAATGTATTGGAGATTCGTCCTATACTCTGGATGGCTAAGATTGAAATCCCTTTTTGGGAAAACAATAGAATGATACCGCAATAATGCAATATGTCCCGCAAATTACATTTTTCTTTAAAAAATAATGACACTATATGATTTATACAATTATTGATCTATATATACCTTTTGATCCCGTATATAGTTGCTTTTCTCATTGTACTTAACCTATCGAAGCGGATTTTTCCTTTCCCCAGGATAAATCTAAACGTTTCGGTTACTTTTTATTTTGCTTTCCCACAAGTTTATAAATATTGTGATGCGTTTTACCTCGTTGTGCAGAAGTGCATTTTGTTTTGAAAAAAACTTCATCATGGCTACACCTTTGACATATGGTGGCATCTCCATGTTGATTGAGGGTAGTACAGACGTCGAACCGATAGTCCAATTTCTCAACATTTGTCCCCTTCAATCTGAGTTGAACACTGAGCTCCAACATCGCGTGCATCTCTCCGATGGTGTGCACTTTCAAATAGCTCTTTTGCCCTCTAAATTTGCAAGCCAAATTTCAGATGCCTGATTAAAAGATGGAACCATTGTCCGCCTGCAAAAAACCATTTGCAGAATGATAAAACATGAATTGTAAGCATCCATTTTCCTTTGTGCATGTGTGCTCTGCTTTCATTTCTTTTATATTCACTAAATTTTTGTCCCTTTTCATTTTCATCCTTTGCAGGCCTGTTCTTGTCTCCGAACTTGAAGTTGTGATAGAAAATCATCCAAAAATTGGTGCTCCCACTCCTCTTCCTGCCCATGTCATTCGTGGAAAGCAATCAAATCCCGATACAAACCATGGAGCGGACGGAAGTTTGGTCCTGCAAACACCTCCCTAACAGTTCAAGAACGCCTCTAAAAATAAGTGCACTGAATACAACCATGCGTACATGGTCTATTAAAGGTCGTGCCCTTGGGAAAACAACACTAAGGGAATATGCTAATGCAAATGGCTCTGGCTCATATTTCGGCTTTGATTTTGTGGATTGTGAAGGTGGGGAAATACACGTTACTTGCTTCAACGAAATTGCAACAATGTTTTTTGGACAAATTGAGGCAGGAAACTTATACACCATCACAAATGGAAGGATAGGGAATGCAAAACCAGGTTACAACCACCTTAACAATGAATTTGAGATATTCCTTCAAGCTTTTTCCACTATATCTCCACTGCTTGTCAATAATGCCACGATACCTTTGCATAACTTTCACTTCACAGGAATTAAAGATATACCTGCAAAACTTGTTGGTTCCTTCATTGAAATTATTAGCATTGTTTTAACAATCTCTCCTTGCTCCACTATCCGCAGGCGGGATAATAGTGAAACTAAAAAGCTTACAATTGAAGGATATGTCAGGATTTAGTGTTACTGTAACTTTATGGGGCCAACATTTAAATGATCTCGCTCAAGAACTTGAGGAACTCCTTTCTATTCCACAACTCCCAGTTTTGGCTTTAAAGGTGGCACGTGTTTCAAGTTTCAACAGCACTTCCATAGACACTGTCTCCAGCACAAAATGGTTTGTTAATCTTCAGATTCCTGAAACTAAAACATTGCACGACTGGGTTGCCTCTGAAAATTACACTGTTGAAACTCCCTCTATAACGAACAAATTTCTAGGTCCTCCTCAAAGCTTAAAACCAGTGGCAACAATTGCAGAAATACTTCAAATGGGCAATACAGAAAGCAATGAATGGGCTACTCTTAAAGCTATAATTGCAGACATCGCAATGGATAACTTCTACTACATGGCTTGCCCCCTTGCAAACGGTGATAAGCAATGCCGAAAGAAAGTGAAGCCAGCAAACAATGGCTCGTGGTTTTGTGCGAGTTGTAAGTCTCATGTGCATCAATGCAATTATAGGTATGCTCTCCGTATAAACTTGCAAGATGACTCAGGAGAGCTACAATCGGTAACATCATTTGACACAGCTGCTGAAGAAATCATGGGTGTCACGGCAGCAGCCTTCCAACTGTTGTGCATAGACGACAAGGCTACAATAGAGATTACAAACCAGATAATTGGCTGTGAATACAAATTCACTCTATCCGTGAAAAAAGAAACCTTTCGTGGAAATACACAACTGAAATGTGTCATACTTGATTCCCTTAAATTGGACGAATCGAAAGTCATTACTTGACTTTGCCTTTCCTAGGCGCCATAACACTTTACTAAATTTTAGTTTCTTCATTGTTTTCTCATATCTCCTCTGTAATATATTTTTATCCGCAGATACATTTGTAATATGCTTTTATCCACATGTTATAATGGACTATAACTCTCCGAGTTTTCCATTTAATGGTTGTTAGTATTGGTTTACATGCGCATCTATATCACAAAGAAACCTTTTTTGTAATTGTCAAAAATGTATGGTCCAATATGTATATATATATATATATATATATATATAGTGTTTTTGCTAACATTATGGAACACTTTATTCATTTCTTTAATGTTTGTCTATGTTTAGCATTAATTTTTTTCTTCTTTCTACCTTGTTCCTTCTTAATACCTATGTAAACAAAAAATGAAGCCATACCTCTATGTTTTTTCCTAATAAAAAACTCCATACACACCCTTGTAGTTCTTCCTTTACTTCCTTAAAAATATATGCAACAACAAATCATTTTGCTTTTGTTTTATTGCCTTTAGCTACCAAAATATAAAACATTTCCACCAAGATTAGCATTTACAAATGGTTTTTGCATTCATTTCCCCTTATCCACATACATAATTTAGCACTCTTTTAATCTTCTCTTATGCCACCTTTTTTTTAAATTCATTTTCGCAGGTTGTTTTATGCACAATGCCTACCTCAGAGCAACGACAACGAAGAAGAGATATTTATGCCTTGCACAAAGAAGAAATCAATGCTTCCCGACGCGAGCGCTATCACCAAATCCAACAAATGCCTGCAAGTTCTAGCCCTTTCCAAACTAGTGCCCGCCCCCCTTTAATGTCTTCCCCTGTTGCTTTCCCCCCCACACCGCATAATTCTCCTTTTCCTCTTTGCATTAACCACACCACTTGTGTCGGACCTTGTTTGCATCATGTACACAACAATGAATCACATTCTTCGGACCTTCCACTCCCTTCCTCCCATATTCACCGCAATGGTCAACCCAAAGTTTCCACCCTCCCCATTCTGCTCCACAAAACATTCCCTGCGTTACCTTCTTGGGCAGATGCCCAACGCAAATTCCGCCAAAAACTGGATCTTTTATCGCACATCCACACTTGCTCGATTTGTCTTGAGAACTACTCGGGCATACAGACAACCTTCCATGAAGGCAAACACACATGCATTAGGTGCAAGTCCGAAAGAAATGGACACCGCTTCTCCTCTTGGAACAATATGGATCCTGGCATTCAACCTTCCGTTCTCAAATCTTTAACCCAAGTCGAAGAAATGTTGATTGCTCGCATTAATCTAGTTTTGCAAGTCACACAAATGCGCAGGGGACAATACAAATATTCAGGTCACACAATAAGTTTCCCACAAAACATTTCTTCCATTGCCAAATACCTTCCTCGTCGGCTAGGAGATTTGGATCTCTTGTTGGTTTAAAAAAATGGAATTCAACAAACAAAATACGACTTCTATGTTAGCAGGTCCCGTGTTTGGGAAGCACTTCAATATAAAATTATCCATGACCCCTACTATAAGGATGTTCTTATTGAAACTGAAGCTCTTTCCTCTCTCCCGCCAGAACCGACAAACATTTCCTCCTCCCTTAACTCTATTCCTATAGACCTTCCAGCCTCTCACTTCTCTAAAGCACAGGATAATGACAACCCTCCTTCCAACCCCTATGAGTATCCCGATGAAACATCCTCATTTGTTCCTTCAAACCCAAACACTGGCACTGAAGAGGAGTTAATTGAATAGTACATGCTTTCAAATGGATGCGCTACACCCTACTCCTTGGCTTGGCCTGAAGTCGGGAATTCGCTAATTAATGAATACACAACAGAGGGCCTTTTCTCAATGGCTTTTCCAACTTTGTTTCCAACTGGTGTAGCATTATTTAAACAACCACGCATGAAGGATGTTCAGATGCATGAATATGCCCTCCACTTGATGCGCTACCATGACAATCGATTTGGCTCGCACCCCAGGTTCCGGTATTTTTTGCTTAACATTATTATGAGACATAGGAGCCAATCTACAGCTGCAGTTTTCATGAGGTTGAACCTTGAACATGGTGTCCCCCCCACTTTGGTGTCAAGACTAAAAAACGAAAGCGCACTTTGGTGTCAAATCTTTCAACTCATTGCACAGATCGTCAGGAATAAATTTGAGCTTTCTAGGAAGCCTGAATGCCAATTTAACGGTGCCTGTCATTTCAAAATTTGTTGACGGCTTTACTTAAATTACAAATTATTATTTACGAATTTCCCTGCTGCTACCTAGTTTCTTCCTTACATACGGATTCAAAAGAAAATCAATCAAAATAATCATTTTTTAAAAACAAAATAATCGCTTCTACTTTTTTGTTCTCGCTTTTTTAAGGGCACTACCGAAATGTCAGGGTTCTCATTGCTTTATTTGATTTAATTATTAAACTAGCAATCGCACGTGATGTGTGCGATGGAAATGCCGAAAGAGAGAAAATTAAGAAAATGTGAAAATAAAACAAAAGCATTATGTTTTTGAAAGTTAATTATAAAAGAATGACAGGGAGTGAATTCAAAAG